>CAMZMU010000117.1:36037194-36458974 GCA_947311845.1 Poa pratensis | reverse complement strand
TACGATTATTACACGGATACCACGTACACATATCGTCGCGAATGCACGAATGGTCGTTGAAATTAAACAACATAGGTGATCAATCCTTAATTTCACACAAAAATGAGAAACACGGGATAGATGTAGATGCTCACAAATACACGTGTGAGCACATCCATACAATCGCTGAGTAAAAGGGGAAGAGTCCCTTCTTTAAGCATCTATTGTTAGATAGTATGAGGCTATCCACAAGTTAAAACGGATAAAACCCCATCGAAATCCGTGTAGAGGGACTTGAACATGGGTGGGCGGGTTCAGCAACTTTAACTCTTGCCACTGAGATAGAGCTCAGTTCTCAAGAACTCATCCATATAATCGTCTGCACACGTTTTTACCCCTATGAGCACCCCCAAAAAAGTGAGCCGGCATATTTTAAAGTTAACGAAGTCTCCGTAAGTGTCTAGCTATTAACGGACACGTCACTTACCATTGAAAGAATAATGCCACTTAAATCTAGATTAATACAAGCACACATGACAAGTTTAGTACTTCCTCCGTTCACTAATGTAAGGCATTCTAGCTACTATTTCCATATTGACTATATACATACTAAAATGGGTGAATCTATATATAAAATATGTCTAGGTACATTTGAATCAACAAACATTAAAATGCCTTACATTACTGAATGGAGGGAGTATTTGAATATGAGTGAGCTGATTTCACCACAAGGAATCTGTTTGCTTACTTTCACAAAATTGGTACTTGGTTTTCGGAGGACTTACGACTTGGAGATAAGTCATCGTGTTATGACGGTCTGACACGATGACTCATTTGAAGTGTCAGATAAGCATGTCAGCCAATGTTTATAAAGATTCCAATGTCTTATTTGAAATGTGAGATGAACATTAGTTAAGACGGGGTTTGAACCATCGATAAGTATACATCTTGGACTCTTGGTTCTATTTGGTTCATCTATTGGCGTTGGTCAATTTATTGTAAGATCATGATGCACTAGTAGGAAATAATATAGTATTGGTGTGTCCAATTTGTTACTGGTGGCGTGTATTGGGCATGCCACTGGTATGTATTGCTAGTGGCATGGTGCAACCGACACGCCACTAGTAACATGCATACTGGTGACATGCAATCCACACGCTACCAGTAAAAAGAATTACTAGTGGGGTGCCTACATCGACACATCACTAATATGCATTTAGGGACAAAAAATAACTGCCACGGCAACAGAATGAATACCTTGGCTCATTTTTTCTACCAAGGCAGCATTTACAGCAGTTTAACAACAATATTATCATAATTATACTAATGTTATCATAACAAAAAATTCTCGATAAAGTAGCATAACAAAAATTCCTCGACAACGTACTTAACACTAACTTATATTCACTAGTCCAAAAAATAGAACTTCTCGACAAAGTAACATAACCAGGAACACTAGATTATCTCCATGACAATCTTCACATCAAAATTGCAGCGGTTGGTATTCCATAGTGTAATAAGAAGTGCATATCCAATCTCCAAATACTCGCCTTCAAGAAACTGCCTACACTCTAGCTTGCTGAAGATGATGCGGCTGTCCACATCCATGTTGTATGAAACACGATTGACGTCCCCCTTTGCTTCAAGGCGAAGCTAGCTCTTCCATCTCTCGGAATTCCACTCATTTGCGCTAGTTTATGATTTAGTTTCTGGGATGAAAAACAAAAGAAGAATGTTACCACTGCCACACATGATAATCAAAAAATAGAGAAGATAAATATGTTTAGAAACATACCATCACATGGGTGTTCAAATTTGTGATAATAAGACGAGTCAAAAAAGGAAACTTGATGTAGCAACCTCTTGACGGTAGAAGCTAAAGAGGCGGGCTTTCTCATGGTCCCCGAGTTCGCTTTTTGGGCGAAGATGGTAGACTGATACGGATCATCAGCCTCACCCATCTCGGTATCCTCAGCACCCTCGTCCACATCCATCTTGGCGTCCTTAACACCCTCATCCTCCTCACCCTTGTCCACATCGTTCATCCAGATTGCAGTCATCGTGGGCTTTGGTAAAGTCATAGAAAAATGAACCATTTGTCCCCACACGTTTGGCCGTTTGCCAACAAATCATTTTCTTGGTTGTTGATTCATTGCATAGCTTTATTGTTCATTCATTGTTGTTCAATAGGCTTTGGATAGAGATGATGAGCTCGTGTTTCACCAAATGATGGAAGATGACGCCGCTCGCGCAGCCGATGATGAAGAAAATGAGATGGTTCTCCTCAATGTTCTTTTAGTTGCGCAATGGGGGAAGCCACTCTCAAACATGGTGGATCGAGAACAGTATGGCTAGCCAATAAGAACCGTCGAAGGACAATGGGTTATGTGTTGCTGACTATTTTTCGGATAACCCAACAAACAATGATCATGATTATCGCTGGAAGTTTGGAACGAAGAAGCAAATGTTCATGAAATTTGTGCATGGTGTTAGAGATTATGATGACTACTTCGAGCTGTAGAAAGATTGTGCCAGAATTTTTGGATTCTCATCCATTTAGAAAGTCACTGCTCCTATATGTTGTCTTGCATATGAAGCTCACACAGATTCTTTGGAGGAATACCTCCGTATGTCTGAATCCACATCCATTGAAGACACATATAGGTTTTGTCGGGCGCTGGTGGCAGTGTTTGGACCGACCTATCTAAGAACACCAAATACAACAGACACAACTCAGCTCATTGTACAAGGTGCAGCGAGAGGATTTCGTGTGATGTTTAGGAGTATTGATTGCATGCATTTGAGATGTAAGAATTGTCCATTCGCTTGGCAGAGGATGTATAAAAGAAAAGAGGACACGTTGGAGCGTGTAGTGTTGTAGTTTAAGCTGTGTCAGATTATGGCATGTGGATTTGGCACTCATTTTTTCGCATGGCCGGTTCGCACAATGATATCAATGTGATGTAACGTTTCTCCGGTGTTTGCGAGACTTGCTGAAGGCCAAACTCCAGATTGCAACTATGTGGGGCCACCCATACGACAATGGGTACTTTTTTTTGCGGGTCGACATTTGTGAAGACAATCTGCAACCCTGTTGGTGGGATAAACTCTCACTTTGCAAAGAGACAAAAGAGTGTCCAAAAAAATGTGTAGCTGATATTTGGTGTTCTCCAAGCCATGTTTGCAGTTGTCGGGTACCCTTCTTTATCATGGTTGGTACATCAGATATGGAAGATCATGAATGTTTCTTTTATCTTGCACACTATGATCATCGAGAGTGAGAGAGATTTTCGATCAGGTTTTTTAGTATCAAGACCCACTTGCCGAGCCAAATTAGGGCGTGTCGGCCGAGTTTGCTGATTTTCTTGCCATGCATCAACAAATTCATGATGTAGCAACTTATAATCCACTACAAAATGATCTAGTAGCGTACTGTGGGTGGTCAAAGCACACAAGTAGTTCGAGTAGCTCATGTTGTTTACTTTAACTTATCAATTTAATTAGAACTTAAATTGTTGTAATTACTATATTTTATCTATGTTTAATTTATTGTGGGACCATGCAATCAATTTTTTGTGGTTTATAGAAAAATATGAACATATTGATAAAATGAGCAAGAAATTGATAGGGACGTCTGATTGGACGGTGCTGCTGAGGGCACCACTCCCCATTGTGTCAGTCATGTGTCCGACATCCAAAACCGGACACATTTTGAGGGTGTGCCGGACATATTTTCGGACGTGCGGATGGAGATGCTATCATCATACATCTTCTTTAATATATTACTATTATATTTTACATCACTTGGTGTATCCAAGAGAAAATGCGCCCCTAAACATATGTACGTGAGCATTCCTAGGCGGTGTCGTGCGCTCAAGTCCACCGTTCCACCCAGAGGTGGGTGGCGTCGTCACGCATCCGAATTTTTTGGCCGACTTTGCTGGATAAGGTCGAATGAGACTGATCTCGGAGCTACTCCATAGTAGATTGAGAGCTGATGTCTCCTAGCTAGCTCGCTCTAACTTGTCATCAGATGTAGTAGATGGCATGCCTGCCAGAACGAGAACCTTTTGATTCATCGTCAATGATCAAAGATGGATCACCAACCAGAAGGTAAAAGAAAAGAAAACACCGGATAGACATGCACGACACCTTGCATTTTACCCCTGACGGGGCGGACCCACGCACTCGCTCAATACACATGTGAGTGCGACGTCCCTTCTGAACTTCGTTTTTTGGGGAGCCGTTCTATTCTAAAGTCGGCATTTGGACTATACCACCTTTTTCCCCACTTGATTTTCCCATATAACACCACACTACCACCTAGCTAGAGCTAACCTCTTCACCAGCAAACACACAGGCTCTGACACTCGCATAGAGAGAAGTGCAGAGATTAAGTTGTTGCTATAGAGAGAGGGAGAGAAAATAGAGAGAGAGTTAATCATGGAGGTGGCTATGGTGATGAAGGTGTTTCTGAGCCTGTGCTGCGTGGGGGCATGCTGCCTCGCGCTCTACCTCTACTACACCGTGTGGGTGGTGCCGCAACGGCTTCTTGCAGGGTTCAGGAGGCAGGGCATCGGCGGGCCTCGCCCGTCCTTCCCTTACGGCAACCTCGCCGACATGAGGGAAGCGGTCGCGGCCGCCAAGTCTGCGCGCCGAGGCGGCGGTGGTGGTGGCGCCGGCATCGTCCACGACTATCGGCCTGCCGTGCTGCCCTTCTACGAGAAATGGAGAAAAGAGCACGGTATGTATCCATGGCCATCAGCTTATGTTAACTTTATTACTAGTAGTACTGTGTGGCATGCATAACCTGAAGTAAAGGTTTCTTCATCCTCTCATGGATGTGTGATCTTTGCCATGTTCTGTTGATGTTAATCTTCGTATTGTATCTGGTCTCATTTTTCAGTTAGTTATTATTCCTTAATTTCCTCAACTAGATTTTTCTTTTTGTATTTGGCACCCCCGTTTCCATAGAAGACGGGAAGACTATGTGAAAATTTTCTTTTTGCGATGAAAGATTGTGTGAAAGTTAGCAGTACAACAGGAAAATAATAACGTAAAAGAGATATAGCTAGGAGCTAGTAGTAGTGATCCCTGTTTTTACTCATGCCAAGTAAAAATGTTCTACAGTGGCTCATATATATAGAACTAGAGAATAAAAATATATTGGAAGACAAGATTACGTTTTGTCTAGTTAACATGGGATAGGATACCATATATAGCATGCTATATGTACCTAGATGTTTATAGCTGTAGTACATATCTAGCGGAATAATTGACTCCTCCGAGTGTTGGGCATTATAGTGGCAGACTGCATATAGCAACAAGAAGGTTTACTTCCTTTATTTTCAGCCACCACCAAGTGCAATACCTTCAGGACCCGGCAATGATTAGTGTCCAGCTACGTACGCAATATCAAATCGTTTCCTTAAAATAAATCAACCTCTCATTCCAAATCTGATGTCGATCTTCAGTTAATTCTAGCTGTTGCAACGTTAACATGTCGACTAAACTTGTGGTGATGTCCAACTCATGCTGCTCAATTTGCCATTTTGTACTGCTGCTGTGCTGCATGATACTGTTGGATAGCAATGCAAAAGATACGCAAGTATATCCAGCAGCAGAATGATACAGCGCCCGTACGTTGTGTATAATTTTCCCCCGACAAATCACGTCAGGTGGATGAGCAGGCAACATAGTCGTACGTATCGCCAGATACTACGAGATCACCTCTCGCTCGCTTCCCAACGGCGATGCCAGCTACAGCAGCACCACCGGCCGGGTAGACGCCAGAGACGATTGGACCGGCCGGGGTCCGTCGGGACTCTGCGAGGCACGTCGCCGTCTCCTGGCGGGAAAAAGCGTCACGCATCCGGCCGGCCGGCAGCTAGCGCGCCCGTGCGCGGGCTAGAGCACGGTGGCGCGAAGGGGAGTGCGCGCGCGCGCGCGTGACGACGCGATCGGCGGATGGAGACGGCGGCCGGTCTCGTCTGTCGTCGATCCGTTGGTTGCTCTTGCTCCCGGCCGCGGGAGGCTGTCCTCTTCCGCACGTCTGATCTTCTTTCGCCTTTTCGGTGGAGATAGATAGCAGAGCGGCGTGACTCGATGGCCATTCGCCGGGACTCACTTCGCACCGTCGTGTCGGTTTCTTTCCCAGAGAGTAGAACGACGGTGACCGCCAAGCCAATGGCAAGCGCTTTCCTTCCTTGTTGAATTTTCCACATCTTTCTTGGCTCTGCCTGCGGCCAGCGTGATGGCCATATGTTCCTCCTCCTTGATCAAACTTGCATGGGATCTCGAATTTGGTTCATTCCGGCATGCTAATTAACTGACCTAAGCTCTATTATGCATGATGAAAATATAGAGCTTAGTATACTTTCCGATCCTTCGTCCGAGTCTAATTACTGTACGACATGGAGCTAGCCCATACCCGAACCTACCCGAGATTAACCTGCTCATCATCGCCTGCAGGTCCAGTCTTCACTTACTCCATGGGCAACGTCGTGTTCCTTCACGTGAGCCGGCCGGACGTGGTCCGGGACATCAACCTCTGCGTCTCCCTGGACCTCGGCAAGAGCTCCTACCTAAAGGCCACGCACGAGCCACTCTTTGGCAGGGGAATCCTCAAATCCAACGGCGAGGCGTGGGCACACCAGAGGAAGATCATTGCACCAGAGTTCTTCCTCGACAAGGTCAAGGTACCGTATATATGATGCTGATCGACCTTCCATTTCACTAGCTGCAGCAAATCACAACCCCACTGGTAACTAGTTTCAGTACCAGTCTGTAGAGGAAGGACCGATGAATTGATCTGTCAAGCCAACACTGTTCAGGTGTCGCTCACACACGCAGCTATCAAATCACCAATGACAGTGAGATGATATTCCCCCTCCCAAAATAAGCAAATAGTAATACATGACAGTGCGATCTCACTTCAAGTACACATGCATTTCACAGACAGCTCTCAAGGCCATGTGTTGTGTGGGTGACCTTCATATGTTTCAGAAAGAAATGGCATTTAAAGCTGTCATCGGTGGGTCTCAACGTTTCAGGGCGAAATACAGCTGTAGCTCTGAATATTGCCGCTTATGTGCGAACATAATTCAGGATGACAGTTCAACAAGACAGAGCGAGAAAGTGCGCCATTTTGATCCAGCTAGATAATGAATCGTGAGAGTTCTTGTTAGGACCATGCCCAGCAGCGAAACCACAACATTCTGATCCAGCTATAAGATTCTAGTATTAATTAGGACCACTTCCATTAATCCTGCATTATTCGGAGCTAGCAGTATTTAAGAGCAGCATACAGCTAGATAGACATGAACGCCAGTAGTAGTACCTGCAACCTTACTCGATCTTAATTATTTTTCTTTCACATACCCAGGGAATGATGGATCTGATGGTAGATTCTGCCCAAACACTGCTCGAGTCATGGGAAGAGAGGGTCGACAAAAATGGTGGCACTGTAGACATCAAGATTGACGATGACATAAGAGCCTACTCTGCAGATGTTATCTCCAGGACATGCTTTGGAAGCAGCTATGTCAAAGGAAAGAAAATCTTTTTAAAGCTCCGAGAACTTCAGCAGGCCGTGTCCAGGCCAAATGTGCTAGCTGAAATGACTGGCCTGAGGTTAGCACAAAACTAAGAAAAGTAAATGCTCATTAAAATGTAGAAAAATGTCACAATTATCCTCAGTGCAGGAACATGAACTGAAATTTCTATATACTGACTCCAGTGAGATATGAATGTGTGCAGATTCTTTGCCACAAAGAAGAACAGGCAGGCGTGGGAGCTTCACAAGCAAGTGCACAAACTGATACTAGAAATTGTCAAGGAAAGCGGAGAAGACAGGAACTTACTGCGTGCGATTCTTCACAGCGCAAGCAGCAGCCAGGTGGGCCTTGGCGAGGCAGAGAACTTTATAGTGGACAACTGCAAGAGCATATATTTTGCAGGATACGAGAGCACAGCTGTGACAGCTGCCTGGTGTCTAATGCTCCTTGGACTGCACCCAGAATGGCAGGACCGGGTGCGAGAAGAAGTGATGGAGGTCTGTGGTGGTCATCCAGTAGACTCCCAGTCACTTCAGAAAATGAAGAACGTATGTATATATGCTCCTCTTCCTTTCCCCCATCTTCTATATTACACGCAGTTTCAGAAATTAATCTTGCTAAAATAGAGAAGAAACCGTATCATCTGCCAGCAAATTGAACTTGTTATGATACCTCGCTGACTTCAACATCACCTTTGATAATGCAGCTCACAATCGTAATTCAGGAAACTCTGCGGTTGTACCCAGCAGGTGCCTTTGTGTCGAGGATGGCTCTTCAGGAACTGAACCTGGGGGGTGTACACATACCAAAAGGTGTCAACATCTACATCCCTGTCTCCACAATGCACCTTGATCCCAAACTATGGGGGCCTGATGCTAAAGAGTTCAACCCGGCACGCTTCTCCGATGCTCGACCCCAGCTACACTCCTACTTGCCATTTGGCGCTGGCGCTCGGACCTGCCTTGGCCAGGGATTCGCTACAGCAGAGCTCAAGATACTGATATCTCTCATCATCTCCAAGTTTGCACTGAAACTCTCGCCACGCTATGAGCATTCTCCAACACTCAAACTCATTGTGGAGCCAGAGTTCGGTGTCGACCTCACCTTATCGAAGGTGCAGAGTACGTGCAGATACTAAGAGGGGCATTGTGATTTGGATATAATAATGTTAGTGCTCACCCTGAGTGATGAAAGGAAAATTGTAGTTTAATGAATGCGGCTGGAGATAAATGTACAGGGTCCATATTGTTCAGGTTTGGTCTTTCTCGAGTGTATGTTAAGATTTAGCTCAAATAGGCTGAATTACAGTGAAGGTGACAGATGAGTACATGTTTCAAGTCAACATCTTATGTAAAACAGTTGCAGTTGTTATGAATGTCAATACCTAAATCAGAAGGCAACACTGATTCCAAAATTATAGTGTTAAAAGCATGTGTAATAAAGAACACAATTTGTTGTTGAGCACCTAGGCAGGCAGCATACTTGCCTGATGAACATCTCCAACTTGCAACACAAAATGAGCAACTAGATCATCATTCTTTTCTCATACCTTGATCATCATCTAGAGAAGCCGAAAGAGTTTAAATATAAAAGCAGAGCTAAAGTACAAGGAAAAGTATATAGAATCGACAAATGTACCGCAACTAAGGCTGAACTGCATAAAATGTTGGTTCCATCACCAGATAATGCATGAGTCAGAAATGATTTAAAAGGGAAGATGCCACCAGAGGGTGCATTTTGACAGAAGTATGTCCATACATAACTTACAGCAAGAAAACCAGCAAGACATTCGAATCAGTGTGAACATCCTTGCTGCAACTTTTGAACATATTTAGCTTTTACATAATGCTGGAACTGAAATCAGTTCAACCCAACAGCAGAGACACGACAATGAGCCTCAGCCTGAGACCATTTTCACAACAATGATAAGAATATTAAGCGCTATCAAGGGCATCCGCAGAAACTGAGTGGCGTAGATGAGCCCGACGATCTGGCCCTTCAAAGACTTTGTTTGCCCATTTCCTGAAACTTCAGACATGCTCCATCCCCTGGGACCCAGAAAGCGGTCTTCATTCAGTATCGCCAATGAATTTGCAAGAAGCAAAAAACCCTCCAGCAGCACCCACAAGCCCATCTCTGTAAATGAATAGCACAAATCCGTTAGATGGAAAAAATGCTATTATGTGCCACCAGTCACCAGATCATTGTAACGGAACTAACAGATTAGTTTGTCTTCATGGATTCAACATAGCAAAGTAACAACCAGAAATTCGTATTGGCACCCGGGTGTAGATGCACCTGTTATATTCAAAAAAAATTCAAAATTTGAAAACTCATCAAAAAAATCTGAAAAAAATCATGCACGTACATGACCATGGTACGCACCCCCGTATTTTTTTTCGCGCCGAAATGACATCGTACGCGCCCTGTACAAAAATGACAAATTTCCTGTCAGAAATTCAACAGGAAATTTGTCATTTTTGTACAGGTCGCGTACGATGTCATTTTGGCGCGAAAAAAAATACGGGGGTGCGTACCATGGTCATGTACGTGCATGATTTTTTTCAGATTTTTTTGATGAGTTTTCAAATTTTGAATTTTTTTTGAAAATACCGGGTGCATCTACACCCGGGAGCCAAAACGGCGCTCCCCAACGTAACAACATCTTGTGAAAACATAAACATAACTGGACAGGGACATGTACTAAGACATACTTATGTACACAAACTAAAAGGGAGCTCTTTTCATTCTTAGCTGATTTGACCAATTTATGTCGCTGGGATGTTAGATGTATCTCGAGTTTGAATCCCTCGCTCTATCACTGTCAATCCTACAAGAAATTGTTATCCTCGGGGTTTGGTTCCTAGCTCTTCCTAACATAAACAACATGTAAGCACACAATACAGCAACTAGGCCAGCTCCTCTCACAATTAGTTGTCGTCATTTTCTTGCCAAGTCATCAGTCGAAACAAATAAGAACATATCAATGTTGGAAAAAGCTAACGATTGGCGCCGCTCGCGCGTCTGTTCCGAGCGGCGGGTAGCGAACCGTTTGATTCTAATCGGTCTCTCACCTTATCACGTCATCTACCGGTTTAAAAAAAACCTTATCCCCTCACCAGTGACCCATCTGACGAGATGCTCTTATCCTCTCCTCCTCCACCTTCCTCACCAGAGAACACCACGCCGCCCTCCTCCACTATCTGCGCAGCGCCGGCGGCCAGCACGGAGCCCTTCCGCACCTCCCTGCACTGCGCTGGCGGCCAGCACGAAGCCCTCCCGCACCTCCCTGCACGGCGAGGTCGCGAGGAGGCAGGAGGCCTGCTCCGGCTGCGGCTTGCTGCGAGGACAGAGGTCGCCAAATCGCCGGCCGCCTCCCGCCGGCGCGGTGGTTCATGGGGTCGATGCTGATGGGCCGCGTCGTGGGCGCGTTCGTGCCCGCTGCAGCCTCCTCCCGTTCGTCGTTGCTTGCACGGGTGAGCTCCCATGGCTCGTGGCCCTGATTTGCGCTGCCGACCAGCTCATCCTTCGCGTCGTGTGTAGGTAAGGTTCTGGAGCACTCCTCGCCGAAAGGCTTGTTGATTGCGACGACGAGCTGGTCCGAGCGTGGCGACGAGCTGGTCCGAGCGCGTGCTGGGTGTCGTGGAGCTTGGCGTCGCCAGGTGGGAGGAAGACGGAGCTGGGCGAGCTCGGCCGCGCGGGGGCAGATGGAGGCGAGGTGGCCGTCAACGCCATGGTCGTGGCCGCTGGGACCTGCCTCTGGATTGAGATCGTCCCGCGCTGGATGGAGGCGAGGTGCTGCTAGCTTGATGCACGAGTGTTGCTTGTCCCTGGATGAAGCTCGTCCCGTGCTGGATGCGCGGGTGCTGCTAGCTCGTTGGATGCGGTCTACGGTCTACCCCCATCGACCCCTGCTACCATCGTGCTGAGCAATCCTGCCACACAACGTGAGTTTTGCATGTACTGGTCAATTTTTGCTGATAGCTAACAATTTGGTAACACTTGCTAATTACTCCGGCAGTTGTGGGTAATTAATCTGGTAATTGTGGGTAATTAATCGGATAGTCCTCTTGCTTTTTCAAAGATCAGGGTTACTGTTTACGTTGGTAATTAATCTAGCAACCTTGTCTAATTAATCTGTCAATTATGTCTAACTAATCTGGTAATTGCTTTTTCAAGCAACATGGTAGTAATTTTGTACATGGTTAATTAATCCGCAACCGTGGCTAATGAATCCGTCAACTATGGCTAATTACTTCCGTGTTATATACCATAACCAGTGTAGTTGTTAATGGTGTGTTGGGACTAGTGGGCATTAATGTTCTGATGTAGTTGTGTTTTTATGGCTTAGATTGCACCAACATTTTTGTCGAACTGATTTTGGAGTAACCAGTTTTGGGGAATTACTTCTGTGTTGTGTACCCCTTTTTTGGGAATTACTGGAAGCGAAATTGCTATTGCACCAAAATTGCTTCCCTGCTTTGAACTTGTGTCTTGCTATTGCTGCTTGCGGCAGGGGTAGGGAGCCTACGAGTCATGGACTCGACATGGTAGTTTTTACATAGTTAATTAATCTGGTAATCATGGCTAATTAATCTGTCAAGTGTGACTAATTAATCTGGTAATTTATTTTTTATGTAGCACTATGATGTCCATTTGTTCTGTTTTTGCTACTGAGGTGCGCAACTTTACATGGCATCTATATTGAATTTATCTGATAGGTATCATGAATTAACCTTGTAGCTAGCTTTTTTGAATTCGAGCAGTGCGACGCAAGACTTGTCGCGGATGACGCCGATCCGTGAGGTTGCAATCCGAAGGTTGCGGGCGTCGCGACGCCTCCGAGGTCCTCGCCGGAGCTGATGGCCGCCGCACGTGCTGGTCGCCGCCTTTGAGGTCCTTGCCGGGGCCGATGGCCACCGGACGTGCTGGTCGCCTCCTCGGTGAACCACGCTGGGCTGATGGGCACCGCACGTGCTGGTCACCAAGGACCTTGCCAGGGCTGATGCCCGCCGTGCGCCAGAGTAGCCGTGCCGTCGTTGGGCCATGGCCACCTTGAGGCAAAGCTCGCCATGGAGGTTGTTGCATAATCTGAAGGATGTGACAGTGACACCGGTTGTGGAAGGAAACACTTCGCCGCTGCAGTCAACCCCGCCTCTCCCTACTGTCGTTGTCGTGCCGTATTTTTGTCCGCTACACAATGCAAGTGCATCCCCATGGATGGTTTTATTTGGTAACCACGTGAAATTTATCTGTCAACCATGTCTGTTTTATTTGGTAACCACGTTTATTTATGTGTGGTTTTTCTGGTGTTTATTGGTCAACCATGTGTGGTTTATCTGGAAACCACATGCAGTTCATCTATCCATGTGTAGCTACGTCACTACATGTGGTTTATCCGGTAACCACATGTAGTTCATCTCTCCATGTGTAGCTACGTGTGGTTTATCGGGTAGGTAATCACATTTAGTTTATCTGTTAGCCGCGTGTGGTTTATCTGGTAACCACATGTAGTTTATTTGTCAATCATCTGTAGTTTTATTTGTCAACATGTGTAAACCACCCGGTAACTATTTCTAACAACATTGAAATTGTCTTAAAGCAAAGTACTTAATTTGCGCTCTAAGTATTTTTTTGGTCACTAAGAAATCTCATGACTAGTATGTGCTACTATGAGACAACCTCATGACAACCTCAATGACCAGAATGAGCAATCCATGTAGCCTCATAAACTTCTACTACTACTACTACTACTACCTGAAGAGTGCATCTAGTGTTAACTTCCACTCGTGGCACGAATAATCTCAACAGGACATCGATGAACCGCATTTTCTCTGGACTTGGACTAGCAAATTCCCCTCAGAAGCAGGAGCAAATTCACAAACAGGAGCAACCGTGTAAGCTTACGCCATATTATGAATGGAGCCTCGTGATTAACGACGGCAGGGACACACGGATTAAATACTACTACGGCAGGGACAAGCTTGTAGACGTGTAGTACTAGTAAGACTAAAGAGAAAGCAGCTCGATCGAGCCCCATGATGCTGACGGGCACGAGATGCACGCAGCACGGGAAATGGGGAATGCATGGCAGCCGGGGCAGGTCATGCGTACGGGCGCGGCAGGCAGAAGGCGACGTGAGGAGGACGTACAGCGCCGTGCTGTGTGTGCATGCGGTTGTCGGGCTTAATATATTACGGCAGTAATTAGTGGACTGATTAGGGCCGCCGCTGGCAACGACATAGCAGCGGCGCCGCTCCCTAGTCCTGTCCATCAATGTTTCCTCTTTCAAGATATTCATGAGCAAATAGTAATATATATACTCATATACACAACCTTTTTGACACAATGAGATGCCAAATCATCCACCCAATAATTAAATTTCAGATCATATATTTTCTGAAACAGACCAAATTATAGCACACCAAATTAGGTAATCGCGTAAGGTAATTTACCCCTATTCTTCATTGATAGCACATCAAATTAGGTAATGGCGTAAGGTAATTTAACCCTATTCTTCATTGATAGCACACCAAATTTCAGCTAATAGCCTGCTAGTTTCGGATCCACACACAAAAAACAGAGGAGGGTGAAGATCTAGGAGAGAGCACGAACGGCACCTTTCTTGGAGACGAGGAGGACGGGAAAGTGTGGCGTCGACGGTGACCGGACGAGAGGGTGGAGATTCGGTGCAGGAGGACGTCGGCCGGAGGAGTTTCAACACAAGGATGACGGGGACGGCAGAGGCTCGAGGAACACGACGGACGGCTATCAGGGACGGAGCTTTACCACGATGACGAACCACTCCGGCGAAGAGATCGGGGAAGGAGTCGGAGAGCGGACGAACAGGGGAGCCGTCTCAACTGCTCCAAGCAGAGGTGTACACTCTTTCTTCCTTTTTTTTTGCCTTTGGGGAAAGGAAAGCGAGGCCTTCAGGATTTCCTAATGGTGGCAGGCCAGACTTGCTGGCCCAATAGGCCCAGGAAGACGTCGAAAACGGATCTTTTCAATTTCAAACATACAGTAATCCTAACTCAGGTTGGGTCCATTGGCGCCCCGTAAATATTTTTTCTCAAATTCATAAATGTTTTTTGTAAAAAGGAACATGTAACATATAAATTATGTATTTATATTAAAAATAAGTACATGTCAGTGGGCTGCTTCAGATGGGGCCTAAATCAGAAATCCTTTGGGCATTGTGTCCCTAGACGCAACAAGCGTTGTATAGGACCACACTTTTAAATCCAGGCGGCGTCTTAATGTTCGGGCCTTGTATATGACCGCTCGTACTTTAAATCCAGGAGGAGATAGGCATCTTAAGAGCATCTCCAATCACGGTGGCTAAATTTTGGCCCCTAAATTGTCCACGGACATGTCCAGACGTGTCTGCTTTGAACTCTCAAAAATATGTGTCTCCATCCATGTCTCTAAAAAATGTCCGGTCAATTGCATGTGATTGGAGGGTGCACGATGATGAGACTAGGGATCATCTGTTTTTTGAATGCCCCTTTGCTCAGGCTTGCTGGTTATTCCTCAAGATTAACTGGATACAGAGAGATACTCTGCTTGACTCGATTCTGGAGACCAGACAAGCATTCTCAGGTTCTAACTTTCTAGAAGTGGCAATAGCAGCGGCTTGGAATATATGGAAGTGCAGAAATGACCTCATTTTCGAACAACAAAGGCCATCTTTCAGAAAGTGGAGAGCTTTGTTCTTAAAGGACATCAATCTGATATCTCACAGACTTAAACCCACAAAGAAGCAAGCTCTGTTCTCTTGGATTCAATCTTTATAAGCGTCGATACCTTTGTATAGTTTTTTCTTTACCTTTTTGACCGTATTTTTCTTTCCTTTCTGTTATTTGGGTTGATTCTCTCAACCTTTTTATGTAACTTGTTATTCTTTTTCTATAAAATTTATACCGTGGGGGATTCCCTCACGGTTTTACGGTCAAAAAAAAAGGGGATGGAAAGAGAATGACAAAAGAAATAATAAGAAAAAGAAAAGTGATCTAGGGTGGATCGCGTCATACGTTATGGGCTGAGTTTGAGTTCTGCCAGACAGTCCGAACATATAGCTAGGGAGAGTTCAGGGGGGGACCGGTTGGAGATGCACACAAAATTATTGTACTAGTCTATCCATATTTCCCTATGGAATATAGCAAAAAAATAAAAATATAGAATAATAAGCATTCGACTGATTCCGATCAAAGAAAAAAAAAATTCTGACGGCATCTGTCCCATGCTGAGGCATGCCAGCTATGTCGGTCGTCCCTTTTCTTGTGGTTGTCTCGACTGCAATCTGTTTTTTTTTAACGGATAAGGCCCAGAAGGGACTGGGGCTTCATTGATAAGGCAGCAGGTACCAAATTACAAAGAAGACCTCTACACAACAGAAAATTACATAGCCGATCTCAAAGTTTACAAAGAGGACCCTAAAACTAGAAATTAAAATGCAATCAGGTCCTTTGTCGTCGCCGCCAGTCACCAGAGACCTCAAGGCCTGGGCATCAGCAGCACCACCGGGGAACAAGCCACTTGGGGTGTCGCTGACGGATCTCCCACGCCGAGATCGAAGATCCTCCACCAAAGGAGGCAGAAGCAGCTCTGGATAACACGCCAGAGCACGGAGTGGCTCCGTTGGCCATGGATAGCACCGACCCAAACTGGCCGACGCTTGGGTACTCCGATATTGTTCGACGAAGCTCCAGTGGCACGCATCGCCGCGCGCACCACTTGGTCCGTTCGAGCGCCTGCATCAGGAAGCTCCACTGCAGCCTCGTGTCCATCCTCCCCATCACCGCGATGCCGAGAAGAAACAGAGAGCGGCAGCAGAATTACCTCACACAGCGCCCCCACACCAGAAGCGCCATCTTTAGATCGAGCAGGCTGGGCGCCGTCCCATCCACCCTCCTCGCCTCCACGGCCGGCCAGGTGAAAGAGAGCAACACCAGCTCACCAGATACGGCCTTCCGATGCCGAGCTCGTCGTGCCAGGACACTTCATCCCCTCGCCACCACGGCCGGCCGGACGAAGCTCACCAGCACCACAACCCCACATCGAGCCATGGCACTCCACAACGAAATTATTGAGAGAAACGGTGGTCTCCACCTCCGCTCCTAGCTCCAGCCAGAGGAGCAGCAGGACCGCAAGGAAGAAACTGCTCCAGATCTCGTCGCCACAATCTCGAGCACCGCTCCGAACTACGGGCAAAAAACCCCTACACGGCAAGCAGCCGAAAGTCCTAACACTACTATCTACAAGAGGGAGCCCAGCGCCTCCCCGCAGCCATCTCCGGCCGGCAACGCTGGCAGAAGAGGCCTTGGTTCGGCCTGGGGACGACACGGGAGCTCTCAGGAACTGTAGTTGAAGAGAGAGAAAGATAGGATAGGAATGAGCCCCCACACACACTGCAATCTGTTTGGTAGTCCCAAGCTAATGTGAACTATTGTTCAAATCTGTAGCGGAATCAGTATCCAAGATATGCGAAGCACGGTCAACTCCTTACACTTGAGAAGTACTGTAGAAGTCAACTCCTAGCCTTCTTGACTGGCATAACATGTCAAATTGTCAATCTTGTATTGTTGGACCAGTTTTTTGTTGTTGAAATTTGTCGTTGGACCAGTTTTTGGTACTTCCTCCGATCCATATTAGTGGGCATAGCTTTGTCTAAATTCATATGTATCTAGTTAAGTATTTAGACTAGATACATGTGTATCTAGACAAAGTTGTGCCCACTAATATGGATCGGAGGAAGTACTAGCTAGCTAGTTGTGCACCTTCTTTTCAAAAGCTAGGGGAGTAATAGTCAGTGCCGTTGGAGTCGAAAGTTGACTAGGAAAAATGACACGGCCAACCGCCCTGTAAATGTAATTACCGCGAGCGCAAACACGCAACCGCGGGAAGCGCCGCGTACAAACCGCGTCGATGGCTTGGAACGTGATGCATGATGGCACGCAGTGACGCAGTGGTTGCCCACTATAGCCCATAGGTAGCAGCTAAACATTAGAAAGTTCCGTTGCATCGTCGTGTACCCCATAATGTAGTCACCACTTGGCACTCGCGTTAGGTGACCGGAGGCGACGACGGTGACCGCGGCGACCTCACAGCACCATGAACACGGCGACGAGCGGCGGAGGTTAGAACATGAACACGCCGACATTCATGACGGCGAGCGGTGGAGGTTATACCATGAACACGCGCGGAGTTCATGAGGACGAGCGGCGAAGGTCAGACGCAGATGGGAGAGAGGTTCAAGAACACACACATCAATCAAGCAGTCTAAATATGTATCCTATGTACTGTACAATATCTACTCATTTATGTCTTGCGAAACAGTATACATATAACACGAAAGTTATGAGATACGGCGAGATGAATCTACTCGTCATAGTAAATTTCAAATGTTCAACTGAGTGCGATGAATTTGATGAAAATTGTGCAAAAAAGGGCAAACATCAACCCGGAATTGAGAAGTTATAGGCGTCGAAACTCTAAACCGAACATTGCAACGGAACCTACTCGTCGATGAGCACATGTTCATGTATAAATTATTTTGAATGGCGTATATTTTCTAGGCTAAAAGGTGATTAGATGTAGGAGTATAAGGACGGTGAGGGGAATGCGACAGTGCTGACAGGAACCCCAGAGCCTGGATCTAAAAAGAGTTAAATCGAGCGTTTCTATAGGGTCTAACTAAGCACTGTTTTAAGTATCATCCCATTCAAAAACACGGACCGACCCAAGCAATCAAATGGGCAAAATTTACATCCAACGAGCATGACTGATTTGTATGCAGCTAACCAAACACGACCATAGTTTTCCATCAATGGATGATAGAGCGTGAGTCATTGTGTGCCTCGTGTGATAATTCCTCCTATCTCTAACTTACATAGGATTAGATCTCGCTAGTTGAACCACATGGCAGTCTCTCATTTGTTCTGCTCTACACATTCGTGTGTCCAGCAGATTAGGGTCAGAGTAATAGTATCCGTTCGTTTAGCTGGACACAAAACTTAGCGATGATTTTTCTAACTATGGCACACGAATCTATGGGCTGCCCTCTTAGAGCATCTCCAATAGCTGCCATGTTTCATGGTCTTACTACTTTTTGGGACATTTGAGGCCAAAAAACCTTACTCCAAAACCTGCCATTGATGTAGATTTTGTCCAAATTTATTTGGTGCAGTCCAACAAAACAAGACCAAGTGCTGCAAAATACAACGCCTGGTAACATGGACACGCCAACTGCCAATTGGAAGTTTCATGTCACCCTCCCGTCTCTTCTCCAGTGACCGCACCGCCTCATTTCCCAACGATTTGGCTTCGAATCTGGCAGGTTCGCCACAACTCTTACCTATTAGGCCATGAATTCAGCACCACTGCTCGAAGGCACGGTAGGAATTCGACCTTGAGGGTTGTCGTCGCTCTCCTCCCCCGTGCGGCCACCATCGCTTCCCGGTTGTCTATAGCTCCGGCCGGCGAGCCACAGAGCGGCCCTCCTCTCCTCCCCCTCCTTCCCTACAAGCATGCGCATGAGCGACGCATGCAAGCCCTGCCTCCAACTGCACCTCGACCATCCTCCGCCTCGTACGGCTCCTCAGCCACCATGCACCACGTGCAGGCCTCGCCTCGTTCGGAGATTAACAAATTCAAAATTGTTACTCTTACATTATACAGTTTATATTGCATATACTAGACCAATACCTACAATATTTTCCTTAAAAGGTTATAAATTTGTAACTGATCGTGTATGAGGTCTCGTTCGGATATTAGCAAATTCAAATTTGTTACTACTAGATTACACAGTTTATACTGCAGATAGAAGACCAATACCTATAATATTTGCCTAAAAAGGTTACTAATTTGTACCTGATCTTGTATTAGCAACTAATTTTTACACAAATATTGATTATCACAATAGTACCCTCGGAGCAGGAAAGCGTGTCATCCCCTTTTAGTAGATAAATCAATCCCTCCTACTTCTGCATGACATGCCTGTGCCAAGAGTCTGATGGACTTGGATATATATTTTCCTTTCTAAGAGCATCTCCACCGGCGCGCCCAACTCCGCTCCCAATAAACGTTTTGGGCGCGCCGGCACGAATCTGTCCCCCCAGCGGCGCGCCCAATAGGCCAAATGTTGCCGGCGCGTCTGAAAGGACAAGGATGTGGCCTAGAGGGGGTGAATAGGCGATTAAAACTTTTCCGGTTTAGGCATGATAAATGCGGAATAAAACCCACACAATTGTTGTATGATCGTTGGAATTTCTTGGGATTTTCCATCGAGAGAGTCCAGGAAGACTAAGACTGATGTGTTGAGCATTCTCTTGGCTTCTTCGTCAAATAAAGTGCAATCTGTAGAGCTGAATGCGGTACCTAACATCCCATTTTAATAGTGTCAAAAATATGATAATAAACCGCGATGTTCAGATTAGTAGAATGTTATAAATACAGAAACAATAGATAACATTAGATGATTATTCCATACCACAACATCAAACATGTACGTATATATATATATATATATATCCTGGTTTCCTGGCCAATTGAAGCGGACTGAATAAGATCGATCGTGCCTTTGCTGACGTCGTGGTGCGGCATGAGGAACTACATGCCCGGCATCGCGACATCGAGCATGTCCCTGTCCATGGACACGTATCATGGTGCCTGCATGGCCATGTAGTCGATACCGCCGGCAATATTGCTTCGTGAGGCCTAATGCTTGATGTGACAACATCAATCAGATTGGACTACATAGTGAGAATTTTAGATTGTAATGGGCTTCAAAGTGTCGGACCGTCAGAAAAGATTATGCACACAAAAAACGTAATTTAAATAGTTGATTCTAAATAACTTAACTTTCTTATGCTGCAAACATAAATATAAAGAGGTACAGTTTAATCATAGCATATCATACTATTAATACTATGATTTAGAGGCACTGCTTTTAGGTTAGGAACTGCAGTATATTCCTGAGATGGTAAAGACGTTCCTGAAATCCAGACATGAAGAAACCACCAATATCAGCCCAGTCTATCCCTCCCTGATTTGACCTTCTCATCTGGAACCTTCTCCCATCTCTGAGTGTTTTAGGCATGGCTGAAAAAACAGAGCTAACTAATGTCAAGAGATCATCTAGAAAAGAAGAACGGATGAACCGGACTGCACTTTTCTGTGTATTAGATCCATGAACGCACCTGACGGCTAACCTTGTATAGGTAGTTGTCATCGTCAGATCCACGGAGATCGCAGTTGTCGCAAACGGCCGCTGGCCGTGGGCTGCCATTGTGCTTCACCTTTTACTGCGCTTGTCCTGCGGCAAGCTGTGCATGGCTCATCTGGGGCTTTCCATGGCAACATGATCGATTTCACAGATATCCGCTCAAATATCCGAGCCTCGCCAGCCTTGGATGATCAGAGAATCGCACGTCTCACGGCTGACTTTGCCTTATGTTGCTCCCGCCGCCATGAGAGACGCCATGGAGCCTGACCTAGGTTTGAGGTAATCGGCGGACAGAGGAAAGATAAAGCGGCAATCAACCGTCTAGGCTAACGTGTTGGTTACTGCTCATTAGGTCGAGGAAACGTGGTAGTTACTACTTCTTCCAAGGAATGATCGATCTATTATGGATGGACGTGGGATAGAAGGACTCTGGATGTAGCATTAAATAATCGGCACCGGCCGGACGTTTGGAAATTAAATCCTGGTCGTTACTTCTGAGTGAATTATGCCTAGCTAATCCTGACCGTTGTTTGTTTGTTGTTTTAATAATATAATAGATATATGTGTGAGATTGCAATTGTTTTACTTCAGTTATGAAAGTAGATGCATATTATGTACCCCGTCCTTGTTTACTTATTATGATCAAGCATGTTCATGAGAGCGTGTGAGGGGGAACGTGTGCATTAGATGGAGTAACGAGGGGTGGCTAGTGCGGTGAACGTGAGAGAAAGTTCCGCGATCCACTTGGGTATTTTATCTTACTTTGTTGCCTCACTAGGGATAAAAAGAAATATCTTGCTACCGGAGATGTGGGTGTGACCATGCCACTACTCCATGACTAGATCTAGCATGTTCTAATTTCAACTTCATGTCATGAAACTTATTGCTATGCTCTGATTTATCTTAATACTAAGGTGTTATGATTTAGTTCGCATCTTAGTGGAGTATAAGAGAGGTTAATAACCAAAAGATCTCTATGTTAGGACGTGATGCCCATATGATTAATAACTTGTCATGAAACTTTGTTGCAATCTCATATGTTAACTTTTGTGTTCCATTGTCCACCACATCATTAAAGAGAGAGTGCATTTGTGAAACCATGAACCCCGGTCCATTTTTAATCATAAGAAACAACTTTCCAACAACTTTCATCCACTTTTCATTTTCAGCCATAATTAAATCCGAAAATACAAAAAATACTTTTGTATCTTTCATTCATCATATAAAACCCAAAAATATCATTTATCATTGTTTCCATCATCATTGCATATTTATTTATCATCATTGCATATTTTATTTATTGTTTTGTATTCATAACTTACTCACACCTTGTGCTTGACAACCACTTGGTGAGGTTGAGGGCACAAAACAATTTATCTTTGTTTGCAGGTTTCCAAGGGAAGGATAAGGAGGTAAAGCTTCCACTGCTGATTCCCCGAGAGTTCGATATAAACCCTCGAGTCACCTTCGTGGGGAAAATTGTCTTGCCCGTACTACACACTCTGCTATTGGGGTCTCAACCTACGCCTTTGAGGGCTATCACTTGCTCGCGGGCCTCGGGGGCTGGCGAAGGTGGCCCAGCCGTCGTTGGCTCCGCCGCAGCCGCGCCCGCCGCGGCCTCAGAAGAAGCTGCTACCCCCTCAGGTTCTGCGTTGGGTGGGGGCGGCGGAGGAACGTCCTCCTCCATCTCGATGGTGGCACCTCCCGGCGCCAGCGTGCTGCTCCCCACCGTCTCCATGGCGTTTGTCTCCTGCTGCTCCAGCGGATCAGCAGGAGACGAGGCAGGCGCCTCGGCCAGAGGCGCAATCTCCACAGGCCTCGCGGCCTCATCCGCAGCCAGCTCTGTGGTGTCCATCACCACAGGCCTGGCAGCCTCTTCAGCTGAGGGCTCCACAGGCCCCTCAATGGTTGTCGTGGCGGCGCTCCGCACATCCGCAGCCTTGCGGAGCCTGCGACGCTTCGCCGCCACCAAATTCCTGGCAAGCAAGAAAATGAGATCTTCGAGAGAAGAGCAAAGGATTTTCCACAAATAAAAACAAACAAAGAGATTAACTTTTACCCAGATGTCTTGGCGCGGGAATCGACCCACACCTTGTTAGCCGAGCGCCGCAGCCTCGACGACGCGGCCCCGGCGCTAGGCTCCTCAAGGGCAGCCTCAACTTTCCTCTTGAGAGGAGTGCTCTCCAGGCTCCTGGCGGCCCTGTCGTGGACAGCCTTGGAGCGGGGCTCGCACCTCTCCGCTTCGGCCTCAGGGCCCCTGTCCTCTTCCTCCTCCGTGGCCCGGCGCGAAGGGGCCACCATGAAGTCCTCGTCCCCGCTGGATGAGATCTCTAGAACCTCTTCCTCAGGAGCCGCGGGCTTTGAAGAGCTCGCCTCCCCTGACGAGGGATCCGCCCCTCCATAGGCAACACCAGGGTCGGCGTCCGATGCGGCGGGAGAGTCCACAAGCCAGTCCTCTTCCACCACGGGCGCCGCGGCCTCCTTCACGTCCTCCCCCTCCAGGCCTTGAGGGGTGAACTCCGGCATCAGCTCCAGGATCGCGAGCCGCTTCTTCGGAGTGAGCTGGTGGATGGGCCTCAAGTGCTCGTTCCCCGGCATGGGGACATGCGGCGCAGTGAAGAGGATGCCCATGATGGAGGCGACGACGTCAGGAGTGTGAGAGCCGCAGTGCAGCCGCATCGGGTCCGCCGGACCAGAATACATCCACATGGGCTTGGTGTGCTTCTGGAGGGGAGCGATGCGGCGCCTCACGAAGTCCTCAGCGACCATCTGCCCCGTGAGGCCAGCTTCGCGGACGAGCTTCATGCGCGCCGCCAGGTCAACAATCTTCGGGCTGGTGAAGTTCTCGCTGGACCAGTTCGAGTTCTTCAGCGGCGGCGCCTCAGGGACGTCGAAGAAGGAGCTCCGCGTCTTGGTGTCCACGAGGAACCAGCGCAGGCGGAAGTCATCCACCTTCTTCGTCACCCGCGTGACGGGCTTGTCGCCGTCCCAGGACATGGGGATGTAGAATTCGCCCATCCCGTCCGTGATGCGGAAGGACACGCACCCGGACCGCTCGCCGGGCGCCGTGTTGCGGAGCGCGTAGAAGCTCCGGAAAAAGGCCACAGATGGCCTCACCCCCAAGTACGCCTCGCAAAGATATGCGAAGATGGCGAGGATCAGGACGGAATTGGGGTGGAGATGCAAGAGCTGGATTTGATAGAAGGTCAAGACCTCCTAGAGGAAGGGGGAAAACGGCGGCACCAGACCGGCGAACAAGGTCTGGAGGAAGATGGGGTACAGCCCCGCCGCGAGCTTCCCGAAGCGCGCCGCCTTGAGGAAGCTGGCTCCGTGCTCATTGTTCTTGCCGGCGGCCATCGGCCGGAGCTTGTCCAGCGCCTCCGCCGTGGAAATGCGGGTGCCCACGAGCGCTGGCGCGAACTCGTCCTCCTGCTGCGCCCCAGCGGGGTCCTCCACCATCGCCGCCTTGCCTTTCTTGGGACCCATGGTTGCCAGAGGAAGGGCGGCGAAGAAGCTCGGAGAAAGGAGAGGAGCGCCGGAGCAGAAGAGTGCAGGAGTCAAGAGCGAAAAGACGGGGAGAAAATGAAGCAGTAACTGCTGCCCGAGCCGGCGCTGCAGGCTTTATTTCTCCTCTGGGCAGTTACCAAGGCGTGGTGGGGCCCGCCACGACGCCCATCTCCTCCGGAGAAGCCGAGACGCAGTAACCGCCCGCCACGTGTCTCGGGCCGGCCGGACACTTTGGGCCCATGACGATTCGCCTGTGTCCGCTGGACTGCGCCGTGCCCATCATGGGCCCGGGGGCTACTGTCGGCCCAGTAAGAACCAGGGTGTGCTGGGCCTGTCCTCCGTAGCCCTCGCCACTAGGTGGCCAAATTTTGCTATGGAACAGGCGTCCAGCCTGGAGAGATCCGCGAGGCCTAACCACCTCGCGAAGGCCTGAGGAGGCAGCAGGCGCATGTGGAGCCTCCATACCGCTGCCACCTCTCCAAGGCCATTCTCCCCTGTAGGGAAGTCAACACCGAATCCTCCACAGGGCATCCCTAGCCCTCGAGAGGGTTCTTTCGCTGTAAAGCAACCTCTGCAGAGCGCACATGGGCTCTGCCGCGGCTGCAGAGTGACCCGCGCCTCTGCGCGAGTGACGACGACGCCGCAGTTGCCGTTTTGGTGAATAAAGGGGTCAACAAAGCTGCGCCATGCAGACCGGACTACAAGAACTTCCTCTTTGGTGATAAGGGGGCCGGCCGGCGCTACGCTCCAAGGCCGACGTCACCGTGGGCGCCCCCACGCTCCTCTGCGGCTCCTGCTGGCCGTCCTGGATGGCCGGTGGTCTCCCTGCCACCGGCATCAGTTTTTGTGCCCATGGACCGCGTCCATGGACAGCTGGGCTGCGGTGCACCGTGCTCCGCCCTTTGGCGCCATGTGGTAGCCCTTCCGCTGCGCAAGGACAGGGAAGAGGCCCGGGGCGCCTATAAAAGGAGGCGATGCTCCACCGTAGCAAGGGATCCCACTTTCATGCTAGCTTAGCTACCCACACGCAAGGAAGAAGAAGCCCACTGTCTTCCCTTCCTCGCACACGCCATTGCCACGAGAGAGCCTTCGGCAAGCTCACTGTACCGTGACCTCCACAAGCAGTAATACAGACAAGCAGGAGTAGCGGTTTTACCTCCACACGAGGGCTGTGAACCTGGGTACGGGCTCGTGTCCATCTCTGCCGTGATGTCTCTCCTCATGCTCGACGAGCACCGTCGCCGTGCAGGTTGAGGGTTGTTTGACTAACGTGTTCAGCCCCTTACACGAACTCTCTTCGCGAGTGTGACTACCCCTGTTTCGTGGGAGTCATTCTCCGACAGCCGGGGCCACTCAGTTTGGAACTAGATATCAAACGCGGCAGCATCAGCTAGTGGTGAATCTACACCCCAGTCTCCTTTTTTAGTCATCTTACGGGGTGTTTGTCTTGGTACACAGGATGCTGTGTTTTTATTTGTCGGTTTTTTGTGTGTCGTTGATACCATGTATGGCAGGACGTCCGTGATTCTCCCTCCAGACGAAATGTAGAGTGCTTCGAGCTCGGGCAGGGTATACAGCAAAGAGACGCTGTCATAGCAACCTTGCGGAGTGTCCACAACACGAGTGAAGGTGTATGATCTACGTCGTTTGTCCATTTGTTTTGCTTAGATTCATGACTCATTCTGTCTGTTAATCCAACTGAACACAGGAGCTGATGCATACATCTGGGGCTTGTTTGAGTGCTCGGAGCACCTGAAACGTCTACAGGAAGAATGCAGTAGATTGGCCGATGTGATGTCAGGCTTGGAGGCCTCGCATGCCACCGTGCAGGCGGGCAAGGACGAGCGGTATGTAACAAGATGCATGCCAAAAACATACCGGCCCGGAGCGCCCGTAGAGCCACGGAAGGTGCTAGAGTCCGTGTCAGGCTACGCCACCCGGGTTGCAGTAATAGTTGATACAAAGGCCTACTACAAGAAACAGGAGGAACCGAGGGGACCAAATGGGAAATTGCCCGACGTCAGTGACGATGTCAGCGAAGAGAATGGCAGGACGGAGCTGACCGAGGCTGCGAACGAAGGCGAAGAGACAGGCCATCCTCAGGACGAGGCTTGACAATGTCGCTACTGTCTAGCTTTAGGTGTCACTTAGGATATATTGCCAGCAGGATAGACCAGACGGGCGTTACTGTGTCGCCGATATTTTGCCCTGGAAGATATATATAAGCGAGCATGGTGGGCGTGTGGTCATCAGTATAAACTATGCAATTGTTGTCAAGGATGCCCAAATCCTACGAAATGAGATGGTTATCTTCTGGTTTAAGGAGCATGGACACGGTCTTTGTGTCAACGTGTTCGCCGGTATACCGGTCGAGCGATGCATTTGTTGCTGTTGCTATGGGTATGTGAAGTTTGTGTAACCTGCTGTGCAAGCCTCAAAAACTAGAATATTTGGTCTGGGGCATGGGCTTGGGTGACCACGTTGTCTTCGACAATGACGATGGTGGTTCAAACGTTGACATCTTCAAGTATAAGTCGTCCGTTCAGGAGGTCTTCCGGTGTGTCGTCCATCGAGAGTGATCGTCTCCGCCTGTTGTTAGGTGAAGTTGCGGCGGTTTTAAGAAAATTATGTAAAGCTCTCTGTTTCGTACCAAGACTATGTTCACGTGGCTGTTGACTGGTTCCTTTGTATGTGTCTGTCCAATGTCAGGCTGGCTATGTGACGTCTACTTAAGTAGCCGCAGGTCTGTATCGAGACTTGGGTCTGCGCCTTGGCTAGAGCTAGCAAAGCAGAGACGCTGATCTCTGCCAAGAATTAGTCTTAGGCGTCAACCCAGGTAGGCAGGGGGGTGAAGTCAGAAGTTGGAGCTGGGAGTCAGCCAGGGCGATGTGACCCAGGATAAGTCATTCCTTGACAATTAGTTTTGTCGGTGAACCCTGGAATATGTATCGCAGTAGTTGTATCATTAAAAATTTCTTTCTACTATGATCTAAAATTGTATTCCGGTGACCAAACTTGTTCTCAACCTATAAGCCTCCGTGTGAACCGTAACGCGGGGAGGGGGGGGGGGGGGCATGTGGTTTATGTAGCGACGTAATTCTGGGAAACACTGTGACATGCTATATGCGATGTCGTAACATTCCTTTTTCCCCCACTACAGGTAGCCCTTGGGTCCCAAACCGCACCCCACCCTTCTTCTTCTTCGTCTGTTCCTTTATAAGGCAGGCCTCAGGTAGCGTACAGACACACTCTGCCACGCGGCCTAGGTAGCTGACGTACAAGGCGGAAGGCGAAAGGTGGCCGACTAGAGGGCTTGCCCAAAACTTAAGTCTACGAAGTCACCGATCCCCTAATAAAGGCGGTAGACTTAAGCCGACTAGGTTTAGAACTATGCATTGTTCTGCACACGTAACTTCGTTATAAACTCTAGATCCAGCCGCCTATATAAGACAGACCTCGGGTAGCCTACATGCATGCTCTGATACGCGGCCAGATAGCTGACGCACAAGGCGGAAGTCGGCAGGCCGCCGGATAGAGGGCTTGCCTAAGACTTAAGTCACGAAGTCACCAAGCCCGTAATAAAAGCGGTACGCTTAAGCTGACTAGGTTTAGGACTATGTATCGTTCTCGGACAAGTAACTTCGTCATAAACCCTAGATCTGACCGCCTGTATAAGAGGTCTCGGTTAGCCTACATGTATACTCTGATACGCGGCCAGATAGTTGACGTACAAGGCAGACGGCGGAAGGCGTCCGGCTGGAAGGCTTGCCCAGGACTGAAGCCACAGAGTCACCAAGCCCATGTTAAAGGCAGTTGACTTAACCCGGCTAGGTTTAGGACTCTGTATTGTTGTCGGACAAGTAACTTCATTGCAACCCTAGGTCTGGCCGCCTATGTAAGTCAGACATCGGGTAACCTATAGGCATACTCTGATAGGCTCAACAATTCCATAGTTTTTTTAGCCTCGGGTGGCCTACGGGTTAAGTAAGCAAACATCTAATTTTTTTTTACCATTATGTATAATATAGAGAAGACACTAGTAGGAAAACGCTTATAGGTGGAACCACTTTCTGTGATGCACCAATATTCTGTGGCGCACGGCAGATCGTGTGCCACAGAATTCTACCACTTTCTGTGGCGCATCCTTTGCCAATGCGCCACTGAATGAGAGCTTTCTGTGGCGCATGGGGTCAGATGCGCCACAGACATATGGTGGGGCCCGCCACCAATGATTGGCTTTCATCCTTCTGTGCCTTTTCTGTGGCGCATATGACCACATGCACCACAGGAAAGAGCTATGGCGCATGGCACATTTTTAAAATCGGATCCCTCCCCCCCCCCTCGGTGGATCGCCTTTTCAGTTTTGCAAAAAGAAAAGAAAATGATAAAATCTTCAATAAATAAAATCCTTTGAGATATAGTTAGGTTTTAGTGTCTAGTTGGTATAGAAATTTTGAAATATGAATTTTGACCTTTTTTACAAAAAATAGAAAACAAATAAAACAGCCATAACTTTTGCATACGACGTCAAAAAAATGCGTTTAATATATCAAAAAAAGAGAAAAAATGGAGCTCGATTTCACCCGGGTTTACCCGGTGAACTTTTCTCAGATCCTCGAAATTCCAAAAGGAAAGAAAGTTATTTCAAAAAGAATTTTTTTTCTACAAACTCCAAAAAAATGGAGAAGAAATTCTGTGGCGCATATCTACATATGCGCCACAGAATTGTTGGGCGGGATTCGAATTTTGAATCCCGCCGGTGCCCCCTTCTCCCTCTCTTTTCTCCTTCTCTCCTTCTCTCCTCTCATTTACTCCTCCTCCTCTTCTCCTCCACTTCTACTCTCACCTTCTCCTCCACTTCTCCTCTCCCTTCTTCTTCACTTCTCCTCTCCCCTTCTCCTCCCTCCTCCTTCTCAACTCAACCCCGGCGACCTCCTCCTACTCCACCACCTCCGATGACATCCTCCTCCTCCACCACCTCCGGCGACAACCTCCTCCTCCTCCTCCACCTCCGGTGACCCCCTCCTCCACCACCTCCGGCGACAACCTCCTCCTCCTCCTCCAACACCTCCGGCGACATCCTCCTCCTCTTCCTCCTCCACCATCTCCGGCGACCCCCATCCTCCACCCACCCACCTCCGGCGACCCCCGCCTCCACCCACTTCCGACCAAGCCACCTACGGCCATGGCCACGGGCTTCGACGAGCTCCGACGAAATTTCGGCGAAATTCTGGCGGCGCTAGATCCAGATCTAGATCTGGCCGCCTTTTTGTTTTTAAATTCAAAAAAACAATTATGTGGCGCATGTCTGCAGGATGCGCCACAGAAATATTTCTGTGGCGCATGGTGGTGGGTGCGCCACAGAAATCTTGGTTTTTCTGCGGTACATCTGGGCCGTGCGCCACAGAATTAAAATTTAGTGGCGGTGTATCAGTGGCGCACCCACCATGCGTCACAGAAGACCCAAAGTGGTGCGCCACAGATAAGGTTTTTCCTACTAGTGAGACAAGGTTTGACATCCATTAGATAGATCCACAAACTCAGGATACCACATAGATGACTCGGAAATGTGTACACCTGGCCGCCTAACGGACGCGTACATATATGTTGCTGCGAGTTTGTGCGCGAATGAACCTTTCAGTTCATACAACGTTGAGGTGATCTGCATAGCTGTTATATCCAACTAGCCTACGGTGCTTCCGAATAATTTCAAAACCCAGACGAGCATCCAGAGCAGCGTACTTGATCCGGTCCAGACTTAGCGAAGATTCGCCCCGTCCTTTTTGATTTAGCTCTTTTATCTTCAGCTCCTTCTTATCAAGAATTGTCCCGATGTTGACGATGGCCAGGTCATACAGCGCCGGAAGATGATTCTTTGTAGGATTTGGGATCTCTTTCTGGAGGTCGCACGTGCACGCAACGTCGAGTCTGTAGTACTCTGACATGCGCGCATCGTTGTTTATTGCAGCCACGCAAAAGAGAATCTCCCTGTCTCCCAGGAATTGCTGGAGGAGTTCCGGCACTGCGTCGGCTTGATATATCTGGTAGACAAGCGTCTCGTACGACACGGACAGCTGGAGAACGGCGGCACGCTGCTTCTTCTCAGCCGGGAGATACCTTCGCTCCGCCTTCTTCGGGGCGTCGGTGAACTCGCAGTCAAGCCCAACGCACCTGACTTCCGCGTTGTCCAGGAACTCCTGCTTGACACGGCGTATCCACTCCTCTACCGTTGCAGCACGCTGAGTGACGGTCACCTTGAAATTCATGCCTTCTTTCTCGAAGTAGCAGGGCTGTGGGTCTTCCGCCACGGGCGACATGGGGGGCGAGAGGCTGTCAGCGGTGGCTCTCTGTTCTGGTTGATGATTGTGGGGTGAGGTTACTAGTGTCTGGTTGACAATCTTAGAGCCGGTCCGAGGGGTTTATATCGGTTCTACGCGCTGGGATACGAACAGGTTTAGAGTGGATTTAGTATGAACACTCGAGGAGTCCACGGTTGGCTATTTACGTCGCGTCTGGGGATGTGGATAGTCGATGAATGACTACGCGGAGCCTTTAAGGATGGTGCAGACTTCTATAACGGTTGTAGGCTGTAAAGTATAGACGGATTGGGTGTAGGCTCGGTTGATGAAAACTTTTTTTTTCCGCCAATCGCTGGTGCCGTGGTTGGCAGCCCTCGGAAATTGAGCGCGTGGATCGACGACACTGCCTGCTCGGCTGGCGAAGCATCTCTTGTGGAGACTGACTTCACAGTGCAGAAGTCTGAGGGGTTTATATCGGTTCTAGGCGCTGGGATACGAACAGGTTTGGAGTGGGTTTAGTATGAACACTCGAGGAGTCCACAGTTGGCTATTCACGTCGTGTCTGGGGATGTGGATAGTCGATGAATGACTACGCGGAGCTTTTAAGGATGGTGCAGAGTTCTATAACGGTTGTAGGCTGTAAAATATAGACGGATTGGGTGTAGGCTTGGTCGATGAAAACATATTTTTTTTCCGCCAATCACTGGTGCCGTGGTTGGCAGCCCTCGGAAATTGAGCGTGTGGATCAACGACACCGCCTGTTCGGCTGGCGAAGCATCTCTTGCGGAGACTGACTTCACAGTTCAGAGCTTGTTAGCCTGTTCCGCTGCCTAAAAGTTACAGCAGCCTATTGAGCTGTCTTTGTTACATTGGAGCCTTTACGAATGGTGCAGGCTTCTATAATGCTGGTAGACTGTAAAATATAGCCGGATTGGATGTAAACTATGTTGATGAGCACATATTCTTTGGCGCCGATCACTTGTACCGTGGTTGGCAGGCCAGGATCAGAAAGAAAGAAAGTGCCAGGGGATGTTTTCCTGGAACACCCTCCACAAGCCGTCACCGTCCGGCTGACTCCACCCGATCCGGCCGACCCCAAGGATGGGGGTGGGCAGCGTTCTAGAAATGGATTAATAATAAGTAAATCTCGAAATTACCTTCTTCTCTAGAACCCCTATTTAACTTTTTGGTCATCGAAGAATCAATAAACTAAACACCAACCCACGCTGCATTTTTATTTTTACATTATGCGGAGTTGCCATCTTCTACACCTGTTACATCGGACAAATCATATGTAAACTCAGATAACACGCGCTTATCATGTGATCTTCCGAGCGCTCCGCAAGGTGTTCGTCCTTGTCAACACGTTTGTAGTAGCTTTCGTTGCGGTTGTGCTGTCTGCGGAACTTGACTTCTCTGTCCGGGTGGATGTTGATGCGATACAATGTATATGTATACGTCGAGTTCCACCAATCATCCATGTAGATACCGTTTTCTTCGATGCCAGGAAACTTGTCTGCATTGACGGAAATGGAGCCACGAGGGCCTAGGAAGATTGCACGATTGTAGATGGAATTGATCTTCTTGACAGCATTACGTTCGAGATCAACCTTGTATAACTCGACGAGGCCAAAGTCCCCTCCTGCTCGCACTAGCAGAAGTTGTTCAACGTTGTTGATGAGATGGGTGGATAACCTGTCATCCTTTTCCCATGCCCCATGTACGATGACCAGGGGCACCGAGAAGGGTCGATCTTGCAAGGCAGCCACGGTTCCTCTCGCGTCCGCGAGATATGCCAGCCCTTTGAACTCTACTGTGGTTTGCAAATCAAAGAGGCCGTGCGTCGAGACTGAACAATGCCACTTAACAGATCCTCACTGACAGCAAAATCTCCAGTTCAAGAAAATATAGAGAACAGTGTGATCATTCCCAAACACTACTACGCGTACCTCTGGCGCTCGTGCCTGCTGAGGATCGTAGATTGTTTCGACGCGTCCGCCGATCTTGCTCAGGGTGAAGGGGTTAATGACGAAGAGAGTGACCCTTCTGTTAATATTGATGAGCTCTTCGAAGACCAGTAGGCCGTCGTTGGTGGATCCGATACACTCGCTGAATCGGGGTATCAGAAGTTTCTTTGTCAGGAAGCGGCCGGTGTTGACGTTGGCGAAGGTACAATGGCGGCTAATGCCATTGCCGTCTGCATCAGGTGCCTCGAGTAAGACCCATCCGCGTGGGCGGAAGCGAAGATCCAGCAGCATACTGCGCGGGTCGTCGGTGTTGTCGCGACAGTCATGGCAAACGGCGCGGAGGTTCATGTAGTAGTCGATGTCATTGGTGTAGAGAAATGTATCCGCAATGCGGCGGACGAGTTCGTAGGGGAGGGCTGACCAATATACCGTAGGTGCCATCGTTGTGCACGTATGATTTTTAGGAGGTTTGGGAGGACGCGGGTGTAGTATATATATATAGGAAGTCTGACGGAATAATACGTAATTCAATTTCAAAATCAACGCAATTAGTTGCTTCGAGTTTCCAATTTGACATTTATGTGCACCGTGTTGAAATTCCGTCGGTTCGTGTTTCGAATGCGATTACGACGGTTCGCACGCATACCGAACCTCTAGGAAAAGTGGAACATGACGTGTTGTTCTGCCGAACGGCAGGCACTCCCTGATCCGTGCTTGAAACCAGCGACCAAGCACGAACATGATCACGAACGGAGCAAGACAGCATGTAGATGGCACGAAAACGATGACTCCTCTAAAATGGAAAGAAAGACGAAACAATTAGGTCGCGTCAGAACAGTGTCAAAATAATTATTCAATGGAAAGAATGGTTTGACCGATCGCGATTCATCTATTGTGAAGACTGACTTTACGGTGCAGCCTTTGTTAGTCTGTTCAGCTATCCAAAAGTTACACCAGACCGTTGTGTTGCCTTTGTCACGTAGGGCTTCACGCTCCAGTGTGAAGACGGCACGATTCTTTAATCGTGTTTAAACTGTACGCGATAACCAACGCGTCGCCTACCTCTGCTTCGTTTATTGGGCGTGAGAAACGAATCGACAGCGGAGCCCTGAGTTTGCTGTTTTAGAGGGACTACCGCTGCAAGCGACAGTGTATCGTTCTACGGGCCACCCTTTTATTACCCAAGAAGTCACCATTACCGGCTTCTGTTGTTCATCGCCATGGGCAGACAAAGGATTACAACCAGTAAGAAGATGACAGCGACGAGATACGCCAAACTGGAAGTAGAGATGCGTAAGAAGGCCAATGCCGAGGAGATATCCACAGCGGCTTCAGACGATGGGAGAGTTAACTGTCGGATACCGCCGACAGCGCGGCCGCCAAGCGCCGCGCTGCGCTCGCGCTGGATTCCACGGCCGCTCGAGCCATGGCGCACCGGGACAAGTTCGCCAGGCACCTGGTGGAGTACGCGAAGGAGGAGCAGGATCGTCTCAGGAGTCGGGCAGAAAAGCAAGGTGCGGCGAAGAGGCTTAGGTCGCTCAATGGCGCTAATGGAGAGCGAAAAGAGATGCTTGCTAAAGTGCCACCGGAGGTGATCATTATCTCCGATGATGAGGAATAGGGTGACAAGCTGCACTACATCGTATCTTCTCTGTGGAGTAGAGTATTCCATTTTCATCTTGCAGTGTACTACGATCATTGTGGGATCTATGTGAATGAGTTGTTTATCCGCTTCGTGGCAATTACAATATATCCATTTTAAACTAGATGACTTGTATTTTATCGAAATGAGTGTTCTATATCCGAGAAATTCTACATTAGCTATTTCCGGTTTAAAGCATTTTGGTGTCAATACAAATATGGTTGTAGTAATCCTTTGGTAATTGCATGAGCAAATGGACAGAATCTTTTTGCTTCAACTTCGAGCAGTTTACTAATGGGCATGGTAGATTAGTATATATAAAAGCTTATGTCAAACATCAGTGAAACAAATATGGCATGCTAAAATCTATCTCTTACGACGGCAGGTCTGTTAGACCTAACAACTGTCTGGCACATCCTTTTTGGGTCTCGATCGAGAGTTCAAATGGTGTCGCCTCTCGCCTTCTGTTGCTATATACATGGACGGAGTCTGCCCACGGGCGCGGCGTGTCGCCGCGCCAAGGCCTACTAGTGTACTAAAAGGTTACAACATCATCTAAATTATATTAAACGTCAATAAATTATATTAATCGTAGATCTAATACTTATAACTTGCATTTTAAATCACAGCCGTGCGATTTACGTAACGAATATGACACACCTATTTAAGTTAGTGCAACACGTTGGGTCCAACACGTAACACACAATAACATGCATGCGTTGGGGCCAACGCGATTCAACCTTTTTTTACCAACGTTTTAGTTAGAGCAAGTACAATAGTATAGCCAGATGTTGGCTACAGGATAGTGTCATGTCATTTATAGCCAACCTAATAGCCAACAAGTATAATAGTTGGCTATAAATATGGAGTATTTATTAATAGTTGGCCTACCTTCCTCTCACAAAGTGCATATGAGCACATGCTACAACTGGCTCTTGCATGAGAGCCGCTTCTACTCTCTCTCATATTCTCTCTCCTCCATGTAAACACGAATACATTATTTAAATCCTTATAGCCTACTGACTGTACCTTATTGTACTTGCTCTTAGATTGGCTCAGCCCTCACGTGCAAGTCACAGACATGTGCTAGTCCGTATGGATGTATGGATAGATTCCATGTGTTCCGGACGGTCACAAATGAAAAAGGGTCCAGATTCCGTTTTAAAAAAAAAGTCATGTGAAAACGAAGATGTATATGAAATTGTGTATTAACTTTATTTTCGAAATAAAATCGTATGGTAGCAGAAAAAACATATGTGATCTCAATGAATTGCACAAAGAGATCTTTTGGCTATAGAAACTGGCAAGTATATACTAACGAATACACACATAGGAACAGGTACAATACTATTTCGTGCACAAAAGGAAAAATATATAATACACAAATATTTGAAAGATGGCTTATTTATTTTTCTCATGTTTACACGTGTTGTTCTTATGAGAGACAGATTGGATTTCAATATTGATATAAGGATTTCCATTTACAAGTACCAACATTATAAAAAAATATATGAATGTTCGATGATCTTCTTTGTTTTAGATTAGCATTTTCGTATGATAAGAACATTTCGGCATCTACTCCCTTCAGATTAGTAGCAAAATAAAGGCGAGCAGTGCTATGCGTACAAACGTACATATGTCTTTGTTCCAAACTATGAGGATAAGACACCATCTTATTTTCTTAGTAAATAGCTTGAAATTTACATGTTCATTTAAAAAATCTTCATAAAGATTCAGCACAAGACATGCATGGAGCTATAAGTTATCAGCCCACGGTTTTCCAAAAACAAATGCCAATGGGTTTCCAAAAACAAAGGAACATGTGTTGTTTCAAATCTAAGTTTTAAAATATCAATACAAAGTAAAATTATAGGGAAGAATGACATAGTTCTCTCAAATATAATAGTATCTAACAAAGTTACTTGACATTGCTGTAATTCTAGAGCTGCACAGTCATTTATTTTTAGCAATATTATCCATAATTTTAATTTTACAATGTAGTCAAAGTGCATGTAAGATTCCATTTTTTCGCGGCTAAGACCATAACATAAACCGCCCAAAATGTGGATCCTAGAAGCTAGATCCAAGCTATGAGAAATATTTAAACCCATACTAAAGTTTAAACTATGCATTTCGAAATGGGCAATGAAAACGTTATGTATATTCAATACAACTAGAGTAAACGAGAGGGAGAAAATGTGGATGAGCTAAAATGAAAATTCTCAATATATGTTTCTCCTACCTATAATGTTCTGTGTTCTAGATGTCATATTCTGCATGATAGAATATGTTCACTCCATATATATTTATTATACATAAGATCAACCAAACCAGAAATTCAAGTATGCACACCACCAATTAATAAAAGGGGGAAAGCATGGCAACAAACTGTCAATTCCTAGAGAACATCTGAATCATTTTCAACCAAAACAAAACCTCGATTGACAACGTCCAAGTAACACAATGGTTCTTCAGAGCAAACTTTCGTAACATGAACCGAACCGTGCACACGTCCATTGTTGTTGCATCCAAGAACTGAGGGGCAAATAAGGGAATTCCACTCAAGCGATGCAGTTATATACCTGTATTTGTCTACTGATGTACTATTAATATATTTGAAACTATGAAAATTAAAATTTATTTGGTTTCTTATTCTTAAAATTGATAGGAGATATAACTAGAATTTGCAAACATGTAGATTGATGAAGGTGCCACAAACAATGTTGTCCATAGTAGCATAGTCATGTTTCATGACATGAACAAACAGAAGTGAGCGATTGTGATAAATATTGGTTGAAGGTGGGTTTAGTACGGAGAGAGTTCAATTATGACAATCAAATAATCAACTTAAAGTACTAGATAGTATAAGGACGATGCTAGCAATTAACGATAATAACCTTATGGCTAGAGTTTTGTGGCACAATTAAAAACATTATTTGAAATTACTTGAAGTAAATTGGTGATTGATTAAAAATGCTCAAACTAAGTATGATTTTTGTAAATTAAGTATGTTGACATGAAAATGTGGCATCTCTCCTATAAACTTTTTTGAAACTTTTAATTCCGTGTAGTTAGTTTTACAAGAAAAAATAAACATGTGACAGTGAGAAAGTACAATGATGATTGGGAATGGTGGAAGAGCGTAAACGTAGATATAAAAATTTAAAATAGCTATACCCTCTTAAAAAAAAAACCTATAGGACATGTGACATGGTATTTTTTGACAATGTCAACATACCTACTCTCCCTTAAAATTAAAAACGCATGTGGTATTTTATCTACCATAATATTTATGACCGTTTATGATTTCGATTTTCGTCCTTCCAGTATCCATGGAATCACAAATTCAGTTCATGAACATAATCAATATGCCAAAAACAATGCCCTCGCATTTGCGAGGGCCACCTTGCTAGTTTATACGAAAGGCACGCACACACATCTACCAAGTTCTGAAGAAAAACAGAGAGCTGAACGTTCTTTAAGTAGGGCTTCTGAGTTGGTACATCCCCACCCTCGCCAAACTTAAACACAACTAGTAGCCTTGCACGTGCACACACGTCTCAACTAAATTTTATGAACACGTTATTCTTTTTATATTTCGAAGTAGTAATATTATCGTAGTATGCTAAATTATCGTCGAATTCACAAAAATTAGTCAGCAAGAAACATCGACGATCACTCATACATATTTAAAACCTTAAATTTCATATGAAAGAAACATGATCAAAAAGTGTTGTTTAAAGTTGTACATGAAGTAGCATTATACTGTCGTAATATAGAACATTGTCATCAGTAGCATTATACTGCTGTCATCAGTGATCATTGTCGTGTATTATAACAGAATAAAGAGTAACATCAGAGAGATTCTCTAAAACCTTAATACTTTTAAAAGTAAACTTTAAAAATAAATGAGTTGTTTAGAATCACGAAGTGGCGTGTTCTGGACGGAATTGGATAGAGGAAAGCTCGTATTTCTTCTTGGGAGGGGGGGACAGCCACGGGTGATTTCTCGCTAGAAGAGACCCGCAATGGAAATTCATCAAAAACACACAGCACTCCCCAGTCGGCCAGTGCCCACTCTCAGCTTCCTCTCTCTCACTCAGGGCACCTCCAACGGGTTGGCGCAAACGGACCAGCCCAGTCCGTTTTTGTCCAAACGGACATGGAGGGTGCTCCAACGGGCTGGCGCATAGAGACATTTGTCCGCGCGGACTGTCCGTCGTGGACCAAACCTGTCTCAATTTTGATCCACGTTTGGTCGAGCGCGGACTGTCCGCGCGTCTGTTTTGTCCTCCTCCCGTGTCCGGTCTGGCCCAGCTGTCAGCGAAACAAAGACCAGGTTCACTCTTTCTCTTTCCTTTCCCTTCGTTTATTTTCTCCTTTTCCCAACTACCACAATGGCGCCGCCTCCAGGCAGATCGACCACGCCATTTCCGGCAAGGTCGGAGCACGCCGCCTCCGGCCAGGTCTACTCCGCCGCTGACCTCTTCTCTCTCGGGATGCGGCATCGGCGTTGACCTCAGGTCGTCCCCGTGCTTCCCCGCGTGCTCGCCGCGTTCCGCGTGCTGGTCCTCGGGCGGCGGCGTGCTCGCCCGCGCGGGCGAAGTCAGACCTGGATGAGGATGGAGGAGAGCTCGTGGAGCTCGTGGCCGGCCTGGGCCGGGACGGCCTCCACTCGGGCGTTGACCTCGGGCTGGGCACCATCTGCCGCTCCGCCGTCCCCCCGCGTCGGCAGCACCTACCTGCTGCTTGCCGTCGCCGTCCCCCGCGTCGGCGGTGCCTACCTGCTGCTTGGCGTCACCATCCCCCGCGTCGGCGGCGCCTACGTGCTGCTTGCCGCACGGCTCGACGAAGCCGCATCGCGTCGGAATGGAGCGGCTCCCGTCCCGCCCAAGTAGCAGCCGCAACATCGCCGAACGCCGAGATGGAGCGGGAGGTTGCCCTGCTGCGGCTCGACCTGGCAGGAGGCGGCGCGGCTGCGCGCCAAGGCGGCCGAGGAGCGGCTCTGCCTACGAGCTCGCGCGGGAGCTCGTAGGAGCTCGCTACGGTGGTGTACGTTCTCGTCTCCGTCTTGTGTCTATCCTCCATACCTGCAGTTCGCAGCTCGTAGCAGGTCGCTGCGACTCCTGCTGTTGCCGAGCTGCTGCGTTTCTCGCTGGCCTGCCGGAGTAGTACTACTTGGTGCCGAGCTGCTGCGTTTGGAGTAGTAGTCATCATGCTGCTAGCTAGCAGCTGAATTAGAGAAAGAAGGGAAAAAAAGGACATGTCCGGCAAAATATGCGCTGCGCCGTTGGGGCAGTGTACACCCCAAACGGACAAAGCTCTTTTTTCTATCCGCGGACCACCCAAACGGACAAAAAGGGACATATTTACATGTCCGTTTGCGGCACGCCGTTGGAGATGCCCTCAGAGACATACACGTCCCACAAGTCCCCCTCTCGATCTCGTCAAGTCGTCGCTTGCCTGCCTACAGTCGGGCAACTCGGATTTGCGGCTAGCTCGCAGTTCTGGGCACGTTGCAGCCAATACCAGCTCCCCTCCGCCCACCCAGGTGGCCAAGACACCTAACGCCCACGGCGTCCACCCCTGCCCCGCCGCCGACGCCCTCCTGTGGTCAACGGCGAGTCCAGGAATGAATTGGAGGGTAGGCTCAAAGTTAGCAACGAGTAAATAAATATTGTTTCTAAGAAAAATAGTCATTATCCTAGATATGAAATTATTTAAGACTAATTTTATTCAGCTCGGCCGCAATCCGATGAGTGAGCCAAATTTTAACATTCAAAGATTCATGGGTTCCAAAAAGAATTTATTTTGTACTTGCCAAATAGAGGACAATGAAAAAAGAAAATAAAAAAGAACACGAAAATGAGAAAAATGTTACAGAAAAAATAAACATAAAAGAAAAACAGAGGAAAAACCTTGAATTTGAAATAAAAAATAAAGAAGAAAGAAGAAAATGATACGTTGGAAGTCAACGTTGAACGAACAACTACTGCACTCGAACGAACCTGGAAGTCTGGAACGAATCAGGACGTTGTTGCCCAGCCTGATCAGGGAAACGCGTAGGAAAATGAGATTTTGTTTTTTTGAGAATATCGTAGGAAAATAAGATGACGCTGGAACTAAGAACCACCGAGCTGGCCGGCCCAACATGAAACCGAATGTAGGCGAGGCGAAGATACAGTTCCCAACGAGCGATGTATAGTGTGCGCTTTAGTGCGTGAGAGTTACGCTGTGTGGGCTGGGCCGCTGGAGACAGTGCATGACTCGATGGGCTGAGTTATTAGTAGTAGTAAAATAATAACTTTGTATTTTGGAGGGCAGGCTGAAGCCTGTTAAAGCCTCCCTATTGGACTCGCCTTTGCCTGTGGTGCCCCTCCTTCGTCCCCAAGCCCTGTGGCGACCCAGCAACCAGTAGCCGCCGCCAGCAGCGGCGCCTCCAACTCATGGCCGTAGAAGCACATCGAGAGCTTCTGCTTCTAAATCGCCAAGCTGGACCCGCCTTGCTCCTCGAGGCAAGGCCAACAAGGTCTCCGTCCAGGTCCAAGGAAGTTGAGAAGCAAACGGAAGGTGATTGCACTGCACAACTGATTTTTTTGTTGCCATGACCATACTTAGAAATTGTGTAGAATTACAAAATTCGAGATGAAATTGATATGAAATCCTTTAAATAGTTTGTCTTATCGAGCAATCCTGCTACAAAATTGGTGAGCTTGATATGGAATCCGTAATGGTTGCATATGTACCTTGCTTTTGCATAATAATGGTTTGTGTTAGTCTGGAATTATGTACTAACACTCCGTCATTCTCCACGAGAATGTAATTCTATAAAAAAAATGTATCTTCTTGTAGTTTTCTCACAATGGTTGGAGAGTTGTATTTTTGGGTGTCAGTTACAATGTTACATCATCTTAGTTAAAACCAGATGAACAAGATGCGGCTAAATTCATTAATCTGACTCATATTAAAAGTAATTAGCACACTGATGAACGCTTCACTAAACATGTACTCCCAATAGGCAAGATCGAGCAAGGAGACATTTGATTGTTATATACTCCAGCTTATACTTTCAGATTATCTACTCCATCTTATGCTTGGAGTACTTGCTATTACTCCACATGTGCTTTTGCTCTTGCATTTTGGGTTGGTCATTGCAAGCAAGCAGTACTGGATACAGCTGCTACTGCATATAAATACTGAATTACAGCAGCAAACAAGCTTTGAATACTGCACTATATATAGACATATGCTTGAATTACACCAGCATGATAAAAATGTACTCCAATATACAGACAAGAATATTCAAATATAAAGAACATATCAATGGTCTTCTCAAACACTGCACATTTAGTGACCCACATTTGCATTTAATGTAGAGTTTCAGGTTATAGCAATCAAGTAATTCCTGACGTAAAATAAGCTTAATGTTATTTAAACTATCACTAAAGCTACTTGTAAACATGAATTTGTGTTCAGAATGTGTCGCACACATGATTTTGTTCTAGTAGTATCCTGCGTGATTGCACGGAGTAGTAGCGGGTGGACGCCGGTTTGGTGTATTATGACTGAATGCAGCATATTTAAACCAAGCTAAATTTACTATTACCAGTATCCAGAGGGCCAAATTGGCTTATCAGGTTTTGGTGTAACAAATGAGCTACCTCTGAACAAAACAACACTCTTACAAAAAATATTGGCACCAAATAAACAACGATAAGCAGTATACAATCAGAAGTTGGCAAATTTTGGTAAGGTGATCATGTTCTACCTCTGAACATCGTGTTTTACACTTTTACTATTACCAGTATCCAGAGGGCCAAATTGGATTATCAGGTTTTGGTGTAACAAATGAGCTACCTCTGAACATATTGTTGCTATGGGTTAAGAATTGGGACGACAATTGATCTAGATTGTTAATGTAATGATTTATTTGTGTTGTTTAATCATGTGTATCATGTTCTCTCTTTTTGTCGGGATTTTGTTTCAGGACATCACAACGAAGTGACACTACTGTCTTCTTCGTCGAGCGGTAATTCAATTGTACAGAGAATAAGACACATCCTTGACACTGAGGTTATCTAATTTTATTGACACAATCACCTTGTAGAATAATTCTGACTCTTTAAATCTTATGGTGAACCAAGATAATTCTGTTTTATCCTCCCATTAGTACCTTCTGATTCTTTAAATCTTATGGTAAACCAAGTTCACTAATAATTTACGGAGCAAAGATAATTCTGTTGATAGAAGAATAATTGGATAAAACACATGTAACTAAAGAATCATAATCATCTGATTGTCACACAACTGCATCAGCTGAGAGGCAATAGAAGTACAATGTAATTAACAAGTGATGAGTAACAGTCTAGAGTATAGCTTTTCGATGTGTAGTTCTCAATGATTGACCACTTACCAACAACAGAAGACAAAGCAAGTAATTCCTTAAATAGCCCTGTAACAAAAGAAATTATTAACAACATCAATGTACTAAAGATAAGATACAAATTCAAAATTGTTTTTTTGTATTAAAAAAATCAATGCTCTCATGTAGGTTGCCTTTCACTGTCAAAATGCCTCTGAATAAAAAATAGGAAGTTCTCATTTTCCAGTTGCTCTGAACCTCTCCATTGTTGGTGCTTTGTCTCTGAAGCAACAACAACAATGGAATGGGAAGCGAGGTAATTCTCGAATATAAAATGAGAAGTGATTTCTATTCAATTTCCTGAAAATCAAGCAACTGGAACTCCTATTTGAACTGAATCTGCATACACTTATTTTTGCATTTCTACCGCTGCGTCCAGTTTTCTTCTTTGGAAACTATGAACATATATAGTCGTTTTGGGTTGTTATACAGTCTACAGAGCACATGGCTAAGGACATCTCGCAGAAGTCAACTTAATGGATAGATGATTAGATTCAACGCGGAACCAAAAAAAACACTACTTACAAATTTCTTACCATCAACCATCACAGATGCTGAACTTGCGATCGACTTGGAACACTCCATGGCAACAAAGCACACAAGAGGTCAAAAGGCCAGATGTAGCATCTTTTCTTGCCGAGCAACTGGACCTGCACGTACTCAAGCCCTGAGTATCTCTTTGGATGCTATCCGTGGAAATGTTCCAAACTTTTGATGCCCGGCTTCAACTTCTCTGTCAGACCGTATTCCTGCATCAACGACAAGCATTACACCAAACACTATTCCTAACAACGAAAGACAGCTTAGAGGCCAAGAAGTTGTCAGTACACAATCATCCCAGGGTTCTTAACAAGTTCAGCTACACTGATCATCAGAGAAAAAAATGTTAGCATATCAGGTGTAGCCATACATGCATTTTTCTTCTTCTTTGCCAGAGGTGTAGACATATATGCATAACAACCACATTGACAGAAAAATAGCCAATTACCTCATCGACCAGTGGCTTTAGCAGCGAGATTTGCCATGTCCTTGCTGAAGACGTACAATAGCTCTCCTTCCACTGAAAACTACACAAGCCGCAACAATTTCATGCTCAGATCGTCGCGGACCCGAGACACCTGACGCCTAGCCACAAAGTATGTAAGGGAAAGTAAGAGAGGACCACCTCCAGGAAGCCCCGGTGTCCGCCGTGAAAGTCTGGAGCACGTGCGACGCCTTATCAATCTGCAGGCCGACGCGGGAGGCGACGTCGCCGGTGATGACGCGACGGCGGAAGTGGTCGACGACGACCATGGCGCTATCGTGCAAGTACGCGGGGAGGCGGTCGTTTTCCACGACGCAGACAGGCTCGCAAGGCTTGACGCCTCGATGGTGGCTGCTCACGACGGAGGGGCACCACGGTGAACGGAGCTGGCCATGGGCGACGTGGAGGTAGTCGAGAGGCATAGGATTGGACGGAGAAGGGGATAGGAGAAATAGGGCGTGGCGAAGGGGCAACGGTGGCATGAGGAGGCCGGCAAAGGCGGAGCTGAGGAGGGATATGGCTGGCCGCCGCGGCAACCATTGATGGCGTTGCTGGGATTCAGGTGGGGTGGGCGGGTGGCGCAAGGACTACAAAGATCAAATCGGGAGAGGAGAGGAATTAACGGCGTTGACCAGGAATTGATCCTGTAGGGATGCCTATCCCGTTGATTGTGCCTTGTTCTTTTTTCCTTTCATGTAGCGTACGCAGGGATGGCAGAGTTTTCGTCCGCCACTCAGATTTGCTACGTGCACACGGTGTGGGTCAGTATTTCCTTCGACGGTTAGATCCCAATTAGTGGGGCTGATCCTGAGGCTATTATTGATCCGTTTTACTCTGTGTACATTATGCTGGGTGAATCTAGGATGAATATGTTTGCTTGTTTAATGGAAAACTCTATTCTCCAGCCGGCTGTAGCTACAGCCGGTCTCGTCACGCCGGCGTCGCTCGACACATTTCCTCAGCCCACGCGCCGACGCGCGGCCTTTTTGTCGTCCAAGCAACCGCGATTCGCGGTCTGTGCATAGTAATCACGTACGTGCGCGCGCGCTCTTTTTTTTTGTTACCTGCTGCGCGCTCTCTTTCTCCTTTTAGCTAGCTACTCCGTACCTAGCTAGCTGATGCGTTCTCTCTAGCTAACTAGCTAGCATTCTTCCTCTCTACTTTTTTTAGATAGATGCCTTTCTATTATGTCACATAGTGTATCAGTTTGGGCACGACATATAAAGCTAGCCAGCTCTCTCTCTTTTAGCGAGCTGCCTCTGTAAAATGCTACAACCGTTTGGTCTTTTTTGTTGGGTAAGCCCTAATAAAATGTGGAAGACACATAGGTAATTTTTCAATGTTGCATACAGTGTTGCGATTTGCGACAAGAGTTTGTATGTTTTGTTGTATAAGGCCGAGCCTCTCCACCGGCCATGGATGCGAGCTTCCCACACGCCAACTACCGCCGGAGTTAGGGAAGATGTCGGATGTGAGATGATTTCGTTTGGATTCACCCGATCTAGCTGCGACGAGTCTTCGGGGATGCAGATTCATGGCTGACGAGTTCGAATCGGCCATGGTGGTGTCTCAGTGGCCGATGGTGGAGGTCAGCCTTTTTGTGGATTTCTCAATGTTACATGTGGTGTGTGATTTTGCTACATGAGTGATTAGTTTTTGTCGTGTAAGTATGGTCAAATTGCTACAATGTTTTATGTGGGAATGTTTAATCCAATGTTGCATAAGTGTTCGTGTTGTGGTGAATAAGTTGGACACACATGTTGGATAAGTTGATTTGTGTTGTTACAAACGACTAACTTTTCCAACATTTTTTGATACCATTATGGATTTGTGTTGCATAGGTGTTTACTTTTTGCTACATTGATGTGTCTAAAATGTTACATTGTTTTTTGCTATATGTTGGAAGTTTTACATATTTGATTTTGTTTGCTACACGGCGTGCTACATGTGCAATTTTTTTTGTTGCGGCTGGATTTGTTGCTACATTGATCGGATGCATAATTTTCGTACATATTTTTTGCTCCATGGGATGTTGTACATGCACACAAAAGATGCTACACATGAAACGTTTTTGTTACATTAATCGGACAAGCAGAATCGATTCATTTAAGTCGATTGAATGGTGCGGAAGGTGGATGTAGCAATGGATTGCTACAGCTAACTGAAATGTTTTAATTACATTAATCGGGCGCGCGATTCACTTAAGTCGATCGGACATTGCGAAAGGTGGCTATAGCAACCGACTGGTGCTTAGCAATTTTTTTTGCGGAGCTGGTACGGTTTAGAGAAGTTTTGCTACAAGAAAATTGAGATTTGTTGGATACGTTGTTGATTTTTGCTACACGACCGTATCAAAAATGATAAAACATCTTTTTGCTACACGTTTCAAGTTTGTACAGATTTATATAAAAATGTTACAAAAATGATATCCACATTTTCTAAAATGATACATACACACAAAAAAATATGCTACAGTAGTATTTCTGTGTACATTCCAGCTAGCAGCTAGCAGCTAGGGGCTACCAAGCATGTAACGAGTCTGGGTCTTTACGAGAAAAGCAACGCAGCAGCCCGTGAAAGCGACGTCTTGCAAAATATTACGGAGTAGGTGCTAGTCCAAAGACGCATGCATGTGCACGGCTGGCAATGCATGTCGCCGGTAGGCCTGAAAGCGACGTCTTCCAGCGGATGAAAGCCACATACCGCGTCGCGCAGCACAGACCGATCTAATCGGACGGTGCGGAAGGCGGCTGTAGCGAGTGGCTGCTACAGCCGATTGACGCGTAGCGTTCGCCGTTTAATAGTAGTAGAGAAGAGATAACGGTTGATATCCCTGTATACCTCTTCATAATTAAGAGCATGATGAACATTAATGAATTATTATTTAATCATTAACAAATAATTAAATCGTATATAACGTATAGAAACCTGTATGGCCCAATTGAATATGTGTTGATCAGTATGCCTATGCATCTACGTACTACGAAATTCGTAGTCCATGTCGCTAACATTCATGGTGGCTCCGGTCGGCGGCGAGTTGTGCCACGCCGTCATCGGTACTGGCCAGCACGAGCGGCAGCGACCGTGGACGCTAAGTAGGCAGTGCTTGTGGAAAGGAGCTGACGCGTCTTCCATAACCTTCTCTCCTCCATCACCATTGACCATGATCCTCTCCCCCACCTTTTCTCCACCAAATCATGCGGATCTCCACCACGGCCGCCTTAAATTTAGGCGAGCAGCTCATCCAGCTCTGGGATGCCACCACTGAATCCCTTGTTTTCTAGGCCTTGATGACGATCTTGCACAGCATATCGCCACGGTCGATTTCATCGTGGAGCACCTCTCGTTGCACCTCGGAAATTCGTTGAAGTTATTGGGGAATACGATATACAACCTTAGGAATGGTAGGAGGTCGAGAACGGAATTAATTTTACGCAAAAATAACACTAATACATGTCTAGATATATGTGTGTGGTAAGTAGTTAAGAGAGTTTTATATTTTGGTACGGAGGGAGTAACAATCAAAAGGTTTGTAGAAAAAAGTTATCTCAACAACTGTATGAAACCGAGGGATGAGACACCTGGGCCTAACACGATGCGCGCTGAGAGTACGGCCACATAGACACTACACTCGCGTATCGTTCATGCATACACGGATCAGAACTGCTGTACTGGTTTAGAGATCTCTGATCCGATCTGAAATTAACTCGCTGTTTCTCTACCATATAAACATAGGAGTAGTGTTACTGTATCCCGAGATCCAAGATGTTAATTACCGCTGACCAAGCTGCGGCTCGATCCTCTCGCTCGATGCGTGCTATCTGCTAGCTAGCACATGCGCGCAAAGTCAAGTCAATTCCTTCCTAAACCCGAACTGATGCGCTCTCCCTCGTCTCCGCTAGCTTATTTGATCCACCAAGGAGCGATCCAGCAAGCCAAGCCTCTCCTCCTCAGTCCTCACCACTGCAGCTTCTGCCTCTCTCATCCGTCTGATCGATCCGTCCATTCAACATTTCTACTCCAAGTGTGTGTGATGGCCTTCCTCTTTGACCGCGTGAAGGACGCCTGCACAGGTTAGTGATGCTCACCCCTTTGCCATGGCCTGAATGGATGCACAGGACTTGGGTGCCCTGCAGGGTCAGTGATTTTCATGATCTCATCCTCCCTCCCACAGGACTTGTTCACTTCTTGCGCGATGTCCCCGTGGCGGCGGGACAGATACCCACTGATTGTCTACGTTTATGGCCCTAATGTCTTGATGTGCTTGCTTTCGACCGGCGATTTCGTGCAACAAATGCATATAGTACGTGCTGCCATTGGATGCAGGCAACCAAATTTGATAGGGCGCGCACTGACAGCGAGAGAGTTCACTTTTAAGTTTGGTGAGGTGTACCGCAGTTGGCATGCTGAGTCTAAACATATGGGAGCCGAGTTTTCCGACGTGTCATATAGCTCTAGATATTTCAAGCGTAAGCGCCGCTTCCTAATTTGTTGTGCTGCATAATTTAGTATCAGTAATATCTCGATGTGTTCAGGGTAAGATCTTTCACATAAAAATACTATAAATTAACAGGTGGTCTGAAAAAGCCACTGCAACATGGGATGAAACTTCGGCATAGATTGCTCTTCATTCTAGAGGTGACTCCAAAGATGATGAATAGGCCTCCAAGTTTTCTGCTTCTTTACACACAGATTGAACCAATTTCTCCTCAAATGTTGGATTAGTCGCATGTTTTTATGCCCATACCTTCTCCAAAGATGACCATTACGTTTTTTTTTTCAAATTTAATTATTGGAATAGGCCATCGAGCCCACCCTCCAAATTCATCATGGATTCGCCACTGCTGAGGAGTATGGTGGCAATGGTGCCATTTTTGGGGGAAAAACATTCGAAACGTACAAGGCTCAAGTAAATCCGCTTTCAAAAAAGGAAGGCGCCCACTACCGGTGGCCGTGTTCGCTCCACTCCCGGCCCCACGCAGCAGATAGCGCCTCTCCCCCCTCCTCGACGCACAGAGCGACACATGGCGCTCCAGCCGCTGCTCCGCCTCCTCCTCCGGCCACCCCCACCGCCTCCTTCCCCGCACCCGACGCCGCACCTCCCACCCCCTTCCTCCACACGCCGCGCCACCGCCGCCGCGCTCCTCCTTCTCGCCGCCGCACCCTCTCCGCGGCCCGCCCGCGCCGAGCCCGTCGGCGAGGACGACGTCGACAAGCCCCGCGTCGTCCGCCTCTTCGAGGTACCATCCATAACCCCCACCCGCCTTCCTAGTCCCCGAACCGTTAGAGAATCTCGCGAAACCTTAACTGTCACTCGCTGCAGGAGGCGACGCCGTCGGTGGTGTTCATCAAGGACCTCCTCGTCGCTCCGCCGCCGCGGGGACGGGCCGGCGGGGTGCGCGGACGTTCGATGACGAGGAGGAGGGAGACACGGTGGAGGGGACCGGCTCTGGCTTCGTCTCTGGACTCCTCGGGACACATTGTGAGCAGCTTCATTTCATTCATTTGCTTGGGTTCAGTTAGTTATAGCACGAGTTTCAGAGTTATTCCATTTGGATCAAGTATTCAGGTGTGAATTGTGATTCCGTCCCATTTGTAGTATCCTTACTGTTAAGTCATGCACTATTACTTTTATGTGTGCATGCAACCAGATATACTGCAAAATTTTAAGTTGATCCTCAAAACTTTAATAAAACTATATCTGTAATCCTGTCGTGCTGCAAGCCTTTTCAGTAAATATTTGGCTTGGCACTTTCATGTAGTGTCTGGCTACAGGCCACACTGCAAGAACATGGATTCATCTTGAATCATGTAATCTGTTGTTGAAATATCTAATCCATTGTTTACTCTTGTGCTTTAGGTGACAAATTACCACGTGGTTGCAAAATTAGCTGGGGATGAATCTGCATTTCATCGCTGCAAGGTTTTTTCTTCTGTTTTTACTATCTATTCACTGAAGATAATACTTCTGCTTTTTCTGACTTTCGTACTTGAACTGGTGTTTATGCATTTTTTTAGAGAGAGAAGAGAGATCGTTGTGTATGCCTTTTTACCCATTGCTTAATGGTTTTTGTAGGTGTTCATACAGGATTCAAATGGCACTAGCTACTCAAAGGAAGGGAGGCTAGTAGGATATGATCCAACATATGATCTTGCTGTTCTGAAGGTTTGAAACTTCACTTTCTTGGGCTGTACTAGCGCAGTTGCAGTGGTGTAAATTTGGCTCCATGTTGCATTCTTTGAAGTCAGATTGGTTCTGCAGGTTGATGTTGACGGTGATAAGTTGAGACCTGCTCTTATTGGCACATCACGGGGTTTGCTAGTTGGGCAGAGCTGCTTTGCCATTGGGAACCCTTTAGGATATGAACACACCTTAACTACTGGGGTAATGCCACCTTAAAAAATATCCATTTTTCTCATTAAATACAAACTTTGTAATTGCCAGGATCCATCATTACAAAATGGATGCATCAAGCATTGTGAAATTTTGTATAGTGTTGAAAGACCTTTGATATTGCAAAGTATTCTAATAATCTGATGGTGATTACTGAAGTATCCTATAGGTCGTTAGTGGACTTGGGAGGGAGGTACCATCTCCCAATGAGAGGATGATTCGTGGGGACATACAGACAGATGCTGATATAAATGCTGGTAATGTCATCCTTCACCGCATATCTTGAATTATCAGTAATGTAGAGGAAGACGCACATACACAGGAACACATCTATTATTATAGGGATAGTAACTTGTTGGTGAACTTCTTGTCTCTACATTGTAAACTTTGTGGGCCTGCTTGGGTGAATAGATTTGACCTAAATGCATAATCTGATCAATATCCCTATGCTGATGGCCTAACTGTCCTAATACATAAATAAGGTCAAACTGTACTGAAATTCTTGATAATTTACTACTTTATAAGTTGACGATTGTCTAGTTAACTTAGCCACAGATTCACCTGCAGCGCTACTGCTAGTCTGGTACGCACTACCCAAACTAGATATGGTAGATGCTAAAAAGATTTTATGATATGGTCTGACTGGGAGGTAGAGACCTTTTGGTGTTTTCAAGCTAGCATTAGTAGTTTGTTCATAATTTGCATCCCTTCGTACATACAAACGCATCACAGGCATACTGTCAGAGTCTCTTTTTACTTATAAAAGATCGCTTACAAAGCCACAGAAACACATTTTTTAAGGGAGAGGTCAAATTATCTGTGTCCATATCTTGCGGTTCAGCTCCATCAACTCTCGTTTAGTAGGCACCATCCTATGGACTCTCAAAACGTTGAGGGAAACTATGTGTTTCTTACTCCACTATTCCTCGTTTTGCTTCTGTTCCATTTTTCATTTAGTTAATCTTGTTGCTCATTGTGCACAGTTGATTGATCACATAGGCTGAATGTGAATGCTAACATGCATTGAATACTCTGTAAGGTTATTTACAAAGTTTGCTAACATCAACAGGTAACTCAGGAGGCCCACTACAATCGAACGGGAGGGATGGGAAAATTTCAGATTTGCAGAAGTTGTCCATTTGAACCTGATACGCCCCCGACAGAATGGGTGATCTAGCGGCGGACCTCATCGACAGATCATACTTTAACATGAAGGAGTTCCCATCCAACCAGCACAATTTTTGGGAGAGGAACCGCTGCCCCAAGTTAACCTCGAGTACGCTGCAAAGGATGGGTACGTGACCTACGAGTTGTATTGTAAGATCCTAACCTTGAAGGACAGACTATGCCCAACATGGCGGGAAATGCTCGGCTCGAGGTGCAAAAACAGCGAGGATCTACGTACAACAACAAGCACAATAAGAGGGATTATGAGTGGTGAGTTGCAGTAGGCCTTGGATGTCAGTGTTGACCTAGTTTGCATAGATGGTGCTTGAACAATAAGTGTTTTGTAATTATATATGTGTGTGTGTTTGTGTGTGTGTGTGAATTTGCACCAGGCCTTGGATGTCAGTGTTGAACTGGTTTGTACAGGTGGTGCTTGAACAACAAGTGTTATATATAAATATGTGTGAAGGGGCGAATTTGTTTATGTGCTGAAATGGTCATATATAGAACCTAGTTCATTAGCATCACAGCTGGTCGCACAATGTGTTTTGCCTTTCACTCGACGGGAGAGGAGTTGCCCCTTGCATACGGCAGCCTCTATGATGCTACGCCACTAGCAGCAACACATCTGGCTGGAGAGGTGCCAGCCTCTGCCAAATGCGCAACGACGCTATCAGCAACAGATCTCACCAGAGAGGAGGTGCCGGCATCTGCCGCACACGCATCGACGCTATCAGCAACAGATCTCGCTGGAGAGGAGATGCGACAACTGTCACACGCGCCGCGACGCTATAAGCAACAGATCTCATTGGAGAGGATGTGCCGACATCTGCCACACGCGCCTCTGCCACATGTTGTTGGGCGTAGCCAAGCGGAAGATGTGATGTAGTGTTGCAGCAATTTTCTTTGATTTTAAAACCAAGGTTATCGAACCAGTAGGACTTGGAGAAGTCTCTAGCTTGGTGTCACTCCACTCCGGCGCAAGAGCTTTGTGACGTGGACTTGCATACAACACAATCAAATTACTTTGCCCCAACAAAACTGGAAGGTTGTCAATCTCCTGGCTTTGTGAAAACAAATGATTAAACGTATGGTGTGGAAAATATTATGAAAGCAAAAAAGGAGCAGCGAGGAAATGATAAACAAAAGCTATAGAAACGGTTGTAAACAAAGAGGAAGTTGGACCGGGGTCCACAGTTCACTAGTGGTACGTGTCTCTCCAAAAGATAGATAACATGCTGGGTAAACAAATTATAGCTAGGCAATTGATAAAATTTTGGGGACATGACAATGCTATCATGACATAATAAAGTTCAGTTAATATTTAATATGGGCATTACGTAAAAATACATAGACCGCTTACTAGCTGCATCCAACGACTAATAATCTTCCTCAGGATCGTTTTCCATCTCACCCGAAAGTATTAAATTACAAGTAATAGATAATTGCAATAAGCAAAGTGTTAAATTACAAGCAATAGACAATTGCAATAAGCCAAGTGCGTAAAGTAAATAATGAATACAACCGTAGTAATAAACATCGTTGTTTTGTTCATAGTAGCAACATCACAACAAGGTCTTAGTCGTTTCTGTCAACTCGATCTCAGACACATGAAGGCACGAACCTACTATCTAGCATAAATACACCCTCTTGGAGATGCAAACAACTACTTAGCCAAAGTAACCACAAGCATCGGAGAGCATGCAAGATCATAAATAAAACATAACATAGATAACTGAACAAAGAAGATCATAATTCCATAATTCATCAGACCCCAACAAACAGAACATGTAGCATTACATAAAGACGATCTTGATCATGTTATGCAGCTTGTAAGATTTAAACATGGAGGCACAAAGTGGCGAGACTACCATCTAGCTACCGCCATGGACCCCGACTCCAAAGATGAACTACTCACGTATCCCCTCGGAGGCTGCAGGCATGGTGGTGTAGAAGCCCTCCGGTGATGATCTCCCCTCCGGCAGAGTGCCGAGACGAGCTCCAGAACCCTCCCAAACTAGGGTTGACGTCGGCGGCGGCCTCGGTTATTTTTCGTGGAATATGTTCAGGTGTCCAGGTTTTTCCCGAGGAGAAGAATATATAGGCGAAGGGCCATACCACCCCCAGGCGCGAGCCCACCTATGGCCGCATAGGGTGGCATCTTGGGCCCCTGGGTCGCCTCCTCCGGTCGCCCTTTGGACTCCGTCTTTGTATCGATGTAAAACCCATCTCCGTGTATTTTTACGTCTTTCGAGGAATATTTGTTTAACAGGATTTCTGAAACAAAGAGACAACATAAAACAGAAACGCGCACTGTGGCATCTTGTCAATAGGTTAGTTCTAGAAAATACACTAAACTGATATATGTGTAAATAAAACATTTAAAATTGGTATAAAACAATCATGAAACATAAAAAATTATAGATATGCTACTAGCAAAGATCTTGCCAGAGAGGAGGTGCGACGATACCAGCAACAGATCTTGCTGGACATGAGGTACCGATGTGCGGTGTCAGAGGAGAGGTAGAGGCCGGCGATAGCCGCGCGCCGCTATGAGCCGGCGCCACGAACATAGACACTGGGAAAGTGGGGAAGAGAGTGAGAGGGTTAGGTTATTCTGTCGAGTTATATTAAATATAAATGCATGTACCACGTAGGAAACATGTTTCACTAGTACAGATCGGGCAATTTAAGGCCCCGCCATCGCACACGGAAGCAGCCGCCCGTGTGTTATCCCCTATCGCATTCGCTTCGCAATTATAGCCGTGTGCGAGGGTCTGAACGGTGTTCGCTGGTCAAACATTCGCCTACGGTTATGTTCTTTAAAGTGTTGGCGATATATCGCACACGGTTACATATAGAAACGCGTCTGCATTATCGATCTGTTTCACACACGCGTTACTTCCACGAATCGTCTGTAATCTCAATTGCCTCCTCGTATTCCGTTCGACGTGTGTACACTGTACATCCTCCTCGCCTCCTCCAGTTTGCCACGCGTTGGCGACGAGCCAGCTTCCTCGTCCTATATAATGCTGCTCGCTAACATTCATCAGTGAACTCAGCAGCGGCGCCACCGTAGAGTTAGTAGGTACACCATGGTGCGCCACAAGAAGCCCGCTCGCCTATCATGTGTGGCTTCCGCTCGCCTATGGAGAATTGGCGCGCCCGCTGCGGCTTCCGGTAACTCCTCCGCGTCGTCGGATTCCGGGAACTCCACCCCGCCTGCGCGCCGTTGACGCGTGGAGAACGAGTGCCCGGAGGGGGAGGAGGAGGCAAATTTGGAGAAGGGCGAGGACGCGGCGATGGAGAGGCCGGACGATTCCTCAGAGCGTGACGACAGCTGGGAGGTGGCTGAGCGTGAGGTCGAGGAAGCTGAGTTCGAGGCCGCAGAGGCCATGGCGGCTGTGCGCGAGGCCGAGAAGGCTGAGGACGACGACCGGGCCATGACTGAAGAGCATCGCGTGGTCGAAGACTCCATCGCCCAGAAGCTAGAAGAAGATAGATCGAGCGCATTCAACGATGCTGAGGCCTTAGGCTCCGGCAAGGAGATAATCTGCATCTCCAATTCCGACGAGGAGTAGTAGTAGTGTAGATTATTGTAATAGTTATTTTGCACTTTTCCTTATGTTTAGCATGTTTCCTCGCAAGTCTTTTGTTAGAAATATCAATATATATAATATATGAAGGTAGTTAAAAAACACGGCAGAGCGAGAATAGCCGTGGGCGCTGCTCATCTATCGCACATGGCTGGAGTGACAAATGTGTGTGCATTGCTATCCTCATCGCACACGATTTAGTGGCAGGTTCCGTGTGCGTTGTTATCCATCGCACACTGTTTTTTTTGGTCTAATAATTCGTCTTCCCGCTTCTTTCAGAATTCGCGCTTATTATGAAATTCCATGGTGTTCCCGCCTTTTGGCATACTCCTGCTTGCCATGAATATGGCTATTAGTTCATTTAGCTTTTGTACCATGCCTCACAGCACAGAAGCCATGTCAGATCTGGCCGTCGCGCCGGCATTGTCGAAGGAACTGCTGTCCACAGCGTCCGTAGTTGGGAGTAGCTCATTCGACCTCACGCCGACTGAGGCGAAGGCGGAGCTATCCCCAGTGCACGAAACTGGGGGTAACTTCGTTGACCTCACGGTGGAGGAGCCCGAAGACAGCAATTCGGTTCGTCGTCAGACGAGACGCTGGCCAGCCCAGAGGAACTCCAGGAGCATAAGTTGGTGGAGGTGTCCATCGAGTCGGCGCGGCGTGAGGAAGCAGTGGGGCATCACGTGGTCGAGGAGTCTTTCGACTCTCTTCGCAAGGACCGGGTGCGTGCGCTGCTGCGCGCTAGGAAGGAGGCCAACAAGCATACGCGGCTCTGGATGCGCGGCGAGGCAAAGCATTTAGCCAAGTGGAAAGCCGCTCGCCACAATGCCGAGGCCTCAGGGTCCGGCAACCCGCTCGCCGACGATGCCGAGGCCTCAAGCAACGGCAAGGGCCCAGCCGGCGACGAAGACGTTGTCGTCCTCTCCGACGACGACGACGATGCTTGGATGGGGTATTACTAGGTGTTTTTTATGTGTTATATACATGTACGTACCGTGAGATTGGAATGTCCAATCTTTTTTAGAAGGAAGGGCAAACCACGCGTTTGAATTAATGGTGCCCTTTCGGTAGCAACTAATATTATCCAAACTAGCTGGGTGGCCCGCGCAAATGCTAGATTCACCAAGTTATATTTTATATTAATTCTTTCTTCGATGTTCGGTCCTTATCTAATTGTGTTCATTTAATATTGCACTGATATTACTGTTTTGGAATTAGTTTTTTAATTTCCTTCGTATTCTAAGTCATCCGATAGTACAATAGATCTTTGTCTCCTCTTGTCATCAACACATGTGGAGGACTTTTTATTTTTATGCTCCTTCTGATTTATTGTACTTCCGTTGGTTCTATCCTTTGGCTCTTCTTTCACATGGAGCAGCTCAAATGTTTTTTCGGCAGGTTGGCATATTTTTTTTACTTGCAGTATTTTGCAATACATCGTTGAAGTAAGATACATGTTTAAGCATATGGTGAAGTATGCACTCACTTTTTTTTAACTTGTTCGTTCAATTTATTTATTTCTTGTTTTAACATGTTCTACTTCATCCTCCAACAAATCTTGTTCAACATAATGAAGATTCTTAAATATTTGTTTCTATACAGAAAATACAATAGGTATTTTTTAATGGACCGTTACATCTTCACCTTTATCATCCAAGCACCACGTCTGAAGATTATCATCAGGCATAAATGGTTTTTTCACCGCGTTTTTTTTGCATACCTAGGGTGTGATTGTTGAGCTTGAATCGAAAGATAGTCTTTGTCCACATAATTTATGTATAACCTTTTGAACTTCCGGAGCTTTTCCATCTATTGAGTCCAGGAAAATATATATACTGGTGTATTAAGCATTTTTTGGCCTGTTCATCAAAGAAAGATCAAATTGTGTATAATGATCACTAATTTTGAACCTAATGTGATACCTAGCAGCCCATTTCATTAGTGTATGAAAAATCTGATAGTAAACACTGATGTTCGAGTCAATGTAGTATTCTTACAGTGGTGTTGCACCTTCTGGCCATATGTTGCAGTTCTTGCAATAATAATTATCACTTAATCAGATTCTTTGATAGCAATTGTGTCACATACATCACACGACACATACCACTGTCGAATATTTTCTTCTAACCGATCAATTGTAGCTATTTTTGTGAACACAAAGTCCTAAAAGTCCGTAGGAAAAAGTTAGCTCTTCAAAGAATATGGTATAACACACAGAAATATCAAATACACATGTAGGTCGTGGAGCAATATTAGTACGCAATTTCTCCTCAGAGAAGGGAGCCAATCCTGCAAGGCATAAAAACATTCTAGATGAGTAAAACAAAATAATCCCACCAAAAGTAGCACTTAAACCTTTTTAGTATTTTATTTTGAAGGAAAAGACAGTGGGGAGCATATGGTACAGCCAATACTTGGCACTCCCTCACCGTAATTTCCAATAAACAGGAATACTCTAACTTTGTGATTTTACCTTTAAAAGTATAGAAGTTAGCAATTCGTAGTGTTCTCAGTACTTCAAAAATGAAAAAACAGAAAGGCTTTGTACCTGTTGTGATTATTAGCATGCAGTACCAACATGCAGATCATTGTAAGACTGAAACTCATCAAATCCGAAACAAACTTGAGTTTCTATAGGTACATTGACAATTTTGGCTAGTGAATGAGCCAATTAGGATCTCCTGATCTTCTGGATAACACGCATCTCCCATTTACTAATGATTATGCATCTGAAGAACAAAAGTCGCACAGAGCGCTCCTACTGCCAGGACTACATGCAGGCTCAAAGATGAACTCCCCATTTGTGAATGAATCACCTGCAAAATTAAACATCCGCACTGAAAATTCGAAGCACAAATGGATCATTTCAGCTCCAGGCCACCAGCTCTTTTGAGGTATATAAACACCATATCATCACTACCCATTGCTCTTTTGAGATTGTGACACTCATCTACAGCCAACTCAGTTATGATTTTGCTACATAAATACTTTACCTCTGACGTACATGGAAGTGATATCAAATTCTGCTATAAACTAATGCCAAAGGGATTAAGAAATAGTTTAGTTTTTGAGGTGGTGATAGGTTGGATTGCTGGACATTACATATGCCAGTGGGGAAAACACTTAACATGCAGTACATAATTGCACGCTCAACACCTGTGCATACTACCCATTATTTCCTAATAGTAGTGTTTTTTGTACAGAGTCATGAGTCTCCCCTGTCAAGAATAGAGCTGAGATAAGCCTGCCAAACGATGCAAAAGTATAAATTCTATTATGACTATCTTATAAAGTAGACACTTACAACAACTGTACCACCACTTGATTGGATGCGATATCAAGCCTGAATATGCAATCCAAGACATACCGTATTGGATAGAATATTGTTAACCTGCAATTCAGACAAAGTTTCCGTGTGCAAAGAAGATCAATTCATATATGAGATAGTCACTACGGGAATCAGACGAGATGCCAACGGCCAGAAACCGTCGGCGTATCCCCGTCGGCGTTTCGCCCGGTCGGCGTAGCCTAGCTGCCGTCGGCGTAGAAAAGCCGTCGGCCTATGAATTGGCAGAATTTTGTTTAATTTTTTTTTCAAATTATTTTTTCAAATTTTTTTCCCAATTTTTTTTTGAATTGTTTAACCACTTAATCGCACTAGAAACATATTTATCTCTAAGCATTCTTAATTCCAATCTTAATTACTCGCTTCTACTAACACTTCCCCACAGGTCACCCATCCTCAGACTACTCCAGCCACAGCACGCTTAACTTCTTAGTTCCTCCCATATGAGCTACCTAGAAACAACAGATGCTTTACTGACAACAGTATCCTATCAATCCTATTAACCCATGGACTATGATATCACACACCTTTATTTTATGAATCCAAACAATTATTTAAATAAAAAGAAATGAATCATTAATAATAATCTTGAATTAAAATATTCTTGAATTCAAATAATAATTAACTTATTTGCCTTTTTCCATTTAATATTGAATAATTCATATCTACAAATCCGTAAATCGAAATTTGACAAATAATATGTCTAAATCGATTAGAAAAATGAGAGAAATCCAAATATGACATCCATATCATCCATAACCCAACTCTTGACAAGTTTCCCTCTGTCTTGTCCAATCGGAGACTGTCACACTATATGTGCATGTAAACTCCCTAGAGAGAAGTGGATGCCGGTGAAGTAGGTCACACTCGGGAGTGCAATCTTTGTCATCCAAAACCCATAACACACTTTTACACACATGGTATGGCACCCACTAGCTTGTGGTGAGAACCCGACACTCCGGTGAAACCCTAGCCCCGTTGGAGAAAAACCAGACTTATACGAATACAGCCGGTACCGGCGTCAAAATGGGGTAGCAAAGTGTACCTAGTTGCTTGGTTGTGTTAGGGTGGACCTAGGAAGTCCCAAAACAATGGTATGACCCAACTCTTGACAAAATTCCCTCATGTTTGTCCGATCTGGGACTTTCAGGCTATAAGTCATGAAACTCTCTAGAGAGAAGTGGATGCCGGTGAAGCAGGTCACAACCCAGAGTGCAATCTTTGCCATCCAAAAACCCATAGCACACTTGTACACACATGGTATGGCACCCCCTAGCTTGTGGTGGGATCCCGACGCTCCGGAGCCCCTCTCCGGTGAAAACCTAGCCCCACTGGAGAAAAACCAGACTTATACGACTAAAGCCGGTACCGACGTCAAAATGGGGTAGCAAAGTGTAAGTAGTTGCTTGGTTGTGTTAGGCTAGTCCCTAGGAAGTCACAAGACAAATGTATAACCCAACTCTTGACAAGATTTCCTCATGTTTGTCCGATCTGGGATTTTCAGGCTATAAGTCATGAAACTCCCAAGAGAGAAGTGGATGCCGGTGAAGCAGGTCATACCCCGGAATGCAATCTTTGCCATCCAAAACCCATAACACACTTGTACACACATGGTATGGCACCACCTAGCTTGTGGTGGGATCCTAACGCTCCGGAACCCCTCTCCGGTGAAAACCTAGCCCCGCTGAAGAAAAACCAGGCTAATACCCACATGGTATGGATCCTGACACACATGGTATGACATATACAACCCAAAACACACTTGTACCCACTTGGTATGGCACCACCTAATTTTTGGTTGGATTCCGATGCTCCGGAGCCCCTCTTCGGCGAAACACTAGTTTGAACATGGAATTTTTTGTCCTTGCTCATGGATTTTTTTTTTGAAGAATATAGTTTGAACAATGTGTATGATGATGTAGATCTACTTCTCCTCTTCGAAACGAGCTAAAGAACATCGAAATCCGAATTCCAATGCAAAAGTTATACTCAAAACGGTGAGTAAGTAAAAAAAAAACAGACTAGGCCGACGGCAGCCGTCGACGTAGCTAAAAAAAATCAAAAAAGCTAGACCGACGGCAGCCGTCGGCGTAGCTAAAAAAAAAACTAGGCCGACGGCATGCCGTCGGCGTAGCTAAAAAAAAAAAGGAAAGATCTACGCTGGCCTGGTCAGGGTCTACGCCGACGGCCCCGACATTTGGCCGTCGGCGTAGGTCCTGGCTGTCGGCGTCTTGAGTTTTTCCCGCAGTGAGTGAAGGGAAGATGATTTATAGGTTACCTATTTAGATGGAAGAAGTATATCCCAGGGTTGGCAAGAAAAACTAAAGATTGATATATGCTTCACATCAGGTGATCGTCGATTCATTAGTAGAAGAACCAATATCATCAGCTATTCAGAGGTTAAAAAATAATAATTATTGAAGGTTGCATATTAGCTCCGTAGCAAATGTAGCCCCTAACTCGACACTCCTCTCTTCGTCCAGAATGATCCCGATTTGATGCACATGTCCTGCAAAGTATGACAACAGCGCCGAGGATCTCGTTAGGACTTTGAAGCTTGTAGGAAACCTATTATGGTGAAAAACAGTGTAGTCTCTCGTGAAGGCTGCAGCTTCGTGGGAGACATAACCTGCTCATCAATCAGCCCATCCCTGTGCACGCGTTCTGTGAGCATAGTCCAACGGCTAAAACTCGATAACAAACAGCAAAATAGACGTGTTGCTTCTCTTAGCACATCGTGGCCTGACATCAAAAGTGCTTATGGTATTCTTTAAGAGCGGCCGGCCGCCGGCGCGTTGAGGTTGTCGATTGGTACTATTGACTGCCTAGCGCGTCCATGTGAGTTTGGCGGCCGTATCGTCGACTGTGCTTCAAATCCAAGTGAGGTTCAGCCTGAAGCTTATACAACGGCATCCGACGTAATTTCTTACTAATCTACACTGAATGACGCGGAAGGGTGGGTATAACGTTGCAGATCTAGGATCGATGGTGGCCATGCATCGATGCTTTTTCTTGTGAACTTTGGCCCTAGAACAGGATGGGCGAAGTATAAGATGCTTAATCAACGTACCTGTCGTTCACTTGTTTCCAATCGTAGGCGTCGTCGAAGTGCAGGAGCAACTCCAGTTTACAGAGTCACAGAGCCTCAATGTTGTTATGGCTACTGCTGGACATCATGCGCCGGCGTGGGCGCGATGCTGTTGCCCGTGATGCTACGAGAGAGAGAGAGGGGAGTGTGTGTCAAAGAAATGGTTTGTCCCGATTTTCTACTTAGTATTCCTCCCTCTAAATAGGGGCTGAGCCAGCTGGTGGCCTAAGTCAACTATCCAGTCACATCACAACGACGTGACCAGCCATACCTCTATCTGACATGTCACTGTTGGCGATGTCACGACTAGGAACCACTGTAGGTGACGTCTAGCACGTCCTATCTACCTACTCTGTACTTGATGCAGATGCATCACTTCAGGACACAGGCTACAGGACAAAAGCCCTCGCACCTGGCGAACCTGGTAACTACTTCGACTCGGGACAGGCCCCGGAGTCGATAATATCCTTGACTTGGGACAGACCCCAAAGTCGGCACCTTCTAACCTTGTCGACTCCTCCACACTCGAAGGATCGTCGACTGGACACACAAGCCTATTTCCAACAATCACTCCCTAGGCTTGAGTTCCGAAGACACCTCTACCATGCCGATCCTTGTTCGCAGCTCCGCCAGGCGGACTCGACCAAGTGGCTTGGTCAGCATGTCTGCGAGTTGGTGTTCGGTGGGCACGAACTCCAGCTCGACCTTCTTCGCTTCCACGCAGTTTCGAATGAAGTGGTACTTCAAGTCGATGTGCTTTGATTGCTCTTGGAAGACGGAATTCTTGGCGAGCGCGATAGCCGACTTGTTGTCGACCTTGAGCACCACGTGCTCAGCTTCGTCGTTGCTGAACTCGGACAGCAACCGAGCCAGCCAGATCCCCTGGCAAGCAGCTGTGGCAGCCGCCACATACTCCGACTCGCAGCTCGACAGAGCCACGACCTTCTGCTTGAGTGACTACCAGGTCACTGGGCTGCTACCGAGGAAGTACTGGGTGCTCGACGTACTCTTGCGCGAGTCGACGTCGCCCGCCAGGTCGCTGTCGCTTTAGCCGACCAGGCGCGGTGCACCTTCACTCCTCCCATACCTACACCCGAGTCGCTGTGACCCGGCGATGTAGCGTAGGATGTGCTTCACGGCCGCGAGGTGCTCCAGAGTTGGAGCCTCCATGAACCGCGATACGAACCCGACTGCGAAGGTCAGGTCCAGCCGCGTGTGCACCAAGTACCTGAGGCTCCCGACAATGCTCCGATACTCGTAGCATCTGTCGCGGGTGCCGTGCTGCACTTGGACAGCTTGAAGCGTGGCTCCATGGGTGCGTGGACGGGGTTGCACCCGCCCATCCCCGCCTTCTCCAGCAGCTTCAGGGCATAGGCACCCTGCGAGATATCGATCCCGCTGGGTCCTTGTCGAACCTCGATGCCAAGGTAGTAGCTCAGTAACCCGAGATCGGACATCTAGAATAGGCTCCGCATCTTCAGCTTGATTCTGTCGATGTCGCTGGAATCCGAGCCCGTGATCACCTAGTCGTCGACGTAGACACCGACTAAGAGCCGGCTCGGAGTCGCTCCTCGCTGATACATGCATTTTGTATCATCATTTATACAACTCATATTATCATATTAGAATGTTATTGGCATTGTTATATCATTATTTTTACATGTTTTAGATGATTTATGGGACTTTCATACAAAGTCCCTATTTTTGGTATTTAATTTCTGGGAGGCAGAAAACCTCCTTTTTCTTGTTTTTAATGTTTCAGGAGCTACAGGGACCCAAATAAGAAAAGGAAAATTGCACAACTGGTTTTTCATTGGGAGAACAACAGTGGGAAGAAGATCGAAGGAAGAAGAGTCACGAGGCCCAAAAGAGGGGGGCCCACGCGGCCAAGTAATCTGGCCGCGTGGGACCCACTAAGTGGAGCCTCGGGCACTTCCTCACTCGGGGCTTTTTAACACGCCTTCGTCTCGGCCAAAAACCTAAGCCCTAATTTTTCCAAGTCCATCCGAGGCCGCGGCGGCGGCGAAACTCCTGATCCCCTCCGAGGGGGGTCAGATCTTGTTGCTCCGGAGGAGGGGGAAACCATCGTCATCATCATCACCTCTCCTCCTTGGCATGGGAGGAGGCCTCTACATCATCACCATCACCAAGACCAGCACCATCTCCATCATCATCTCCGTGATCCACTCCGTTCCCCTCGTAGTTTGAGAGTTGCTATACTCTAGATACTTGTCTTGTGCTCTTATTCATGTTTGTGATCGAGTACTTGTCATTATTTGGAGGTGAAGTTATATTTTCAGATTGTGTTGTACCATTTATGCCACTGAATATCATCATGTTTGTACGTTGTGAGTAGTTCCCGTATGTTCCTGAGGGCATAGGATGAATTGACAATGATTTATATATGACATGTGTTGGTATTTTGCAAAGTGTTTATCTTTTTATGTGATTCTATGATGGTGTTGTGCGAACGTCGACTGCACAACACTTCACCTATATGGGCTCATAGGAGAACACCGTAGTGTAATGAATTGAGCGAGACTTGGGGGGACACGTAAACCTGAGACCGAGTCATGAAGTTGCATTATGAGGGTATTAGTATCGGGGACCTTAGAGTGTAATGCTATGGTGGGACTTTATGTCTTAATAATTCTTTTGCAGTCATTTACTTGGCACATGATCCATCATAAGGGGTTTAGTTTATTTATTTAGCTTTACCTAACAATGGCTCCGTCCAATGGCTCCGTCCAAAGAAGATTAAAACTTGACAAGATATTCAACGTGTTGTTTAATAAATCTCTATGCCTAGCAATATCCATGCCGCCCTCGGGAATGTTTTCCACATATAAGTTACACATCACTTGAGCTTGTCCTCTTGTCGCATAGAGGATTGGGCTTTCTCTCTTTGAGAGCTTTTACTTGCTACCATTTATTTTCAGCATTTTTACTCTCTTGCAACTATACAACCAAAAAAATCCCAAAAACACTTGCATCTTTCATTGTTTTATTTATCATTCTTGCTAACAAATACCTTCAGCTCCTCGTGGGTTCGACAACCTTTTCTAATCGAAAGGTACTACGATTGATCTCCTCCACTTGGGAGTCATCAAGACACTTTTCTGGCGCCGTTGCTGGGGAGCGTAGCGCTATTGGTAAGAAGTTTGGTAAGGAAACTTGAAAGCTGAATTTTATTTACTGTTTTATCTCATTGTTACTATGGCATTTATGAATCGTGCCTCGCTGCACCTTGCTTTATATGAAAGTGCTTATGCCACTACTCCTAAAGTGGTTGAAACTACTATGTCTGAGGTACCTAAAGTGGGATTTAAAATTCCCGTTGGTCATGTTAAAAGAGTTATGAAAAATCCATTTACAGGGGATGGAACTAAGTCTGCACGTGAACATGTGCAGACAATTGAAGACATATGTGGTTTATTTAGGCTTCCTGGTATTTCTGTGGATCAGGTAAAAAGGAAGCTATTATATTTGTCTTTATCTGGTAATGCTCGTATTTGGTTCAGGTATTTGGATGAAGAAGTCACTATTGAATGGAGTATTTTGAGGAAGGTTTTCTTTCTTAAATATTTTACTCCTAAAGAAGTTTATGAGAACCGCTGCTATATATTTAATTTCTGGCCGCATCTGGGAGAGAGTATTACTCAGGCTTGGGGGAGGTTAAAGGAACCCCTTCGCAAAAATCCTTGTCATGATCTTACAAGGAAAATTATATTGATAAACTTTTATGTGAGGCTACCAATGAAACAGAAGGAATTTCTGGATAATTCGTCTGGTGGAAGTTTTACAAATAATACTGAAGAAGAAGCATGGAATTTATTAGAGATTATCGCTGAGAACACTTGGCATTGGGATCTTGATAAAGGTAATGAGCCCTATTTGGACTATGGATATTCATGTGTAGAGAACTTCTCTACTTCTATTTTGTTTAAGAATCTGAGTGATAATTTTGGTCTTGATCCTTATGTTATAATTGAGATAGCTAAAACTTTTGCTGATCATATTGGTGTTCCTAAAAGTGGGTTTGAAGTGTATGTTGAACCTGTTAAACAATCTATTGTTGTTCCTAAAGTTGTTAAACAGGTAGAACCAGTGTCATCTGTGACAATTGAAGACTATGTTGAACCACCTCCATATCCAAACCAAGTTAAGGAGAATTTACTTATTACTGTTACTAACAAGAGTAAAAGAAGATGTTCTCAGCCTTATGAACAGGTGGAAGTCAACAGTCAAATTTCAATTATCAAACAATTAAATGAAGAAGACCCTGTTGATGTTTATTTATGTGAAGATGCTACTAAAGTCATTAAAGGAAATTCGGCCAAGGTTGGTAAGCCTGTTATATCATGCTCCATTGTGACTTCAAGTTATCATGGTTTGTGTGATATTGGAGCAAGTATTTTGACACTAAAACAGTAGGGAAGGCCCCTACTGTGTCATTTTCATTTATAAAATGGATATTTACAATGGTTCGAAATGACTAGTGTCAAAAAGAGATTACAAAGTATCTAACCATTCCTGCATACCCTCTCTAAGGCTGGGTTTGCTCTATGCATAACAAGTGCAAAACTTTCCTTGAAGAACCGAAAACACTCAAGGATGTCCAGGTTCTGATTATCGAAAATGATTTTATTTCTATGATTCCATATGCTCCAGCATCCAGCAATGACGGCTTCTTTGTAGCAAATATAATTATTCCTTTGTTTTCCATCAACTAGCCGGTCCATAACCTGAAGATCACTGTTCCATTCCATATTGGAGCAAGTATTAGTGTCATTCCATATTCTCTTTATCTTGAAATTAAGCCTGATATTGATCCTATCATTATGGAAGAGACAGGTATGACAATTCAACTTGCTAATAAAGATTATATTAGTCCATTTGGAATTGTTAGAGATGTCCTATTATTTTTGGTAGACCTTTCTTACACACTGTTGATGCTGAAATTAATTTGCTTAAAGAGAAAGTGTTTATTAAATATGCTGGAGAAAAACTTGAATTCAACTTTTCTAAATTTGCTGATAAACATTCAGAGAAAGAGCCAATTTCTGAAGGTGTAATTGAAACTCTTGCTCATATAGTTGTAGCTTCATCAGACGTGGTAGAACGTTATATGCTTAATCAAGATGAACCATTTAATGATGAAGAAAAAGATGGTTTAGAACAAATATTATGGCAACAACCCCCACAACTACAATTGCATATCCCACCTGATAATTTAGGAGTGCTACCACCACCCAAAGGGGATCCTAGTTTTGAATTAAAACCTTTGCCTAAAAATCTTAAATATGCATACTTGGATGAGAAGAGCATATATCCTGTCATTATTAGTGCTAACCTTTCAGCTGAAGAAGAAGAGAAATTACTTGATGTGCTTAAAGCTCGCCGACCAGCCATTGGATATTCTCTTGATGATCTTAAAGGTGTAAGCCCAGTTCTATGTATGCATAAAATTAATTTGGAGGAGGATGCAAAACCTGTTGTTGATTATCAACGCCGTCTCCATCCAAAAATGAAGGAAGTGGTAAGGAAAGAGGTAATAAGACTTATTGAAGCTGGTATCATTTATCCCATAGCTAATAGTAAGTGGGTTAGTCCTGTTCATTGTGTTCCTAAAAAGGGTGGAATGACCGTTGTTCCAAATGATGAGGATGAACTTGTGGCTCAACGTACTGTTGTTGGTTATAGGATGTGTATTGATTTCAGGAATTTAAATAAAGCAACTCGTAAAGATCATTACCCATTGCCAATTATTGATCAAATGTTAGAAAGGTTATCTAAACACTCTCACTTTTGCTATTTAGATGGTTATTCAGGTTTCTCACAAATTCCTGTCCATAAGGATGATCAAGAAAAGACCACTTTTACTTGCCCATATGGTACATTTGCTTATAGGAGAATGCCATTCGGTTTGTGTAATGCTCCTGCTACTTTTCAAAGATGCATGAATGCTATATTTGCTGATTATATTGAGAAGATAATGGAAGTTTTTATGGATGATTTTTCTGTGTATGGTACTTCCTTCGATAATTGCTTGTTCAACCTTAACAAAGTTTTGCAGCGATGTGAAGACCAACACTTAGTTCTTAATTTGGAGAAGTGTCACTTCATGGTTACTGAAGGTATTGTCCTTGGGCATCGGATTTCTGGAAGTGGAATAGAAGTTGACCCAGCGAAGATAGAAGCTATTGAAAAGCTGCCATACCCAAGGGACATCAAAGGTATAAGAAGTTTTCTTGGGCATGCAGGTTTTTTACCGTAGGTTTATTAAAGATTTCTCCAAAATATCAAAACCTCTAACCAATCTTTTGCAAAAGGATGTTCCTTTCTCTTTTAATGATGATTGTATTGAATCCTTTAATATTTTGAAGAATGCTTTAATAAGTGCTCCTATTATTCAACCTCCTGATTGGAATTTGCCTTTTGAAATTATGTGTGATGCTAGTGATTATGCAGTTGGGGCTGTTTTGGGTCAACGTGTTGATAAGAAACTGAATGTTCTTTATTATGATAGTAGAACACTTGATGCTGCTCAAAGGAAATATGCTACAACTGAAAAAGAATTTTTAGCAGTGCTATTTGCTTGTGACAAATTTAGACCTTATATTACTGATTCCAAAGTCACAATACATACTGATCATTCGGCTATTAAATATTTAATGAATAAGAAAGATGCTAAGCCTAGACTAATAAGATGGGTACTTTTACTGCAAGAATTTGATTTGCACATTGTTGATAGGAAAGGGGAAGATAATCAAGTAGCTGATCATCTTTCTAGAATGGAGAATATACCTGATGATCCAATTCCTATTAATGATAGTTTTGCTAATGAACAACTTGCAAATATTAATGTTTCTAGTGCTAAAGTTGCATCTCCATGGTTTGCCAACTATGCAAATTTTATTGTTGGTAAAGTTTTACCACCACACTTGACTTTTCAACAAAGAAAGAAATTCTTTTATGATCTTGGACATTATTTTTGGGATGACTCTGGCGTCTGCGAGATTGTTTAGCACTGCAGGGACAAAAGGTTTACCCAGGTTCGGCCTCTCCATTGGAGATAAAGACCTACTTCCTGCTATCTTATTATTGATCTCGATCTCGATAACCCGGCTGCGACAACAGAGCCGGATCTCGATCTAGGTTACAAGGATTGTATGTCTCTCTCTATGGATCTCTCGCCTATGCTTGGATTACGAAAGTCTTGCTAGCTATGACTCAGGGGCCGGTTTATATAGATACCGGGTCCTCTGGTCGCGTACATAGTAAAACCCGGATTCTACTCAGACTCGGAATCCTGCTCTAACTCTCCTGGTCTTCGTGTATTCCAAGTCTTGAACCGCCTCTGGATCTTCTAGAACATCTCCTTCCTGAGCCGGGTTACCGCCAAGATGCTGCACCCACATCATAACCCGGCCCATGCTGATGGCTAGCTGACCTGGCCGGGCCTCCGGCCTGGCGGGTCATGCTTCCCTCTTCATGGGCCTACCGGGTTATTATCCCCCCATCAGTAGCCCCCAGGTTAGCCAGGTAACCAGGTTGCCATGCTTCGCTCTTATTCTGTGCTGCTTTCTTGATCAATGCTGGTATCCTGGCTTGCCTGGTTAACCACCTGAAATGCAAAGACAACAAATACAGACAACATACCAAGTTTCCTTTCCTTCTGTTTAACCAGGCCAGCTCTTCTTGGCGGGTTATTTCATAACCCGGCTTTCCAGATTGGGGTAGTAGGCCTTGGCCAAGGCTAAGCTGCGCATCGCCCCGGCTCTGCAAGAAGACCTCTTCAAGAGTTGGATCCAGTTGGGCATTGTGGAAAGATGACCCAGCACCTCAGTGTAAGTGTTGGGCGGGTTTTCCCAGTTTCTTGCAGCCTTGATCACTTCGCAGCTTCCAAAGTATAATTGGCGCACCAATGTATACATGCACTTGATCTTTTCAGTTGCGGTTTTGCGGACGTTGCCGTCACGCGAACCTGCAAAGGAGAAACCAATAGGTTAGAAATAGTTTAAATCCCGGGTTTGGATCAGATAAGATTTACAGGGTTTGAGAAATTTGTATTTACCAACAAGTGAAGAGACCATGGCAGTGATCATCTTCTTTAGGCGGGTCAGCTCGCTGGTAGCTAAGTCCAACTTCTTTTGGAGGTTGGTCAGCTGCTCTTGAAAATTCTCCTCATGCTCCTGCATGTCCCGCTTCAAGTCAGAGTTTTCTTGTGTTAAGGCAGTCACTTTCTCTTCTAGGGCTTGAAGTTGGTTTGCCTCTTCAGCCCGGGTCTCAGTCACAACTTTCAAGGCTCCTTGGAGCCGGGCAACTTCTTCACCGGCCTTGCTCGCATGTTCCTGATAGACAACAATAAAAGAAATGTGCAGTTAAGCTCCAGGTTCCTGAGGTAGTATTAATATGGAACTTGGGGGCTACAAGATTTAATGTTTATAAGCGAAAGGTGAAGTCCCAGGTCGCCGCAGGCGTGCAACCCGGCACTTGGGGGCTACACACGCAAAAGTTTGAAATTATCTAAGTGTTAGTCCTAGGTGGCTGTGGACAGCTAACCCGGCACTTGGGGGCTACAGTGTTTGAAGTTATAAATTGAGTGTGGTGTGAAAGATGCAAAAGTCCCAGGTTGCTGTGGACAGCTAACCCGGCACTTGGAGGCTATAGTGTTCAAAGTTTGTTCTATGCAGTGTGCAGTTTTGAAAGATGAACGTGTTAAGTCCCAGCTTGTTATAAACAGACAACCCGGCCTTGGGGGCTACAGGGTTGAAATTTTTTGGTCTAAAACGTTCTTTTCTGTTTCAAGCACCAAGCTCATCAACAAGTGATAATCTTGAAGCTTGGGGGCTAGTATGGTTATAGTCATACAAGAAGTAAAAAGGCAGGAAAAGTTAAGTACCTGGTATCGTTTCTGGATCAAGGAGACCAGTTCAATCTCCAAGTTCTTGTGGTGAGCGATGCGAGAAAAGTATTCTTCGCATAGAGCCGGTGTGGACATGGAGTCCAAAGCCGCCAAATCCAAAGAAGAAACCGGGTCCTTGCCTTTGGCAGAGGGATCCACTTTGACTTCAGGAGCAACAATCTTGGCAATGACTTGGGAAACGTCGGGAACTGGGCCTTGATGGGACCCGGTGATCTGTACTTCTCGCTCATCTTCTTTGGTGCCAGAACCTAACCTGGGTGATGGAGCGTCTGGAGTTGGTTCTGGAGCGGCTGCAGGAGGACTTGGTGGCGATGCAACCACGTTCTCTGCCGCAGATTCTTCCTTCTGACCTGTCTCCTCAACTAGCACGTCCATTAGGGAAGGTTCAGCTGTAGTAGGTGGAGGAGACACGGCTGGAGAAGAATCCGAGTCTTCCTCCACGATGGCTTTGGCACTGAAACAAAAGAAATGTGGTTAGTCACAAAAAAGGTTACAAAGTATTGAAAAGGTAGAGGTAGCAGAGCATTTCTAACCCGGTATTGATATGGAAATCCTCGGGCGTGCTAACAGCGTCCGAGGAGGAATCTGATAAACGAGAGCGTTTAGGGGTCCGGATTTTGCCAGCCAAAGGATACTTTTTGCTAGGCGTCTTCTGGATGGATTTGGCCCAGCTTGACAAAGAGCGTTGAGGGATACCTGAGCTCAGGGATACGTGGGCTGATGAAGACCGGGTCCGGGGCCTCTTGTTTGCCTCGGCTTCCTTCTCAGCTTCCTTTTCCTGTGTTTGTGCTTGAGTTTGAGATGAGTTCATCATATAAGTTGAGAAACGAGAAAGTGGCACCTTTGCAATGGCGGCCCGGGTCCTCTTTTGAGGTGTGGGTGCAGCAGCTTGTGGACCCGGCAGTACTTCTGGAGCCGGGTCATTGGGGCCTGGAATAAGAGGAGCCGGGTTGTCAGTAGAAGTGTCCCTCTGGGAGACTTCCCTGTTAATTAGGTCGAGGAAGAGCCGGCCTATGGAATCTGGCTCACCTTCTTCTTCTTCTTGTTCTTCTTCTTCTTCTTCTTCTTCTTCCTCTTGGTCATCACTTTCCGTGTCCTCATCAGCGGAGGACGTAGGGGTGTAGTCTGCGCTCCCCCATTTGGAGTCCTGAGAAAAAATTGTACAAGTAAGATAGCATGAAAGAAATGCCGGGTTACAATTTGCAGAAACAAGTAAGGACAAGTTTTTACCGTCGGAGGTTTGTTCTTGGTGCTGTACGGGGCGAGTCCGTTCAGCGCAATGTTAGTTTTCTTTTCGCCAAGGAGCCTCTTGGCATTCTTCACAACCTGGTCCTCTAACAATGTAATTTCTGAATAGCGCATGCTATCAGTAGTTTCTTCGGTATATTCGCAGAAAAGCCGGGTTCTGATGCTGAGGGCTGGATGAACCAGCCAACCCAGCACTTCACCAGATCAGTCCCACGGAGGCCATGGGCGAGTAGAGCTCTGGCCCGGCAGTGGATGCCTTCAAGTGCTTCCCGCTTCTCTGGACTGGCGTAACTGTTCATTTTGGAGTTGTACACCAGTGGGGAATTTCTGAAGGCCGGGAATTTGGCTTCATCCGCCTCAGGAGAGGTGTCTTTGCAGTAGAAGTAAGTATTTTGCCACCCTTAGGGTGGCTGGCCAAAGCAAGAGCCGGAAAGTTGCATTCTTTGCGGCGTTGAATAGAGACACCCCCATACGGGCCAAGGGCTGATTTTTGCGAGATGGGTTGCAATAGAATATCTCAAGGAAGAAATCAAGGGAGGGAGGCATCTGGAGATAGTCCTCACAGAAAACAACGAAGTTGCTTATGTTCATAATCGAGTTGGGCGCCACGTCCATTGGAGTGAGCCCGTAGTATTTGAAAACTTGGCGAAAAAAGAGGGAACCCGGGGGGCGGAGACCCCGGGAAACATGATCCAGCAGAACAACAATTTCACCTTTCTCTGGAGTAGGCCGGGTCTCCTCTCCAGGGGCGCGCCAGTGGATCTCGTTTTGCGGAGGGAGCTCGCCCCGGTTCACGAAGGACTGAAGGGTGGTCTTGGTGGCACTGGACCTTGTCCAGTTCACTGGAGCTGTAGCGGCAACGGCGCCAGATCCACCAGTGGTGGAGCCAGTGGGTTTCTTCGCAAGTTTCTTTGTGGCCCGGGACCCCCGCTCTTTATCTTCTCTTTCCCCATTGAGCAGAGACCCTGGAGCATGACGAAGAACAGCAATGGTGTTAAGAACCCTAGCCATGGGTGTGGATGCGGAGAAAGAAATACAGATTGAATCTACACGAAATAAAGGCTGGAATCGGATGCGCAGCACGGATAAAAGTGAGAGTCGAGGTTACCTTGGAGTTTGATCGAGATTCGAGGGTCCGATTGGAGATTGGGTTTCCGGCGGCGACGGTGGCTGTGACGCGAGCGTGAGGTAGGGATGATGAACTTGAGAGTGTGGAAAATGACCACGTGTGTGTTGGTCTTCTATTTATAAGCACGGTGAAACCCTAGGGGTATTACGGTAAAAATGAGTGGATAAGGTCCTTATCTTCCTCTGGAAGTCAACGGTAAACGGAAGAGACAAAAAGAATATTCCTTGACCAATTTATGATTGGCAAGTGAGTCAGTGGAGTTGAGATTTTCGCTAAGTGTTGGGTGTGAAACCCGGAAACATGTGACATAGTATGAGAAAGCCGGGTTATGAAATAACCCGCCAAGAAGAGCTGGCCTAGTTAAACATAAGGAAAGGAAACTTGGTATGTTGTCTGTAATTGTTGTCTTTGCATTTCAGGTGGTTAACCAGGCAAGCCAGGATACCAGCATTGATCAAGAAAGCAGCACAGAATAAGAGCGAAGCATGGCAACCTGGTTACCTGGCTAACCTGGGGCTACTGATGGGGGGATAATAACCCGGTAGGCCCATGAAGAGGGAAGCATGACCCGCCAGGCCGGAGGCCCGGCCAGGTCAGCTAGCCATCAGCATGGGCCGGGTTATGATGTGGGTGCAGCATCTTGGCGGTAACCCGGCTCAGGAAGGAGATGTTCTAGAAGATCCAGAGGCGGTTCAAGACTTGGAATACACGAAGACCAGGAGAGTTAGAGCAGGATTCCGAGTCTGAGTAGAATCCGGGTTTTACTATGTACGCGACCAGAGGACCCGGTATCTATATAAACCGGCCCCTGAGTCATAGCTAGCAAGACTTTCGTAATCCAAGCATAGGCGAGAGATCCATAGAGAGAGACATACAATCCTTGTAACCTAGATCGAGATCCGGCTCTGTTGTCGCAGCCGGGTTATCGAGATCGAGATCAATAATAAGATAGCAGGAAGTAGGTATTTATCTCCAATGGAGAGGCCGAACCTGGGTAAACCTTTTGTCCCTGCAGTGCTAAACAATCTCCCAGACGCCAGAGTCGCCTTGCCCAAAAACTTAAGCTACCCCAAAGTAGCATCTGCCGTGTTATCTACCCCACGACACGTTCCTTTATAAGAAAAGTGTGGATGGTATTATTAGACGTTGTCTACCTGAGCATGAACAACAGGCTATTATAAGAGATTGCCATGACAGTCCCTATGGAGGGCATCATGCAGGAGATCGTACAGGTGCAAAGGTATTACAATCTGGTTTTTATTGGCCTACTTTGTTTAAGGATTGTGCTGAATATGTTAAATCTTGTGATAAATGTCAAAGAGTAGGAAATATTGGTAGGAGAAATGAAATGCCTATGAATTATTCTTTACCACTTGAGCCATTTGATGTGTGGGGTTTTGACTTTATGGGACCTTTCCCAGCATCAAAGACAAAGCATACTCATATTTTGGTTGCAGTGGATTATGTTACAAAGTGGGTGGAAGCAATTCCAACCAAAAGCAATGAAGATGCTCAAGGACATCATTTTCCCCAGGTTTGGTGTTCCTAGGTTTTTAATTACTGATGGTGGTTCTCATTTCTTACATGGTATTCTTAGGAAAACATTGGCAAAATATAATGTTAACCATAGAGTTGCATCTCCTTATCACCTCAAACAAGTGGACAAGTTGAATTAAGTAATAGGGAAATTAAACTCATTTTGGAAAAGACAGTGAATAAGTCTAGGTCTGACTGGCCACTTAAAATTAATGATGCATTGTGGGCTTATAGAACTGCTTTTAAAAATCCTATGGGAATGTCTCCTTATAAAATGGTTTATGGAAAAGCTTGTCATTTACCTGTGGAATTAGAACATAAAGCTAGATGGGCTATTAAACAATTGAACTTTGATTTTAAAACTGCGGGAGAGAAGAGAATTCTTGATTTAAACCTACTAGATGAATGGAGAAATGAAGCTTATGAAAGTGCCAAATGTTTAAAGAGAAAGTTAAGATTTGGCATGACAAGAAAATTAAAGAAAGAATTCAAAGTAGGTGATCAAGTTTATTATACAACTCTCGTTTCAAGTTTTCTGCAGGGAAGTTGGCTTCAAAGTGGCAGGGACCATTAGTGATACAGGAGGTGTACCGTTCAGGAGCTATCCGTCTTCACGGTGATATGAAAGGTAAACCTCATGTAGTCAATGGACAACGCCTTAAACATTATATTGCAGGAAGGAGCTTCATCGGAAAGGTGGAGGAGTTGAATTTAAAGACACCGGAGGAGGTAATTGCGAAGAATTTTGCAGTTTCAGAAACCCAAAATCAATAATAGGTAACTTTTGTGTTGGAAAGTTTCTCGGAATTGCGTAAATTTTTACGGAGTCATTTTTTATGGAAATTAACGTGTGGGACAAGAAACTTGGAAGGAACGGAGCCCCGAGGAAAAAGAGGGGTCCCACGCGGCCAGATTCTTTGGCCGCGTGGGCCCACTCCTTTTGCCCCTCGGAGTCCCGTTTCTCTCGTTTTGTCCCGACGCTTCGTCTTGACCTAAAAACCGTCAATATATACCCCTTTTCGTTGATCTAATCTCGCACCGAGCGTTCTCGAGCGATCTTTGCTTTTGCTGTTTCTGCCTGTCAGGTTTTTAGCTATGTCTTCGGGAGACTCCTTCCAATGCTCCTCCATGGACGATGATGATGATGAACTCGAGGGCAACAGCCCCACGTCCATATGGAGGAGGAATAGGAAGAGGAAGGACTACTCGGATGATGAAGACTACAAGCCCGACGAGGAGGAGATGGAGAAGGAGGAAGCGGAAGAGAAAGAATACAAGCCCTTCGTCGACATCGCACCTATTGCAACAGCACCACCTTCTCCTATCTCCGTTGCTGGTGTGAGGGTGAACGTGTCTCTTGGAAACAAGAGGCAGACGGCGCATGAGCACAGGAGGGAAGGCTCCTAGGCACGCACTTGCTAGCAAAAACGTGGTTTCTGCTCTTATTGACAGGGAATTCCAGCGTGCCACCCAAGAGAACTATCCTGGTGAATGGGATCGTAAGATCCCAATGTAAAAGTACCAAGCCCGGAGTGGAAGCCTAGCAAGAAGACGGTGGAGAAGAATCTCATGGAGAAACTGGGAAAAGCTGCAAGTTTGAGGAAGCCTACAATCTTATGATGAGCATCGTTGGAGAACTTGAAGATAATTATTATGAGACAAGAAGGAAGAGAAATAAAGAGCCTCTAGCAAAACGTCAAGCTTGGGGGAGTTCACCTAGCCTTTATCTTTACTAGTTTATCATATCTATCTAGTCATGGTGTGTTTTGCTTTTATCGTTTAGTTATCAATCTCTCTTAGGCTGTGTGAGCTCATGGAGCATTATCATGTATCCCTATCTTGTGGTTTATCAATGAATATTAAAGTATGGTGTCATCCATGATTCTCTTGTTTGGAGATTTATGGGTAACACTCATGCAAATGAGCGTGGCATATTTAGAGGTTTCAGTCACATCTTGCCTTGAATTTAATTAACTTGAGTGTGTTGGACAATTGTAGAATTACTCATTATAAAATAAGTAAAGAGAATGAGTCAATATGACTTGAAAATTAATAGTTTAAGGTTGAGATATAGTCTTGTAGGATAAAAAGTTAGGAAGGGTTAATGAAAAGGATATGAAACACTCTTGTTAGAATCTAGTATCTTTTGAGCAAATTAATGAATCATGGATATTTCAATACTTATGCTCTTGGAAAGTGAATGAAAAGGAAGGCACCTGAAAATTCAGTTAGCCATGGAAAGTGTAAGATAAAGGTTGTATAGAGCATAGGAACTTGATTGAAATATCCATGACTAAAGTTTGCACTAGTTACTAGTGAAGCAAGATTGTAAACAATCTTATATCTATCTTTTCATTTGTCTTCTTTAAACTTGTTATCCAATGAGAGTTTATCTTGTCTTTAAATTTCAGCAAAGTATAAAATATAATGCTTGCCATAAGAGCAAAAGCATGTGAAAAAGAGTATGATTCAATTGTCCAACATACAATGGTTATTTGCTTTCAAAAGTAAGGGGTGATTGCTAGAGCTTCTACTTATGTTGCCCTCATGTGTATGAGTTTTAGTTCATTAATCTTTCATTGCAATTGAATATGATGATGATACAATGCTCGTATTTATTTATCAACCATAAGTCCATTGATGCATGTAATGATCTATGTCCTTACTTACTCGAGGACGAGTAAAGGTTTAAGCTTGGGGGAGTTGATACGTGCATTTTATCATCATTTATACAACTATATTATCATATTAGAATGTTATTGGCATTGTTATATCATTATTTTTACATGTTTTAGATGATTTATGGGACTTTCATACAAAGTCCCTATTTTTGGTATTTAATTTCTGGGAGGCAGAAAACCTCCTTTTTCTTGTTTTTAATGTTTCAGGAGCTACAGGGACCCAAATAAGAAAAGGAAAATTGCACAGCTGGTTTTTCATCGGAGAACAACAGTGGGAAGAAGATCGAAGGAAGAAGCCACGAGGCCCAAAAGAGGGGGCCCACGCGGCCAAGAATCTGGCCGCGTGGGACCCACTAAGTGGAGCCTCGGGCACTTCCTCGCTCGGGGCTTTTTAACACGCCTTCGTCTCGCCAAAAACGCCCTAATTTTTCCAAGTCCATCCGAGGCCGCGGCGGCGGCGAAACTCCTGATTCCCTCCGAGGGGGTCAGATCCTGCTGCTCCGGAGCTCCGGAGGAGGGGGAAATCATCGTCATCGTCATCACCTCTCCTCCTTGGCGTGGGAGGAGGCCTCTACATCATCACCATCACCAAGACCAGCACCATCTCCATCATCATCTCCGTGATCCACTCCGTTCCCCTCGTAGTTTGAGAGTTGCTATACCCTAGATACTTGTCTTGTGCTCTATTCATGTTTGTGATTGAGTACTTGTCATTATTTGGAGGTGAAGTTATATTTTCAGATTGTGTTGTACCACTTATGCCACTGAATATCATCATGTTTGCACGTTGTGAGTAGTTCCCGTATGTTCCTGAGGGCATAGGATGAATTGGCAATGATTTATATATGACATGTGTTGGTATTTTGTCAAGTGTTTATCTTTTTATGTGATTCTATGATGGTGTTGTGCGAACGTCGACTGCACAACACTTCACCTATATGGGCTCATAGGAGAACACCGTAGTGTAATGAATTGAGGGAGACTTGGGGGACATGTAAACCTGAGACCGAGTCATGAAGTTGCATTATGAGGGTATTAGTATCGGGGACCTTAGAGTGTAATGCTATGGTGGGACTTTATGTCTTAATAATTCTTGTGCAGTCATTTACTTGGCCACATGATCCATCATAAGGGGTTTAGTTTATTTATTTAGCTTTACCTAACAATGGCTCCGTCCAAAGAAGATTAAAACTTGACAAGATATTCAACGTGTTGTTTAATAAATCTCTATGCCTAGCAATATCCATGCCGCCCTCGGGAACGTTTTCCACATATAAGTTACACATCACTTGAGCTTGTCCTCTTGCCACATAGAGGATTGGGCTTTCTCTCTTTGAGAGCTTTTACTTGCTACCATTTATTTTCAGCATTTTTACTCTCTTGCAACTATACAACCAAAAATCCCAAAAACACTTGCATCTTTCATTGTTTTATTTATCATTCTTGCTAACCAATACCTTCAGCTCCTCGTGGGTTCGACAACCTTTTCTAATCGAAAGGTACTACGATTGATCTCCTGCACTTGGGAGTCATCACTCGCGCGTACATGCCATGCTCCGACTCGCACCTTGCGAAGCCGAGCTTGACGAGGCATGCATCGAGCTTGGTGTTCCATGCCCTTGGTGCCTGCTTGAGGCCGTAGAGTGCCTTGCTGAGTCGAAGCACCAGGTGCTCCTTCCCCTTTGCAGCGAAGCCGATTGGCTGCTACACATATACCTCTTCCTCCAACTCGCCGTTGAGGAAGGCTGACTTGACATCCATGTGGTGGACGTCCCACCCCGCACTCGCCGCCACGGCTAGTAGTAGCCTGACGGACTCGAGACGGGCCACGGGTGCGAAGACCTCGTCGTAGTCGACCCCGTGCCGCTGCACATAGCCCTTTGCCACCAGGCGAGCCTTGTGCTTAAGGACTGCGCCATACGCATCCTTCTTCACGTTGTACACCCACTTCAGGCCGATCGCGCGGTGACCTGGTGGTAAGGTGGCTAGCCTCCAAGTCGAGTTGGACTCGATGGCCTCCAGCTCCTCCTGCATCGCCTGCCTCCAGCTGGCATGTACCTTCACCTCATCGAACGAGCCTGGCTCTTCGGAGGTAAGATAGTGGAGCTCCTCATCCGGCTCAAGGGCCGAACCTACTTCGAGCACGTTCTGCAGAGTGCGGAATCGGTGATCGAAGCTCATGTCGTCTTCTGCATCGAGCATACCTGAGTACCTCTAGGGTGGCGTGACGAACTCAACGCTTGAGACAGCCGGAGTCGAAGACTCGTCTGTCGGGTGCTCCGGTGTTGTTGGAGAACCAGCTGGGGATGCACTCCCCACTCCTGGAGTTGGCGAGTCTGGAGCCGGCGAGTTGGGTGCTGGAGCCGCACTCCCTTCTCCCGGAGTTGGCTGCGGCTCGAACACCATGTGCTCAACCGCGAATGTGTCAACTCCGAAGGTGTTCACCGGAGTGTCCGGCGACCTCCAGTCCCAGCGCGTGTTCTCGTCGAACACGGCATCTTGCTTGATGGTCACGCGGTTAGTCACCGGGTCATAGGCCCGATAACACTTCGTCCCAGGTTGGTACCCGACGAAGATCATCGGCCTGCTCCGGTCGTCGAGCTTCTTCAGACCGGGGCGCGTCTCTCTGACATGCACCACGCACCCGAACGTGCGCAGGATGCTCACATTCGGCTTGCGGCCATGCCAGGACTTGAATGGCATCTTGCCGTCCACGCTCTTGGTGGGTGACCTGTTCAGGATGAACACGGCCGTTCTCACCGCCTCACCCCAGAATTCTCCGGGTACCTTCTTGGCATTCAGCAGACTGCGGGCCATGCCCACAATCATCTGGTTTCATCGCTCCACGACGCCATTCTGCTGCGGGGAGTATGGAGCCGTCAGGTGACACTCCACTCCGAGTTCAGCGCAGTATGCTGTGAAGGACCCGGAGGTGAATTCGCCTCCACGATCCGTGTGCAGCGTGCGCAGCTTGCAGCCTGTTTCTGCTTCGGCTCCTGCCTGGAGTCGAATGATGGCGGCTGCGGCCTCGTCCTTCGTCGAGAGAAGGGCGAGCCACATGTACCGCGATAGGTCATCCACCAGCAGGAGGAAGTACCTCTTCCCGCTCGGTGTGGCCGGGGTGATCGGCCCGCATAGGTCGCCATGGACCAACTCGAGTCGCTCCTTTGCCCGGAACTTCGCTTGCTTTGCGAATGGGGCTCGCCTCTGCTTCCCTGCTAGGCAGGCGTCGCAGAGCTGGTTCACGTGCTCCACCAGAGGGAGCCCACGCACCATCTCGCCCTTCGCCAGTCGGCGCAAGCTGTCGAAGTTGAGGTGCCCGAACCGCGCATGCCAAGTACACCCCGGGTCATCGCCAGGGCCCATGACTTGGCACACTGGCTGCGCGACTCGCGCGTGCAGCTTGTACATCCGGTTCGGCTCTCGCCTGACCTTGATCAGGGGCTGCCGCTCCCTATCACGCACCCGGAGGATCCCATCCTCGATCAGCACCTGGCAGCCGTTTTCGTCGAACTGGCCCAGGCTGATGATCTGCGTCCTCAGCCAGGGTATGTAGTACACCCCGGTGACGGCCCGATGTTTGCCTGACTTGCAGACGAGGAGCACCGTCCCCTACCCGCAGATTTCGACTCGCGAGAGCCAACACCGAACTTGACAGTTCTGGTGATGCTTGTGTCGAGTTCCGCGAACGCGGCGCGGTCACCAGTCATGTGATTGGTGGCGCCCGAGTCGAGGTACCAGACGCCTTTCTTGGCGTCCCCCTCTTGCGCCAGGTTGAGCTGCGCCTTCTCCTCTAGCATGAGGAGGACCGACTCCTTGCGAGTCGGGTCAGCCAGCTCCTTCAGAGCTGCCACGGTTGACTCCTTTCGAGTCACCGCAGTCGAGTGCTCTCCACTCGACGAGGATGTCGGGTGCTCTCCACCCGACGAGGTTGTTGAGTCCTTGCGAACTAACACTCCCGGCTGCTGGAGCCGGGTGGCCAACTCCTCCCGATTCGCCATGGTCAGTTCCTTCTGAGCCAACGATGTCGAGTCCTCCTGACTCGACTGTTCTGTCGGGTGCTCTTGACCCGACACGACCGACTCCTCTCGAGTCTCCGAGCCTAGCTCCTCTCGAGCTGTTGTAGTCGAGTCCTTGAGACCCGACGATTCTGTCGACTCCTCTCGAGTCAACGTCTCCCACTCCGCGATCCACTGGATCAGCGTGAGTTCCTTCAGACGAGTCGACGATCCCTCCGACTCCGCCACCGGTCGAGTCGCTGACTCTGCCACCGGTCGAGACAAGGGTGCCGCCTCCGAGGTGCTCGACTCCACCTGGCGAGTCGAAGCAGGGAGTAGTGGGGCAGACGCGATGGTGCATGTCGTGGGGTTGATAACACGACAGATGTTACCTTTGGGTAACTTGAGTTGGTGGGCAAGGCATAACTGGTGTCTGGGAGATTGTTTAGCTCTGCGCGGACAAAGGGTTTACCCAGGTTCGGCCTTTCCATTGGAGATAAAGACCTACTTCCTGCTATGCTATTATTGATCTCGATCTCGATAACCCGGCTATAACAACAGAGCCGGATCTCGATCTAGGTTATAAGGTTCACTTGGTAGCGGTGATCTCTCTCTTTGGTTCTCTCGCCTAAGCTTGAATTGTTAAAGTCTTGCTAACTATGACTCAGGGGCCGGCTTATATAGACGCCAGGTCTCCTGGTCTCATACATGGTAAGCTCGGGTTCCACCCAGACTCGGAGTCCTACTCTAGGTCTTCTGGCCATCGTGTCCTCCAAGTCCTGAACCGCCTCTGGGTCTTCTAGAATCTTTCCTTCCTTAGCCGGGTTACCGACAAGCTGCTGGCCCATCGACATAACCCGGCCCATGCTAATGGTTAGCTGGCCTGGCCGGACCTCCTGCTTGGCGGGTCACGCTTCCCTCTTCATGGGCCTACCGGGTTATTATTCCCCATCAGTGTAGGTCTCCATCATGAGGAGTGCGCTGTCGTCTTCGTCGTCTCTGCCACGGACGAGGTGAGCTTCCGCACCCTCTGCGCGCACGAGGTGTGCTTCCTCGCGCTTCTTCTTGCGGCAGTCCCGCGCGCAGTGGCCGGTGACTCCGCAGTACCTGCACGTGTCTTTCTACGTGCCAGGGTTCCCGGCTCCGCGAGCCGAGCTGCCCCTACCGCGACCGCGCGGCTTGCCGCCGTCGCGTCCGGTATGTCTGGAGGATCCACCTCCGTCCTGCAGGCGCATCCGAGAGAACCACTCCTCCTCCGTGAGGAGTAGTTTCCCAGCCTGCTTGGCCTCCGGCTTCTCCGCCTCATGTCGCTCCTCGGCCGTTTTGAGGCGGCCGATGAGCTCCTCCATGGGGAGCTTGTCGAGGTCGAGCAGAGTCTCGATAGAGCATGCCATCTGCGAGAATCTCGTGGGAATGATTGAGAGAAACTTACGGATTGTGTCTGGCTCGGTAATGGGACGCCGAGCACCCCAAGCTGCGACACGAGTGACGACAGCCGCATGGCGAATTCGTCGATGTTCTCGCCATCGCCGAACTTGATGGCCTCGTACTGCTTCTTGAGCACAGTCGCCTTCGCCTCCCGGACTCGGGTGTCTCCGACCCGCATCGTCTTGATCACCTCCCACGCCTCCTTGGCCGTCTTCTTCGACGCCAGTGTGGAGATCATCTCCGGCGGAATGGCGAGCAGCTCGTACTCGAGTGCTGCCCGGTCCGTCTCGCGCTCCTCCGTGGCATCGTGCACGGCGGTCCAAACACGGCGTACCTCAAGCTTCACTTGCATGAGCAGCGCCCAGTCCGCGTAGTTTGACCGCGTGAGCAGCGGCCATGAACTACCGGCCTCCCGCACAACACGCTGGACTGCCAGCGTGCTCGCGGCCTCCTTCACCTCCACCGGTAAGAGCGCCTTGCCGTCGCCCATCTCTGGTGAGATCTCTCAAGAACTCAGGCTCAGATACCAATTGTTGCTCGTGATGCTACGAGAGAGAGAGAGGGGAGTGTGTGCCAAAGAAATGGTTTGCCTCGATTTTCTACTTAGTATTCCTCCCTCTAAATAGGGGCTGAGCCAGCTGGTGGCCTAAGTCAACTATCCTGTCACATCACAATGACGTGACCAGCCATACCTCTATCTGACATGCCACTGTTGGCGATGTCACGACTAGGAACCACTGTAGGTGACGTCTAGCACGTTCTATCTACCTACTCTGTACTTGATGCAGATGCATCACTTCAGGACACAGGCTACAGGACAAAATCCCTCGTACCTGGCGAACCTGGTAACTACTTCAACTCGGGACAGACCCCGGGTCGAACATATCCTCGACTTGGGACAGACCCCAAAGTCGGCACCTTCTAACCTTGTCGACTCCTCCACACTCGAAGGATCGTCGACTGGAGACACAAGCCTATTTCCAACAGATGCATGGTGCGAAAACTACTCAGAATTTTGTGAGTTGCTTCACACACATGGACCTGGATAGCCATCGCCGGCCGGCCGGCTGGAGAAAATCAACCTGTGCTTCTCCGTGTCTTTCCAATCGACGTATCTCTCTTGTTGTATCAGATATGCGTACGGCACGATCTAGCAAATATAAAAGAGAAAAATTCACCAAGAGTAACTAAACTTGAGGCGTGGTCTCACTATAGTCACCGACATTCAGAATACCGAAATTACGGTCACTAATTTTGTTTAAGTGACTCACTACGGTCACCGTATCCTTTTTTGTACCGTAATTTGTACGTATGGTGACACTTGGCATTGGTGAGCGTGGACAGCGTGTCGTGGGCCGTAGACATGGACAATATACGTGGAGGTGGAGGGGGCTATTTGCAAAAGTGCTTCGTTATATGGTGCGGTCGGACCAGCTCCCCTTTCCCCAATCTTTTCCCATTTTTTCTCGCCCTCGCCGACGGATGAGGCAAATCCCTAGTTTCCAACGCCGATCTCTCGGACCGCCGTTGACGCCGACCACCGTCGCTCCCGCCATTCTGCCGTCGCGCTCGCCTTCGCCATCCGGCGTCGCACTCGCCGCCAGGACCCGACATGTCCTCCTCAAGCTCGGCGTGGTCTGCTCTCCTCGGCCGGTCCGCGTCGTGGTCTGTTCTATGAGTGTCCCGACGATGGTGTAAATAATCGAAACTTCGCTGATCCATTCTGTACCCGCTATGTGCTGAACCATGTTCTGATATGCATTGTTCTTTGTTTTTTTTTAATAGAAAACGTTCGATTTCTGGAAGTGGGGGAACTAGACTATGTGGAGCACCTAGCTGAGAACGATGTTATCCTTGGTGACACTGCTGTTGAAGTCGTTGGAAGGGCATCAGACAGGAGGGAAGAACTTGAGCTTGCAAAAGCGGAGAAGGAGAAGAATGCTGCTAGTAGTCTGAGACGCAAAGCCGGTGTTCTTGAAGGAGAGATTGGTATCACGGCCAAGGGGAGGGCAATGGGCAGGATGACCAAGCTTCAAGCTTCAATGCTGCTGGGATTAGGCAGGGAAATTCTTGTGGTCATGAAGTGTTTGCTGGCATTTGTGGCCCTGCTCTGGTGTTTGTGTTACTTCTGAAGAAATGAAGCGGAGCAGCAGAGACAAAGCTAGCAGACTTCTGTGCTGGTTAGGTTTTAGGAACGTACTGAACTATGTGTGTGTCAGACATGTGTTGGGCTTTTAGTCATGTTTGAAGTATCGTGTTTCAGACTATGTGTTGTACTGAATGTGTGTACCAGACTATGGGTGGCTCTTTTGTATCAGACATATGCCTATCTAAGTAATGTGTTAGATGTTGTTGTTGTGTTTGTACTGAATCAAAATCACATAATGTAACATATTCAGTATGAGATGCATATCAGACATAATGCACCAGTTGCATCACAACATGGTTTTTGAGTCGAGCAACTCGACTAGTCGTTGAGTCACAAAATGAAGTCGACTCGGCATCTCGACTCGACTAATTGGCTGAGTCGAAAGACTCAATCGGACTAGTCAAGAGTCGCTACCCTGAACGACTTGTCGACTTGCCGACTCGAAAACCTAGATCACAATTGACCTCAAAATCACATGTAGTAACACAAATCCCAGAAATGCATCAACATTTGACCTGTCCGACAACCAGAACACCAAGGGGCAGGGACGGAGATGGAGTGGAATAAATACAGGACCGCGCGGTCCGAAACAGACAGGAACTGGAGTGGAGGGGCTTAAATGCAGAACGGCCACCATGCTGGCATCTTTGCCATGCGGTCCGAACAAATGGCGCCCGCGTGTCGGTTGGACCAGTCAACGTAGCGACAGCGTGGCGAATTACGGTAGAAAAAAGATATGGTGACCGTAGTACGTCACTTAAACAAAATTAGTGACCGTAATTTGGGTATTCTGAATGTCGGTGACAATAGTGAGACCACGCCTCAAGTTTAGTTACTCCTGGTGAATTTTTCTCAATATAAAATAAGTGATACTTGTGTCGGGAACTTTTTTCTCACATGTGCATGCAAATCTCTTTTATACGTCTTGTAATCGATCTGGCTTGCGGACGTTGCCGGATAGTACTTTTAAATCTGCACCGTTAACTTTTAGTTGGTTAATCTGAGCTGTTAATTGTCTTGTGTTTTAATTATATAATAGAAGATAGATATTATTAACCAGGTTCCATTATGTCTAGTACTCGTTTCCAATGTATTTCAATGTTTTGTTCAGAAGTTGATAAATTTGGCAAAAACCTAGAGATATCGCACACGGTTATGACTCAAAAAAAGCGTGTGCGATATCTAACGTTTAGCACAACTATCGCCCACGGTTTTGCCCAACCAGAACCGTGTGCGATATCTACCGTTTAGCACAACTATCGTCCACGGTTTTGCCCAACCAGAACCGTGTGCGATATGTACCGTTTAGCACAACTATCGCACACGTTTTAGTCCTCTATAGTCGTCTGCGATATCTGCTGGGCCGTTAGGGCCCAGTAAGTGGAACCCTACCTTATAAGTAAGGACCAGACGCGCTTGACCCGTACACACAATCCACTCTCCCCTCTCCCAGCCGCCTCCTCTTCTCTACAATCACACACTCCCTCTTGGCCCCCGTGGTGCGGCGCTGGCGCATCTGGCCTTCCCCGCCAGCCGATGACCTCGAGGGATGCATGTCCAAGGCGTCCCACCCCCCATGGCGATATCGTCGTCTTCTCGTCGACATCCCGACGGTTAGCGCTCGTTTAGCAAGGCCGTCTCCATATTTTATATGCCGTATCTTGTTCATGTTGTAGCAAGGCCGGATTAGTTAGTTGCCCGATCTGTTAGAATATCTGTTAGTCCTTGTTTACTCGTGTGGTACTGTTAAATCTTTCTACACCTCGATTATGTTGCATCTTTGTTTAATAGGCTGGTTCAATTAGATCTTCTATATTGGTTTCTACTATTAGAATATCTTGTTAGTCCTTGTTTATTTGTGTGGTTTGTGTGGTACTGTTAGATCTTTGTGCACCTCGATTATGTTGCATCTTTGTTTAATACTTGTAACTACTGTTAGATCTTGTGTATTCTTGTATATATGATCTTCTATATTTTATACTTGTGTAATAGGGATCATATTTTGGTGGCACGGTAAAAGAAAACGTAGGGGCAGAGGGCTTTGCCCATACCCCTAGTTGGTGAATATGATCCATGCGGCTAGGCAAGGTTCACCACATTCATTTGCCTTCTTTTGTACCTAGTAAGTGAACAAACATTTTGAGTTGCACTCTCTTAATTGTTCACTACTAGGAAAACAGTTATAGACAAAATCACTTTTTGTGGTGCACCAAATAGTCATGCGCCACAGAAATATTTCTGTGGCGCATAGTTTCGCATGCGCTACAGAAATGTTGGAATTCTGTGGCGCACGAAAATCACATGCGCCACAGAACTGCGCCACAGAAATAAACATTTCTGTGGCGCATATTGCTACATGCGCCACAGATTTTTTTTTGAAATCAAATCCCACCCCCACCCCCCCCCCCCCCGGATCGCCTTTTTAGTTTTGCAAACAAGAAAAGAAAATGATAAATCTTCAATAAATTAAATCCTTTGAGATATAGTTAGGTTTTAGTATCTAGTTTGTGTAGAAAATTTGAAATATGAATTTTGACTTTTTTTTGCAAAAAACAGAATAAAAGAATTAAAACATAACATTTGCATACGACGTCGAAAAAATATGTTTAATATATCAGAAAAAACTAGAGAAAAACTGTAGCTCGATTTCACCCGGGTTTACCCGGTGAACTTTTCTCAGATCCTCGAAATTTCAAAAGGAATAAAAGTTATTTGAAAAAGAAGATTTTTTCTACAAAATAAAAAAATCAAAAAAATTCCTTTTCTTAGAAAATATTTTTTTGGAATTGTTGAAATTTTTGGAATTTTTAATTTTTTTTGAAGTTTTCGGGATTTTTTGATTTTTTTGGATTTTTTGAAACTTTTGAAATTTAAAAACACACATACCACACATAATTTACACACACATATATACATATACAAGGCTTAAGTGGGTTGATATGATAATTATATCAATAAGAACTGTAGTAGCATAAGGGTGGCTGAGCTGAATAGAACTTAGAAGTTAAGCGTGCTTTGGTTGGAGCAATTTGAGGATGGGTGACCTAGCGGGAAGTCATCATTTGAGATCGGTAAAAATATTCAAAAAAATCATTTAGGTTTTTCAAATTATTTCCATTTTTTCCTGGATTTATTTGATTTTTTTTAACCTTTTTTAAATTTTTAATTTTTTAAAAAATTCGGTGGCGCATATCTTCTGGGTGCGCCACAGAAATGTGAGAATTCTGTGGCGCATGCAGATATGCGCCATAGAATCACAATTTAGTGGCGTGACTTCTATGGCCCAACCACCATGCGCCACAGAATTCCAAAAAGGTGCGCCACTGATAGCCTATTTCCTACTAGTGGTTTCTACAATCTCGTTCTAATGAATTTTATGCATGAAACATGCAGGCCCTTTGAGCAATACTTGCAAGTAGCTTGCCTTAGCTACTTGCAATTATTTCTCTTCCTCTTTGCGAAGCACTTCTCCGGAAAAAAGGATGATGAGATTTCTGAAGTATCCTTCTTCTCAGCGAGTGGCGTCTACCCAGAAGAACTTGAAAAACCTAAATGATTTTTTTGAATATTTTTACCGATCTCAAATGATGACTTCCCGCTAGGTCACCCATCCTCAAATTGCTCCAACCAAAGCACGCTTAACTTCTAAGTTCTATTCAGCTCAGCCACCCTTATGCTACTACAGTTCTTCTGGGTGGCGCATATCTTCTGGGTGCGCCACAGAAATGTGAGAATTCTGTGGCGCATGCAGATATGCGCCATAGAATCACAATTTAGTGGCGTGACTTCTCTGGCCCAACCACCATGCGCCACAGAATTCCAAAAAGGTGCGCCACTGATAGCCTATTTCCTACTAGTGGTTTCTACAATCTCGTTCTAATGAATTTTATGCATGAAACATGCAGGCCCTTTGAGCAATACTTGCAAGTAGCTTGCCTTAGCTACTTGCAATTATTTCTCTTCCTCTTTGCGAAGCACTTCTCCGGAAAAAAGGATGATGAGATTTCTGAAGTATCCTTCTTCTCAGCGAGTGGCGTCTACCCTTGGCGAATCACATAAGTGATATCCTCTGCGGGATGATGACCATGATGAGGTGCAGCGGGAAGACATTTTCGCATTCAAAACAAAGACGTAACCAAGAATAGTTCGTTCTTCTTTTGTATAGTTTTCACATTTTTGTAGCTAGCAAATGATACTTTTTTCCAATGTACGAATATGAAGTGTGAAATGAATGAAACAAGAAGGAGATTTGCATATGTGAAAATGTATGAATCTAAAATGAAAGCCGACGGCCTGGTTCTTGAAAAATTATAAACGTGTGCGATGGGTCTTCAAACACACACGAGTAGCACTACGACAAGCGTTAGCAATAAGTTTTGAAACACACACGAACGACCATAGTAAAAGCGTGTGCAAACAACTACTAACCCAGACGACTAAAGAACTGTAAGCGTGTGCGATAACCAAAACCATCGCACACGATTTACGGAAAACAATCGTCTGCGAAGTTTGCGCTTTCGCACACGGCTTATTTGTCCGTCTGCGATGCCTGCCCACATCGCCCTCCCATGGATAGCGACGGGCCCTATAATCGTTTGCGATGGGCAAAGTCGACCGTGTGCGTTTGCCTAGTCTGTACTAGTGTTTTAATTTGAACCGTTTCTTTTGCTTGTCAACCATTGACAAGGGAGCCCTACCTACAGAGAAGATGGGAATTTCTTCAACAGTCTACTATATGGATAATTGAAGCTACTTGTAATGAACCACATAGGACATAGGTCTTAATAATAAAGATGACTACATTACATATGGATTTGATATTAATAATAACTAGTCATCAACCCGTGCATTTGCACGGGCTAGTTTTTTAGCAATACATTATTTAACCTTTATTTATTAACTTATTTTTGAAAGAAGGTGCAGTAAAGATGAATATGATGATTGGCAATTTTGTCTCCCATTGTTTATTTATTTAAGATAGAGTAGTTTTGGTTTTCTTCAGAGAATGAATCTATTTCCTTTGGTAACATATTCAAACAACAAAAATGCACTACTTCCTATATTCTTGTTAGAATCTTGAAATGAGCATATGAATTAATTATGCTTAGAATCTATTTCTGTGGCACTTTTATTATGCTTAGAATCGTCGTATAATATAAGCACATCAACTAATTATGAACCTGATTATATGAAATCAGAGCCTTAGTAGGCACACACAGAAGACTAAGCAGTTAGATTGGTAAGAGAACAAAATTACATTTTGTTACCTGGATAAAAACTTGAAAGGTTTTGAACGTGACATAAGCATTTCAATATAGCCACCATGTAGCTTTGCCCAATGTCATTGATATCGGCACAGAGTTCTGGTAATATAACTTAGGTTTGCTCTATAACAAAATATTGAAGCAATCAGAAGTGTACTACTTCCTCTATTCTTATTAGATTTTTGAAATTCTCCCCACCAGGCTCCACATGCTGGGACCATGGATCAATCGAGAAGTGCTTCAACTGTTTTTGCCTCATTGGAACATGTAATCACATATGATGAGGTTGAATTTTTCTCATAGCAACGTCCATGTCTTTGCTCGTTACACCAGACTCAATTAGTCATCGCCACTCTTAAACCTCATGTTATGTCATCCTGCAGAGGTTTTAGCATACATTCTGTAGTAAGCAAATTGAAGAGCTAACCTCGATAGGAAAAAACAGTGAGAGAATACAATGTTAGTGTCCATTCTAGTATTTTGTTTCAACAGCAATAGGTGCATCATATTTGTCGAAGAACAAAAGAATGTACAAAATGGAGAAATGGAAGGGGACCTTTATAAATCCCAAGTTCATTGACCAAGTATATGCGGGGTTTCATTACGTACCTTCATTAACTGATTGATAATCTAAGACAAACCGAATATCTTGACATCAAATTTTCACCTACTATGTACTGCGTAAACTAAATAAATAAACATGACTTTTGTTTGCGTCTTTGATACAGAGGGAGCCATAATAAAGGAGGTGTTGCATCTGAAACCTAAATAATAACTTACTTTTGTGTCTTTTACAAATTAGATTAACTTTGGCAGGCCAGTTGTACTGAACGTCTTGTGCATATAAGATTAACTTTGGCAGGCTAGTTGTACTGAACGTCTTGTGCATATAAGATTAACTTAGGCAGGCTAGTTGTACTAAATAACTTATGGTAATTTCAAGAGAGAAGTAATTTTTCATATTGGATGTTAATTTTATTCTAAAGCATATACTTTAATTTGCAAGCATGACCTTAAATCATACTGGTTAGGGTCTAACCGGAAGTTCCTGAGTAGTACTAACTTAAATGCCAGCCTGATGATCATATTAACAGATTACTGCTGATGTGGGGGTGCCACGGCAAATCCCATGGTGAGATACCTAGGGTTTCGTATAGAGAGAGAATATGGCGCGCTGACAGTATCGGACGGCTGACAAGCGAGGATTTACCCAGCTTCGGCCCTTCATTGTGAGGTAAAGACCTACTCCTGCTTATCTGATTATGATGATATATGAGGTTACATGGTGGCCGTAATGGTGATTGTGGTGGTGAGACATGGTGCCTCTATGTCTATGCGAGTTGTCCCCCTAGTTTCCTCCCCTCCCTGGCTTTATAAAGAGAGCCAGGTAGGGTTTACAAGAGTCCTAGTAGGCTACATCTTGAAGTCCTTGACTTGTGCTAGCTTGAAGTAATTGTTGGGCCGCCAGGTGGGTCTTCGTTTGGGCTGCACCAGGTATACCAATAATAGGGACCCAAAGGTACATCCCGTCAACTGCTGTGTGCATACACGTACGTGAAAGTCAGAAGTGGTTGCAACAAAAGGAGTCAGTGCAAGTTTTTTTCATAGCTAGGCCTGATTGCTTAAAACAGGCGAGCAGACACCGATACCTGAAATCAAAAGCCTGGACATGGAGCGCTGCATGGTTGATAGTCCCAGAATTCAATTTCGTCCTCCAATGTTGTGGAACAATTAATTGGATGCAGGACATGACGCATCCATTAGTGGTGGTCGCCATGTTGCTTCTCAATCTCGCTTTTGTCAGATCAAACTAAAATACGGGAGATGCAGGGATGATTCTCAGCCTGCCTTACGCTGGTGTAACCTGAAGAAAATAGTTACTACTTTGGTGACAGATTTAGCGAATATTTTGACAATAACCAATGTGCAAATATGATTGCTATATATAAACATGTAAATAATAATAATAAGGGCACTTTGATATCGTAGATGAAAACACCTTATCGTATTTCTTAGAAGAGGCAGCTCTAAAATCCAAACATTAGAACTGCGCAACAATGATATAGATTATTAAAAGCAAGCAAATCTTACAATTATATGTATTACGTGGTTGCAGTTGGAGGAAATGTTCTACATTAGAAAAATCTTCGACCTGCATCCTTTTCCAAAATGCAACAAATCAACCATGTAAACAGAAACCTGTATAACTCGAGTACGCCTTTAAAGCTAGCTTATGTTTTGCAGGGGCAAGAGCTTTAAATCATACTGCCTTTAAAGCTAGCTTAAATCTTACTGCAAAACTACCCAGGAAATATACACACTATACTAATCGTGATTTTGAGAAAACAGGAAGTTTATGATATATACAAATAATCTGAGGTTAGTATTCTAAACAACATAATAACATCCAAATCACCTCCATGAGAAAACGTGTAAAGCTACTTTTAAACATCAAGCTTATTACAACGTGCAGATTTCCACTGAATGTGATGAAAACCAACCTTGCTGCTGCTTCTCCTCTGCTCCCTAGTCAAGAGCTTTGCTGCAAGACATGTACAAACAGATTTTTCTAGATCAGACATTACAGATCGGAGTTTCTGGAACTAAATGTACAAAAGAGGAGGAATACCAATGTGATTTACCTCACCGTGTAGTGCCCCTTCCATGCTCGCGGGCAGGCACATGGGAGTTTGGATCATGGATGGGGCTAATCATATATAGATCGTGGTGGAGCGAGACTTTTTTCCTTGTACAGCACGCGGCCGTCGGAGAATTGTCCCATCCATGCTCGCGGGCAGGCACCTGGGAATTTGGACGTACTATGCAGAAGAGAACTTCCTCCGCTGCTGACATGGTTCCAGAGAGATGCGAGATGCGAAATCTAGGGTAAGCCTACGAAAAATAAACCTTCGGTCGGTAAATCTAGACGGAGCTGATGCTTAGATTTTTGTTTCCGTTTTTTATTTTCGATGGGCACATGAGAGACCGAAGAGATGATGACTCGCGTTGTAGCACGGCCAGCGTGCGGTTAATCTGATGGCCACAAACACGTTTCATTTTAATCCGATGGATGTAATTTCTTAATTCTGAGGATTAACGTGGTGCTTTGTATGAGGCCTCCAATAGTAAATATACTAGTTGAATTTCGGCGCAGCGTCACGCCGCGCCCTTTGCGAGAATTTTAGGCAGAGTGAAATAAAAAGGAGAAGAACAACATCTACATGGATAGATGAAAGAGAAGTAGCTCTAAGTTTCCGGCTGATGCTCTTGTTATTGGAAGCTACATAACAATGGTGATGCAATTTTCAGGTTATAAACACTGCTAAGAAAACAAAATGCTAATGAGTGCAAGTACGTTTTCAAGTAGTAATAATTGGCTATAAATCTGAATCTTATTTGGACCTCAAAGTGGGGATCAAATATATAAGAAATGCATTGAAAGTACATGATCAGATAAGGCCACATAAGAAACCATAGGTACATCAAGCGGCCAGGAATAGTTGATTTGCTTCATTAAACATATCATTACAATTCCAAAGCGATAGCGCGCATATATCATATATAGATAGCGAACTAACCATCTATTAGAACAGTACAATTGCACATGCAGAAAATAAGAGTACATCTTGAAATGAAGAAGCACGGCATATTAAAAAATTGTAGCTTGACCATCTAACACAAAAAGGGCATAATAACAGTTGATTTTCATAATTAAGCAAAAGGCCGTAATAAATAACAAAGCATTGGAGAAAAACTTAATTCCGACATGTCACATAGATAGAGAAAATTCAGAGTACACATTTAATCATTTCTACTCTTAGTTTAGCAGTACATGTGCATTCAGTTTTTACCAAAGTGCAAGTCTACAAATAGTAGGTGCTCATCATTAGTAAATTGGCTGGACATGAAAACCCTGACTACAAAAAAAATAATGTTGGAGAGGAGGGAATCAAAAGGAGGATTTCAAAACATATGTAAAAGTTAGATATATGACCATTCAACTCCGCAATCAAGGGATTATGCATGTTCAGAATAAGAAACCAACCTCATACATTCAGAAAGATGCTTTGGTCCAAGTACATGATTCCTCACTTGAGAACGATCTGGTCATATTTTTTCTTGGCATAGCCCATTTTAAGTGGTACAGTAGTGCCCTCATAAATGATTTAAGCTAGTTGCAAGTTGTTGTTGTATAATTACAGAGTCATGCCTATCAATCTTGCATGTAGTGTCACAGTGTCACCCTATCAATCCTGCAGTGTCACCAAAAAAACCATAGAACAGATCAGAACCAAAGCCTTAGTCATCCAGTGAAAGAGTCATAGCAAATATAGTAAAAGAAGCAAAAAAAGGTGCAAGACTGAGTTAACCCATAAAAAAAGAAACCGAACAACAGCCAACTAAAACCTGGGCTAAAAATAAGCGTGAATCTGAAAGAGAAACTGGGACAAAGTGATACTGATCAGCGCAACCGTCACCTTGTTTTTGACTTTGCTGCTGCGTCATCGCCACCTATAATTACCCTCTGATATCTCTAAACTATGTTGATCATAAATTGCTCCATAGAGATCATGAATTGTTCAAGTAACAAATGGCAATACAGAGAATGAGTCTTTATGTAGGAGGACAAATATAGGCATTGGACCTACCAATGGATTGTACGTACAAAGGTAGAGAGTGTTAGATGTGTATAGGTTACTGTTCATGTTTACTGTTCATCACACATGTATAAGTACTGGCCTTTGGCCCCCTGGAAATATAGTTGCTCATTTCCTGACATGGTATCAGAGCCCAGGCTAGGGTCTCTACCGCACGCTGCAGCTCCGTGCTTTCCTCACCACCACCGTTGTTGATTCCGGCCAGTTTCTTCCTCCTCCTTGCTCGAATCGAGCTGTCCGGCCGCTGCTCTCTCAATTTCTGCTTCTTCTCCACAAATTCGAGCTCAAATCGGCTTTTTCAGAGGTCAAATCAAGCCTTGTTCGGCCTGTCTGTCGCCGCCCTTCCGGCCGCCTTCGTCGCCGCCGCCGGGCCGCCTTTTGCCGCCGCCGCCGGGCCATCTTCGGCCGCCGCCAGGCCATCCCGCGGCCTGCCCCGCTGCCGGGCAGCCGTCTCCGGCCATCTCCGGCCCCCTCCGGCCGATCTTCGGCCGCCTCTCCAGCCGGCCACCCTCCGGTCGCCTCCTCCTCGCGGATCCGGCCGTGCGTGTACAGGTCGTGGCAGTTCAACCCGATCCAGTTTCTCTCTCCTTTGACTTCAAAAAAAAAAAATCGCAGAGAGCCCGCGATGTCCTCTTCGGGCTATGTTGCTGTTCCCCGGTGCTCGATTATCTTTGATGGCACCAACTATGCCGAGTTTGTGGGCTTTATGCGTATCCACATGCGCGGCCTCCTGTTGTGGGGTGTTCTGTCCAGCGAGGTCCCCGTCCGCCGGGCCCCGTTGCTCCTGTGGCTCCTTCTCCGCCGGTGCCACCTGTTCTGGCTGTCGATGCTTCTCAGGCTGATCGTGATGCCGCCAAGGATGCCGATGATCGTGCAGTTGAAGTCTACGATCAGCAGGTATCAGTTTATTCCGATGCTCTTTCCATCTATCGGGATGAGTTGGCTGCTTACACTCAGTGGTGCAATGATGATGCTCGTGCTGCTGCTGTTCTCACTGCTAGTGTCTTGCCTCAGTTTGCTTCTGAGTTTATGGGATTAGGTACTGCTGCTTCTATGTGGACTTATCTTTGTCAGCGCTATCAGCCATCTGGTGATGCTCTCTACCTGTCTGTGGTGCGTCAGGAGCATGAGCTTCAGCAGGGTGACTCTACTGTTGATGAGTTCTACACACAGTGCTCTGCCATCTGGCGTCAGCTTGACTCTCTGAGGACAGTTGTTTGTGGTACTTGTCGATGCTGTCAGACAGTGAGGTCAGACTTGGAGTTTCAGCGTGTTCATGAGTTCCTATCTCGCCTCGTCCCGAGTTTGAGCCTCGGCGTGCTCATGTGCTTGCCCGTGGTCGTGTTCCTATATCAGAGGTGCTGGCAGAGGTTCGAGCTGAGGAGACACGCCTCCGTTCTGCCGGTTTGCTTGTGACTCCCACTGTGCTTGCTGCCCGAGCTCCTGTGTCGTCTGCTCCACCGCTCCTACCCACTCCTTCACGGGGGATGGGCGGGCGCCCTGCAGGAGCGGGCTGGCCTCGCATGTTCTGTGACTACTGCAAGAAGCCAGGTCACCTCGTGTCCACCTGTTTCAAGAAGGAGCGTGACTTGGGTCGCTCCTCTACAGTGGGTCGTACGCCTTCACCGAGCTCGTCACTCACTGATCTGGACATTGTGCGGCTCAAGCGTCTGCTGGCTTCCTCAGGCTCTTCCTCGACAGGCACCGTTGCCTCGCTGACTGCTTCCACTACTGCTGCTCCGTCACCGTCGCCTACACAGTCAGGTACATCTCTGTGGGTTCTGGATTCTGGAGCTTCCTTTCACATGTCTTCTGATTCTTCTGCTCTGTCTTCTATTCGACCTCTTGATTATCCTGTCAATGTTCTCACTGCCGATGGCACACCTCTTCCTGTTGCTAGTCGTGGCACTCTTTCTACCCGTCTTTCTCTGTTCCTAGTGTTTCTCATGTTCCCCGTCTTACTATGAATCTTTTCTCCGCTGCTCAACTTACTGATTCTGGTTGTCGTGTCATTCTTGATACCGACTCTTGCTCTGTTCAGGACCGTCGCACCCAGGCTCTAGTTGGAGCTGGCCCTCGGCGCCGTGATGCTCAGGGCCTTTGGGAGGTTGACTGGCTTCGTGTTCCTTCCGCTGCCACCACACCCGCCAGTTCACATGCTCTTGCTGCCTCCTCTTCTGCGTCCTTCCAACAGTGGCATCATCGACTTGGTCATATATGTGGCTCTCGCTTGTCTTCATTAGTGCGTCAAGGAGTTTTAGGGTCTGTCTCTGGTGATGTTTCTTTACATTGTAATGGTTGTAGACTTGGCAAACAGACTCAGTTACCTTATCCTACGAGTGAGTCAGTCTCTCAGCGTCCTTTCGATCTAGTTCACTCCGATGTATGGGGTCCTGCTCCCTTTGCTTCGAAAGGTGGTCATCGCTACTATGTTCTTTTATTGATGATTTCTCTCGCTACACTTGGCTCTATTTTATGAAATCTCGCAGCGAGGTTCTCTATATACAAGCGATTTGCTGCCATGGTCCACACCCAGTTTTCCACGCCTATTCGTGTTTTTCGTGCTGACTCGGCTGGTGAGTATATCTCTCAGATGTTGCGTGGTTTTCTTGCCGAGCAGGGTACTCTTCCCCAGTTCTCTTGTCCTGGTGCCCACGCTCAGAATGGCGTTGCTGAGCGCAAGCATCGCCACCTCCTAGAGACGGCTCGTGCGATGATGATCGCTGCCTCTCTACCTCCCCACTTTTGGGCTGAGGCTGTTTCCGCATCCACCTATCTTATCAACATCCAGCCTTCGGCTGCCTTGCAGGGTGGTATCCCTATGGAGCGTCTCTTGGTCGTTCTCCTGACTACTCTGCTCTTCGCATGTTTGGGTGCGTGTGCTATGTTCTCCTTGCTCCACGCGAACGCACCAAATTGACCGCTCAGTCGGTTGAGTGTGTTTTTCTTGGCTACAGTGATGAGCACAAGGGTTATCGATGTTGGGATCCTGTTAGTCGTCGGCTACGTATTTCCCGCGATGTGACTTTTGATGAGTCTCGTTCCTACTATCCGCGTCCTACCGCCTCGACCTTCTCAGTTGAGGATATCTCCTTCCTTATACTCCCTGACACATCTCTCTTGTGCCCCATATTCCTTCTCCACCTCCACCTCCGGCGAGTCCCACTGTTTCTGATACACCTTCGACACCACCCTCTTCTCCTCCCTCGTCACCTACCTCTCCACCTACTCCTCCAGTGTGCCCTCCCCTTTCTCCCTTCCCTCTCCACTACACTCGTCGCCCTCGTGTTGAGGATGATCCCTCTGGCATGCCCTCTACTTCCGGAGCGCCACCTTCCCCGTGTACACCGGTTCATAACCTTCGTTCTCGGACCTCATTACGGTCTCCTGATCGCTATTCTTTCCCAGTACGGTCTTTCTGCTGTTGCTGAGCCCACTTCCTACCGTGATGCCATGGCTCAGTCTGAATGGCAGCTTGCGATGGCTGAGGAGATTGCTGCCCTTGAGCGCACTGGCACGTGGGATCTTGTTTCCCCTCCTCCCGGTGTTCGTCCCATCACATGCAAGTGGGTCTATAAGATCAAGACTCGCTCCGATGGTTCTCTTGAGCGTTACAAAGCTCGTCTTGTGGCTCGTGGCTTTCAGCAGGAGCAGGGACGCGATTATGATGAGACGTTCGCTCCCGTAGCCCACATGACCACTGTCCGCACTCTTCTCGCTGTGGCTTCTGTTCGTAATTGGTCTGTGTCTCAGCTTGATGTCCAGAACGCCTTTCTCAATGGAGTTGCGTGAGGAGGTCTATATGCAGCCACCACCGGGGTACTCTGTTCCTGATGGTATGGTCTGCCGTCTTCGGCGCTCTCTCTATGGCCTTAAACAAGCCCCTCGCGCCTGGTTCGAGCGTTTCGCCTCTGTGGTGACTGCCGCTGGCTTCAAGCCTAGCGATCATGACCCGCGTTGTTTGTGCACACCTCCCCTCGTGGACGGACACTTCTCCTCCTGTATGTTGATGACATGATCATTACTGGAGATGACTCTGAGTATATCGCCTTTGTTAAGGCCCGCCTCCGTGAGCAGTTCCTGATGTCTGATCTTGGTCCACTTCGCTATTTTCTTGGGATTGAGGTTTCTTCGACCTCTGATGGCTTCTTCATCTCCCAAGAGAAATATATTCAGGATCTTCTTGCTCGCGCCGCTCTTGGTGATGACTGCACTGCTGAGACTCCTATGGAGCTCAATGTTAAGCTTCGTGCTACTGATGGTGATCCTCACAGACCCCACACGCTATCGCCATCTTGTTGGGAGCCTTGTCTATCTAGCTGTCACTCGTCCAGATATTTCATATCCTGTCCACATCTTGAGTCAGTTCGTCTCAGCTCCCAGCTCTGTCCACTATAGTCACCTTCTCCGTGTTCTACGATACCTTCGTGGCACGATCTCTCGCCGACTTTTCTTTCCTCGCTCCAGCTCTCTCCAGCTCCAGGCCTACTCTGATGCACTTGGGCTAGTGATCCCTCTGATCGCCGCTCGCTGTCTGCCTATTGTGTTTTTCTTGGAGGATCTCTCATTGCCTGGAAGACGAAGAAACAGACTGCCGTCTCCCGCTCCAGTGCAGAGGCTGAGTTGAGAGCGATGGCTATGTTGACGGCTGAGGTGACTTGGTTGCGATGGTTACTGAGATTTTGGTGTTACTGCTGCTGCACCGACTCCTCTATTGTCAGACAGTACAGGTGCTATCAGCATTGCGCGTGACCCGGTGAAGCATGAGCTCACCAAGCACATCGGTGTGATGCCTCCTTTGTGCGTGCTGCTGTGCAGGACCAGCTTCTTGCTCTTCACTATGTGCCCTCTGAGTTACAGCTGGCGGACTTCTTCACGAAGGCACAGACTCGAGCGCAACATGGGTTCTTTCTCTCCAAACTCAGTGTTGTTGACCCACCATGAGTTTGAGGGGGGGGGGGTTGTTAGATGTGTACAGGTTACTGTTCATGTTTACTGTTCATCACACATGTATAAGTATTGGCCTTTGCCCCCTGGAAATATAGTTGCTCATTTCCTGACAGAGAGGAGGTAGATTAGTTTTTACTACTCTTCTTTGCTATCATTCACTATGCTTAAACAGTTGTCGAGCTGTCAGCATCATTTTTTTGTTTAACAATAGTATTATGTGCCCTCCATTATATAAAACTATGGTAGCGCACATAAAAGAGCATATCGGTTCCTTACTTTGGAGAGGTTGGAGTATAGCAGCCATTGCTCAATTCATGATGCCAAGCCTTCTCTAACACTGCCCCGCCAATATACCTGATTTTTTGACAGAGTAAAGAAATAAACTCAATGCAACTAAAAGCTATAATGAGCTTAAACTGTCAAGAGATTTTAGGCTGCACGTTTTTCGTCACAAGTTATTACAAACAGAGGAGGAGCTACTAAAGCCAGCAGTAAGCCCAGTACAGTAGGTAATGGGAGAGCAAGCACGAGGGTAGAAGGGAACCTGAGGAGCTCACCGTTGTAGCCGAGGTTGAGCTTCATCAGCACAAAGCCGGGAGAGGGATCTATTCTCGCGATTTTGCAAACATCCTAGGAGCAGCGGCCGGAGCCGGAGCCGGATCGTCGTCACCTGGGTCACCTCCACCAAATGATCTGTCGACAATGGTGTACATTTCAGTCCACCAAATGATATGTCGACAATGGTGTACATTTCAGTCCAATGTGAAGTACAAATAAATCAAATAGGCTGGCAGGTAGCATACGATGTATTGGGTGTAGTACACACGTACACCATGAATTTACAGACGGGCAGGGGATCCAATTCTTTAAGTGTAGTAAAAACAGTGTTTTCTTATATTTTTAAGATCCATGGCAAGAAGTGTTGAACTGGTAGGGGATCCAAATGTCGAACTGGAGTAAGAAAGACTCTCTTTTTTTACATCTGTGGCAAGAAGGACTTGTTGCAGGGAGTGGGTGAGAGGTTTCTCACCTTGTCCGGTAGGCGTCTTGTTCTGGCCTGCGAGCAGGTCGATCGTCTTGTGTCTCACCTTAGAAGGCATCCGAGATCTGATGGTAGCACCACCATTAGTTGCTGAGTGGGTTCCATGTCTCTTTGCTTACACCGAAGAAATACTGGTATCTTCATCTAAGAAAATGAAGAAAGATTTAAAACCTTGTCTTCCATTGAAATTGCACAAACTTTAGAAGTAACATTACCCAACATATATGAAAAGCTGAGCCGAACTAATGTATTGAAACTGAAATAATTTTTTTACTTTGTAAAAGTAAGAAGTGACCACTGCATTCCAGCCCGAAAGCTTATACTCTCAGCAAATAGTAAGTATATAGTACATGTATCACCCGCACAAGAATAAACGAATGCATGTATGTATGCTATCCAACTATCAATGCAAAAATCGAGAATTTGGTCTCCTTTAATAAATAATATTTTGTGTGGTCCATATAAGAATTAGGAATATTGTAAGAATGTGGAACTATTATTTGCAGATCAACAGTCAAGCACATATTCCAAATTATTTACCTGATAGTCTGTAATGCATTATTAAGTGGAATAGATTCCAGATGACGGATTAGACTGGCGGTTCTTTCTGTGGCTAGCTCATTCCTATTGTATTTTTTGTTGTGCTTTTTTACTAAAACCACGCAGATAAATGAACTCCCGAAAAATAAAGTGAACTTGCCATGTGTCTAAAATGAATTCCCTTTTTTTAATCACAAGGGACACATTACCAACAGAAAACATGTTTTATCATTTTCAAAAAACTGTTGTGTAGCTTAAAGGTCTAGAACAATAATCATACCTGCATAGCAAGTATCATTTAGTACAGAAGTATTTATGGGCTATTTACACGGAGGCGCGATAACGAAATGATAACTATAGTGCCTAATAATGGAAGAGAAGAAGACATATTATTATGCAAAATTAAGTTTAGGTTCTAGTGTTTGCAATTGATGAAGTTATAAAGGGGACTGATGATTTTCAGTAAGCTTTTGAGCAAAATCCCCAATTTTTCGTAACCCTAGAACTGAAATCCCTCAATTAAGCTGATGATTTTCCTCTGTTATTGAGCTGGGGCTTCGAATTAAGTGGGGATTGGTTCATTTGATGCAAACTTTAACGAAATTCCCAAATACTGAAACCCTAAATCATGAAATTCCGCAATTCGGAGGAACACTAACCCTGGACTAATGGAAGCGGATGATTACCTTATGGGTTTCGTCGTCGTCGCTGGCCACGGCGGTGTCGGAGCCACCACCTGATGCTTGCGGGTGCACTCGGGCTCAAACCCGAGCGACCTCGCCGTCCGCTATACCGGCCGGTGGCTGCTGCTCTCCTCGTGCGCTTGTCGTCGTTGGAGACCAGCCGCTGCGTCGGATCCTGGCATTGGTCGTTGACGCCGACGCGGGGACGGTCGCTCGTGCGCCGTCGGCACGCAAAAGGGCGCCGTCCAGAGCCGCTCGACAGGAGGTTCGACCGGAGCGCCCGCGGCCGGCGAGATGCGCCGAGGAGAGGTGGCGCAGGGTAGAGGAGGAGGGTGGCCCGGTCAAGCCAGGCGGCGACGCGGGGTAGAGGCGCCCTTGCTCGCCGCCCTCGTCGCCCTTGCTCGCCTCCTATGCCCAGCCGTGCTCGCGAGGATGGGCTAGGGTTTCCGCGAAGACGCGGCGGCGGTGGTCGAGACGGAGGAGGCGGAGGCCGCGATGGCAGTGCCGGCAGGCAGCGGCACAGGCGCCTCCGCTCCGGGTGAGAGGATAAGGGGAGGGGGGGAAGTGGAGATGTTTTTTTAGGTAGGCTCTTCATTTTTCCCCAATTTGCAGTTGTGCCCCTCGTAGCGTTAAGTTGTGGACTGCGGGTTGGTTTGTGGATAAATGAGGGGTTTTTTGTAAAACCGTCACGGATGTGTCCTGTGGGCCGTCCGATCATGCAGCGACGGCCGGGATCGTGTTACTGTAGTTACTGTTCCTGCTACAGTAGCCGAGCGCTGTGAGCGCGAGAAAAGGTTGGTCTTTCATATAGTTAGTAGATAAGAAGTAAACGCTTACATATATGCTACTAGCTACTGCCGTGCCTAGCTACTACTAATACAACTTGCAGTTCTTGATAAAAACTCGGTCTCGTCGTCGCTGTACAAGAGGGCTTCCCTCCGACATAAAGTACCGTCGAAGATCTTGATGAAGAACGCGTCGTCGCCATCAAACTCGAAGCACATCCAGTACCCTGCTCAAGCTTGTACGCTTCCACGAAATACTTCCATCCCATGGCGAGGTACAAGTTCCCCGCCATCGATGGTCGTCTTTGCCGCCTAGCTGCCGTTCTCGCAGTCCTCCATCTGTAGATGCATGGTACATGGCACCCTGTCTCTGAGCTTCTCCGCGAACGTCACCCGGAGCCTCAGGCGCCCCTCGATGCAGTCGTATAGGATAACCATGAACACGAAGCCCCGTTGTTCCGAGAACAGGTCTTCAGCGGATGGTGAGGGCGACACCGACGCCGTGACATTGCCGCTGTGCCTCCTACCATGGCCATACCCTCGTCCACGACTGCGCCCTCGTCCACGACGGCTGCTGCTCGTACCTCTCCCCATGGGTTTGGACAGAGTGGATCATGCGAAGTTTTGAGAACGTGAGGCAAAGGATTGGGGCTTCAAGGAGATGGTTGCACTGTGCATTTATACTCGTGGTCTGCTCTGCCCACCTCCAAATTTGCCTCTTGGCTAGCCCCTACGTGTCCACATTTTAAACGGTTACAAAAATCTATCTGTTACCATAGAGGCACAAAATGGAAACGGGTCATTTTAATGACCATTGCCAAACATAACGAGTGACAGAGAATGGAAAATATCCGTAGCCAATGTTGACGGGTCAGCCGTGAACCAGATTAGTCGATCATGCCGCGTTGAGCACATGAACATCGCGACTAACCGACGCGTAACTCCTACCATTTCCATAGAGGGGTCTCCGATGTGTCGTTCTGTTCTAGTGGCCGCAACATGATGCGTGTTGAAGTCGGAGAAGTACATCGACTCAAGGGTTGACTCGACTTCGCCCGAGGAGTCGATGATGGTTGGCGAAGGATCCGCCGTTGCCACGAGACGGGCCGAGTCCGTCAGGCGGAGCGTGCTCCACTTGTTAACGTGGACTCAGGGGTCTCCGAAGGTCAGATCTGTGCCGAAGTGGAGATCCGCGAAGGCCAGTTGAAAGGCCAGCAGGTGCGGGATGAAGCCCAGGGAGCCGAAGTAGATCAGTTTCCCAGAGCCGGCGAGTCACCGATTGTCGATGATGAAGTCAATGAAACCGTGAGTCGAGCGCCAGGACTTCCCACAGACAGCGCCAATTGAGGTGGGGTTACCACGACAAACCCCATGGTTAAGATACCTAGGGTTTCTTATAGAGGGAGAAGTATGGCGCTGGTGGAAACGACGACTAGCAAGCAAAGGTTTACCCAGGTTCGGCCCCTTGTCGTGAGGTAAAGACCTACACCTGCTTGTCTGATCTCTTATTGATGATGAGGTTACAAGTTTGCAACAATGGTGACCCGACGAGAAGCCATCTCGCTAGGGTTTTAGTGTATCAAGTATCGCGTCCCCCTAGGTCGGCGGCCCTCCCAGCCTTATATAGAAAGCTAGGTCCCGGGAGTTCACAACCGACTAGGTTTACAGGTAAGGAACGCTTAAACCGTCATGGACTACGCTTGACTTGGGGCGTACTCATGTCGATGGGCCTACATGCTGGGCTGCTCTTGTGGGCTTTGTATGGGCCATCTGGTGGGCCGTAGATTGGATCGCACCAGGTATACCCACACTGGGTACCCGAAGGGTATGCCCACGTCAAAAGTTGTATACGTTCTTCACCAATTTTTTCAAAACTTTTTGAAATGTTTATTATTTTTTCGAAGTTTTTATTCGGGCATGAGCATATCAGCCCGAGAGTCAACGTAAATTTCCGGAGTCTACTTCTGATATAAAAAAAGAAAACTACAAAATGGAAAAAGACAATTAATTGTGATAACAAAATCAAAATTCGTGTGGTTAAGCATTTTGGTAAAAGATATCAATACATAACGGGTTGGGTCCCTCCTCCTTTATCCGGGCTTGAGACCGGCTATGCAATAATATTAAGCGTAAACTTAACATTAATATCATAGGCAGAGTTCCCCCAACTCCCACACCCCTGAAAATCCACCCAACAACCGAATCCAAAGAAAAAAACTGAAATATATGGAACCGGTAAATAAAATAAAATAAAACACAGCCAACACCTATAACATTTTTTGTTTTTTTTTTCCTTGAGACAACACAACAGTACATGCTAGAAAATGTCTTTTTTTACTTTTCTTTTAAAACGTACAAAGATATTTTGAGATATAATCACTAGCAATCAAGCAAAATAAAGAGTATCATTTTTTTTTTCAAACATTTGTTTCATTTGTCTGTTCAAGCCAGGAAAAGAACTCAACGGGTAGCAAGTTCTGACGGATGTCGCAGCTGGGTGGACTTGTGCGTCTCCAGTAAATGATGACAGCCTATATAGAAAATAATGTGTCACAGAAAATAAGCATGGGTTGATGGTTATAAGAATTAGAGGAGAAGAAATATATAAACAAGTGCGTATGTATCTATACATTCTGGAATTAGACTTCAAACGGGAAAGGAATATATGGATGTACCGTGCAGGTTCTTCATTCCTCCTCCTTCTCGTCCTCGGAGCAAACATCGCCATCAGCAGCGTCTTCCTCCTCCTCATCCGAATAGTCTTACAAAGTGAGACATAATAGACGTCAGTTAGACATGCATGCATAAAAGGGACATGGAAATAAAATTAGCATCATTCATGGTTCTTAAATCTTAATCAGTACCATATGATATGCGCGGGGCGAAGCGGATGTCAAAGATGGGACGGTTAGGATGGGCGCAGAGTGCGTTCTCCAGCGCAGCTACCGCTTCCTCGACATTCTCGCTCGTCTCTGTAGAATAAGTGACAGTGACCTTGGCCTTCTCAAGGGACAGCAGGTTCCCCATGCCCATGTCAAAACGATCCAAGCCGTCGCTTATAACCCGCATTGGTATATAGGTATAGAGCTCAACTCTTTCAGCCATCGGCATAGCTCCCTGCTGGAACATGATTTGGCTCGCTCGGCAGTTGCTCGACAACTTGAATGTTGTCAGACAACGGAACCCATCAGCGCCGACAAGTAGTGGCCCACTTACACGGAAGATCTGTAACAAGAGATTACGAAGAGCCGGTAACTTTCCAAGGATGTCCAGATCCTCCTGGGCCATTTTGTTCAGAGCGATATCCAACATTGAGAGTTGCGACAGATGCGAGATCCCTACTTATCCATGTTGGCAGTTTGCAGAACTTTATATAATTGCCATGTCTGAATTCCAGGAGACTTGGGGGCGGGATCCAATGTTCCCCAAATAGATCTATTGAATTCATACAAGACATGCTGCTATGAATTACTAACCTTTGAATGTTGGACAGCTTACATAGCGACTGCACGAAAGCTTCCTCCACCTCCAAGCTCAGACAGTAAAAGTGAATGACGAGCTCCCTTAATTTTTCCATGCGGCCGAGCTCTTCCGCAATGCTTATATTGTCACAACGGATCCCACTCAGAACTTCCATGGATGCCAGTTTTCCAAACCCATGTGGAAGCATTGTGCCAGAAAAAATACGTAGGCACATCAACTTTCTCAGCTTAATAATAGTCGATGGCAGCAGTTTGATATATTCATTTCCACTCAGGTCAAGCACCTGTAAAAACTGCAACTTTCCAACTTCTTCCGGGATCATGGAAATTCTTGTGTTGGCTAGACCCAGATATCTCAGGTGCAAGATAAACCCCAAGTGCCGAAGGTTTAGATGACTATGATCACCAAGAGCACATTCAGTCAAATTCAATACACGTAAAACAAGAAAGCTCGAGATAGACGGCAATAGACAGATACCAGGTTGAAATGCAACAACAGATCTCACTTGGACATACTGGAAGATTCAAGAGGCGTGGTTTGAACATCTCCATTTCTAGCACTCTGCAGGGACAACCTGCGGACATTGCACTCAGCAGACATGCTATCACTTGTACCATTCAATACAGTAACAAAGTTGTCCTCGCTTGATAATGAAGTAATTAGATCTAAAACTATAGCATGCACTCGGCAAGCTAGTACTGTACTTCCTTCAGACTCATATACGGGCATGATCATGTTCCTGTCCACAAGCTCATTAAAATAAGTTTCTCCAATCTCAAAGAGACTAATACTTTTTTCTTTTTCAAATTGGACAAAACTTTCCGCAATCCATATCCATATCAACTGATCTTTTGTAATCTCGTAATCCACAGGAAACATGCTTAGATATAATAAGCATGTCTTTAGATGAGAAGGAAGATCATAATAACTTAATGATAGTATACTCAGCATCTCCTCTACACTTGGGTCTTCTTTAAGCCCACGACCAATAGAGTCAAGCAAAGCATGCCATTCATGTATAAGTTTTACCCGGTGATTACTAGTCAAAAGACTAGCTATAGTAATAATGGCTAATGGTACTCCACCACATTTCTTCAATATATCTATGGACACTCCTTCAAATTCATGGGGACATCCACTCTCGCAAGAAAATATCCTTTTATAGAAGAGCCTTTTGGAATCATCATCACTAAGAGGCATCATTTGATAAACGGAATCATTAATTGAGGAGCAACACGATTTAGATATACTGACAATACGAGTTGTAGTGATTAGCCGACTACCCAAATTGTTACTCTTAGAGAATGCCAACTTGACAATTTCCCACAGTTTTTCGTCCCATAAATCATCGATTACGACGAGGTACCTATACCAATGATGAAATAATCAATAAACTGCATGTACACATGTTAAAGAAAAACTAACACATACAAATATAATCTAGCGTTATTATCATGTGGAAATAAAGCGCTGGAACAAACAACTAAAGAAAATTAAGACCCAAAGGACAAAAAGAGAACAAGCCAGTTGCCAGATCTATGATCATGAACAGCTGCGATATAATTTTTTTACTGTGTAGTTGGTTATAGGTATACTCTCCCAGTTTTGAAAACTCTCCTAAAGTTTCTCCTAAAGTTTCAACTGCGATCATAAGGCCAAGTACCTAGGAGGCTAGGAGTAGAATATATAATATATAAATATTATATATATATATATAGCTACGAGTTATTATACAACCAGTCGTATTCTAGTTCCCTACAACCACTTCTGTAATTACTGCGTGTTTTCTCTGTACTTCTCTGATTATTTGCGAAGTTCACAAGCTGTTTTCTTCGGTTGATTTGACATAGTTCTTGAACCGTTTATCCAAATTACGCAGGCGCTATACCGTTGAAAAGTAAATAAAATTCAGCATCTGTTTTGTCTAATATTATTTTTGTAAATTCGTTATGATTTTTAAACAATTTTGTAAAAACTCGAATCTGTGAATAATCACAGAGAACTCGTATTTTCGCATTATGTTCTCAACCGTTTATTCAAATTTAGAAAATGATACACAGTTCAAAAGCTATTAAATTCCGCACTCCCATCTCATCAATTTTTCAAATTAGTTAAAACAAAATTAAAAATACCAAAATCTGAAAATATCATAGGAAACATATTTTCCAATATTTTCTCAACCTCTTATCGGAATTTTGCTAATGATATTCCGTTCAAAAGCTGTTGAAATTCCGCAACTTATTTTCTTTATGATGTTTTCAAAAATACTCTAATCTGTAACAAGTCATATCCGAGCGTACGGTATTTTGTCCACGGTGTTTTAACCACTTATTAGAATGATGCAAATGATAGGGAATTGGAAAGATACCGACGATATGTATCTTTTTCGTTCACATTCATTTTACAAATCCTTTACGAGTTAAGAGTAATTTTAAAAGTTCAACAAATGCAATACCGGTGTTTCACGGAGATGGTGAGATCAAATTTACTAGTTACGCAATTCATCGTGGAAATTCACTAAAACAAGACTCATATGATAGTATATGGAGCTATTTGTACAAACCGTTTGAGGCATTTAGAGGTCAAATCTTCAAGTTTAGTGTGACTTATTTCCGTCCTGAAAAAACAGAGTACTAAACTTCTCTCAACACACGTTAACTTCCCGGTATATGTGTGCGTACTGCCGGTGGGATTTTCATGGATAGTGTTCAGTAAAATAATGATAACTTTTCCATTCAATGTACGTTTTAGGTCAATGACCACTTAAAATGTCCGGGTTAAAAAAAGAGGTACGTATTGAAGTTATAGGTTTCACAGGTAATGACAATTTCAAACATCTATTTCTATGTGTTTTTTTCTCGATCAAAGTTCGGTCAACCCTTTTTTTCTGCTACAAAAATTCTTTGAAAACCCATCCGACCTCTGAATCGAGTGATTATTTTTGCGTTAGAAAGATGGAGTTAGGGCTATTTACGAAAAATTCAAAAAGTTGTGTACTTCCTTCTACAACCAAGTGTTCCCCGTGAAGAGGATGATAATTAGTGTCTTCATACTTCTTGTATGTAATTCTTAAAAACGGAGTACCTGGACTTCCCTCCATACACGAGTGATTTTCCCGGGATGTGCGTGTGTACTGCTGACTGGTTTTTCGTGAGTAGTGTTCAGTAAAACTGTGATAGCTTTCTCATAATGTGTCTGTTTTAGATCAATGACCACTCAAAATGTTCGGGTTAAAAAGACACATCTATTTAACTCACGGGTGTAACCGGTACCGGCAACTTCAAAAGTCGATTTCTAAGTGTGTTTTTCTCTCCGTCAAGGTATGATGTAGTGTCCTGATGCTACTGCATGTACTCCCTATAAAACGGAGTATTTGTACTTTCTTTAACAAATTGGTGAACTTCCCCATCTATGCGTGTGTACTGCCGCCGAGATTTTTGCCAGTAGTGTTCAGTAAAACAACGACAACTTTCTCATAAATTATCTGATTTGGGTCAATGACCACTCAAATGACCTGGCTGAAAAGACTCATCTATTAAAGTTTCTAGTTTACGACAATCTCAAAATAGATTTCTAAGTATGTTTTTCTTGGTCAAAGTTCGGTAAACCATATCTTACCCCTTAAAAAATTTCTTTGGCAACCCATCTGACCTCCGAATCGAGTGATTCTTTTTGCGCTGGGGCTATCTCTTAAAATAATAAAACGAAATGTGTGCATCCATGTGTACTTCTGGGTGGAGATACGACACTTCAGATGATAATTTTGTCTCGTGATGCTTCCGCGTGTACTTCTTATAAAACAGAGTAACTGGGCTTCGCTCGACTCACATGTAATCTTCCCTGTATGTGAATGTTCCCTACAATTAGTTCTGCACTTCCCGTAAAAAATATTTCCCTACAATTAGTTCTGCACTTCCCGTGAAAACTATTTAACTGCTCGGTGTAACACACAATTTGTACCGTAGTTTTGACGTAATTTTAGAGCCATTTATCGGAATTTAGCAAAAGATATATAGTTGAAAAGGTAATGAAATTACACATTTTTCGTCTAATATTTATGATTTATTACATTTTGAATTATTTTGAAAAAACGCAAACCACTTTTTGGAATTTAGCAAATGATATAATGATTAAAAGCTAATGAAAGTCATCTTTTCCGTGTTAGACCTTTTCAAATTTGTAACAGTTTTAAGTGATTTTTTTTTGAAAAAATCTATCTGCATAAACTGACATCCGGTGGTGGCCCCGACCAAGGGCCACCTCCATCGCAAAAACTGACATCAGGAACGTGTTTTCCGAATCTGCCAAGGGCCACCTCCATCGCAAGATGCTCCGCAGCCAAGCGCTCCAATCCGGTGGTGGCGCCGACCGACCTACGCATCACCGGCCCTCGCAGGCGGCGACCTAGAGCAAGGGGTGAGGCCAGCGGCAGTCCGGAGGAAGATTCGGTGGCGCACATGAAGCAGGGACGTCAGCGAGCTGGACGCTAGTTCGACGGCGCGGGGGGGGGGGGGGGCGGGAAGCGAGGTTGGCGGCACTACATAGAGCCTCCAGTTGTGGTCCACTAAACTGCAACCGGTTTATCACCCAATAATGCATGCCACAGTCGGACTCAAATATTAGCAAATGACATATTCATGAAATATTAACAGAGGAAATATTCATGAATATTTTATCGATCAAAATAAATCATATCCTCAAGGACGGGGGAACACGTACGTCTGTTAAAACGAAAAAGCCAAATGGAGCCCAAGCTCAAGCGAGCCCCTTTTTTTGAAAATTTTGAAGGCGGCATGTGTGAATTTTAAAAAGTTCAGACCAAATATCCTAGTTCTAGATAATGTTGAAATCTACCGGTGTGCAAAAACACAATTTTAAATTCGCTGTATTCTAGGTTACATAAAAAAAATGAAAAATCTGAGATTTCAAAAGTTTTAAAATTCGTGCTCTTCACCGCACCCAAATCCACACATTGTCAATTAGATTTCAAAAGTTTTAAAATTCGTACTCTTCACCGCACCCAAATCCACACATTGTCAATTTTTTATGAGCCTAGAATACATCGGATTTCATATTAGTTCTTTGCACACTAGCATAATTCATCGCCATCTACATCTAGGCTTTTTCTGTACTTTTCTGAAATTTTCAAATGTATTTTTTGATGTTTTTAGAAAGATCTCACTAGCGCTGGGGCTCCAAAATGCCAAACTTTTGTTGAAATGTTTTTCCTACGTGGGCTGTGTGCCGACATGTAGTGAACAAAAATTTCTCATCGTCATGCAACTTCTCCATCTTTCACCGTAATTAATGAAATACTTCTGTCATTTATTGATATTATTGTGTTATAAATGTTGCATAAAAATAGTAATGAATATAACTTTGTAAAGTCATTTACTTTCATAGTCATGAAAAAAAAAATCCACCAATGCTCCTTACTGGAAGGTGTACCCCGTCTAAAATATCATCTTATTTTTAACTGAGGCAGTAGCTTCGTCATTTATACATTAACTATTGCACAACTAAAGTGGAAATGTAATTACTAGAGTGGGCTAATTGCCATCATTAAGTAAGACGAAGTGATATATCGGTACCTCTTGTTCTCGAGACATTTCCGGACTTTGTTGATGAGCTCACTTTCATTCAACACGGTGAGCTGATCAGTTTGGTACATGTCAAGATCAAGAAGGATGTCCATGAGAACCTTCTTCGCGTTGGCATTTCGACCAACAGGAACAAAAGCCCTGCAACCAAAATCTTTTTTGATCTTGTCATATACCGTTTTAACAAGAGTGGTCTTACCCAATCCTACGAAGGCGACAACAGAGACAATTTTCAACTTTTTCTTGGACTCACTATCTCCATCTGAGAGTAAATTCATTAAATCTTCATCTCTTTTGCTAGCAATACCCACAAGCTCTGTCACTTCCTTGTACAGGGCAGGAAGGCGAGGTTTTGGCATAACAGCAATATTATCAACTTTGTACCTGTCACGCCTATTAGCAACCTCATGTACTCGCTTATTTATATCCTTGATCGCGTCGGCGATCTCATGGCGAGCCTTCCCTTTAGTGAACAAGCCGGCCATGTTCTCAATGAGCCGTTTGAGCTTGTTGGACTTGGTCGCGGTCTCCAAGTCGTCATCGACGCGCACCAGGAACTTGTCGATGAGATCCTCCATGTCGAAGGAGAGCTCTCTCACCGCCCCTGCCCAGACTTTGACCTCCATGTCAAGCTGATTCCGCGGCACCGCCCCCACCTTATGGAGGGCAGCGTGCATGCTCCTCATCTCCTTCTCGATAGATCTCACTCCTTCCTTGACGCCCTTCTGCAGCTTGTACTCGTCACTGAGGAGCTCGACGAGCTTGGGGAGCAGGGAGCCCATGGCTCCCGTTGCCAGATCCATGGCTATTGCGTGTGGATTATTTTAGTTGGTTTATGGCTTGCTTGACGAAGCAAAATGGTTGTTGTACGTTTTGGGTTGCTCTCTTTGTAGAATCCGGCCAGCCGGGCAAGTTGGCAACCATACTCAAAAGTCGTCGGTCAGGCGTGCAGCAACGTGCACGTATGATATTTAGCTCCATAATCTCACAGATCTAGGCGTTGAATGCACATAGTACAACGTGCATTGATTCCTGTAATCACATGCATATAGATCAGGGACAGCTAAAAATGCAGTTGCCTATTTGTCGCAAGTATTGTACTTGGTAGGAGTTTAGGACTTTATTTTGGTCCAAAATCCTTTCTCATAATATACTAATTGTATAACCCACATCCGCCGAGTGATCGATTTAATGGCAAATCAATCATTGTCACGTAAAGTCCACTCTGCGAGGCTCACGTAACCTCTAGCACACCTGCGGCACCTTCAAGTGTAGATGTCTGCTATAGAGAATGAGACGTTTGCAAATTATTAAGACTTGTAAAACGTCCAGAAAAGCACTGAACTTTCATCTCTCTATCTATTATATGCTGAAAGTCATATAAAGGGTATTATAGAGGCACCACATTAGTCTAGATCATCCGAATTGTTTAACTGTCAGATTTAAAATTTACGGTCAGGATTTAATAAAAGGGTCCATCTAGTGCTCAGCTGCTAATTCTCAGTTAGTTGAGGTCACCGTGTCATCGTTTTATGTTTCCTGATCGATTGTTGGTGCACAGCCTCGTTACGTGTATCTGGGCCTTGAAGCTACAAGTATTGGGCCTACGTGCTATGGCTTGACACGGATGGAGCCTTCTAGGTACGGTTCTTCATTCTTTTTATTTTAATTAGGAATGTACGATACTTAATTCTTCTCTTTCTTAACATAAACAACACTAGTAATACTGAGTGAGAGACAAGAGAGAGAATGAGATTTTCAGTTGTAGGTGGAGCTGCAACTGAGATAAAATATATACGAAATATATGTGCGCCGACTAATAGGTTCCATTCCCGTGATCGGTTTCGAGTTTCGTCAATTATAACTTATTAATTTTGGACTGAAGTCTGCACCAGTTTTAGACAAATTTTATCAAATTCATCGCACTTGGCCGATCATTTGAAATTCCACTTAACGAGTAGATAGATCGTGCCGATTTCCATAACTTACGTGTTGTAACTTTTTAGTTTGGGTCGACGCGTCAATTGTTGTTGTACACGACCTGTCACCCCTTTTCTTTGTAAGTAAAAGGATGGGAGCTTATAGGTCGAAAGGCTGATTTTTTTTTTGTCCAAAACAAAAGATGCATTTTTTTTTACCTAAATCTATAGCGCAATATTTTAAAAATATTTTGTCGTGTAATATTAGTGAAATTTCTATCAAAGTATATGTTTAAATAAATATGTAATTGAAAACTTACTTGCTACCCCACTTACAACTAAAAAATGACAGTATTTGACACATTTCTAACTGAAAGGATTTCTCACTTGCAAACCCAACTACAACTAGAATAATGTCTCAATTGCAATCACGCTTTTAACTGGAAAATATATCTTAGTTATAACTCCATTTCCAACTATAAAAAATATCTCAGTTGCATCCGCGCTTGCAGCTGGAATAACATATCTTAATTACAACTCCACTTGCAACTGAAAAAACTATCTCAGTTGTAGTTACACTTGCAGCTCGAAAAAAAACTCAGTTACAACTCCACTTGCAACTGGAAAAAATGTCTCAGTTGCAACCGCTCTTGCAGCTGGAAAAAATATCTCAGTTACAGCTCCACTTGCAAGTAAAAAAACATCTCACTTGCTTCCGCACTTGCAACTGGAAAAATATCTCAATTACAACTCTAGTTGCAACTGACAAAAATATCTTACTTACAACTTCACTAGCAAATGCAAATAATATCTCAATTGTAACCGCACTTGCAACCAGAAAAATATATATCAGTTGCAACTGCAATTGCAAATAGAAAAAATATCTCAGTTACAACTCCATTTACAACTGAAAAAAAATCTCAGTTGCAACCTTACTTGCAACTGAAAAAAAAATTCTCAGTTGCAACTGCAATTGCACGTAGAAAAAATATATCAGTTACAACTCCACTTGCAACTGAAAAAAATCTCAGTTGCAACCGCACTTGTAACTGGAAAAAATATCTCATTTACAACACCACTTGCAACCGCTCTTGCAGCTGAAAAAAATATCTCAGTTACAACTCCACCTGCAAGTAAAAAAATCATCTCACTTGCAACCGCACTTGCAACTATGAAACAATATACAAATTAAAACTCTATTTGCTGCTGACAAAAATATCTTACTTAGAACTCCGCTAGCAACTACAAATAATATCTCAGTTGAAGCCGCACTTGCAACTGGAAATAAATATCTCAGTTTCAGCTGCTGTTGCAACCAGAAAAAATATATCAGTTACAAATCCACTGCAACTGGAATAAAAACTCAGTTGCAACCACACTTGAAACTGGAAATAATTTCTCATTTACAACACCACTTCCAACTGGAAAAAAATATCTCAGTTGCAACCGCAGTTGAAACCAGAAAAATATCTCAGTTGCAACTAGAAAAAATATCTCAGTTACAACTCCACTTGCAAGTAAAAAAAACATCTCACTTGCAACCACACTTGCAACAGGAAAAAAATATATTCTAATTACAACTCTAGTTGCAACTGACAAAATATCTTATTTACAACTCCGCTAGCAACTGCAAAAAATATCTCAGTTGCAACCGCACTGGAAATTAGAAAAAAGTATCTCATTTGCAAAGTTACAACTCCAATTACAACTGGAAAAAATCTCAGTTGCAACTGCAGTTGCAACTGGAAATAATATCTCATTTACAACACCACTGGCAACTGAAAAAAATTAGTTGCAACGTGAATTAAAGGTGAGTCTATTACAACCCTGATTGGCAGCTAGAATAATCTCAGTTGCAGCCGCACTTGAACCCAAAAAAATCTCAGTTGCAACCCGACTTAAAACCAGAAAAGGCGGACACATAGCAATTTTATGTAACCTGCATAGTTAAAACCGAAAACCATGGTCGGCACAAATCAAATAAAAACTCCCTCCTCCATATAGAAAAAACAAAACAAAAGCCAACAATCGGCTCGCAAATAATTAGGCGGTCTAGATCTAACACCTACGAAGTTGACTGGTACTTAAACTTATTCTCATACGATTAAGAATTAATAATTCCAAAAACTATTTAAATAATGTAGAGTTAAAATAATCATAAATAAACAACATTTAATAATGGCGTACTCTCCAATAACACAAATAAGTGCATTATTTAAGACAATCAATAACAATGTAGAGAAAAATTAGGACACCTAAATTTACCATGGAAATGGAAAAATGAAAATATAAGAAAAATAAATAAGTACAAGGAAATATAAACAAAACATATATGTTTCTTTTCAGATTTAACAAAAATCCAGAATACAAGAAAAAACCGACCGCGGGTATAGGCTCAATTTTGTATATAAGCTACTCGGAAGAAAAACCCATTATATACGGGAAAAAAAACCCATTATACAAATTTTTCAGTAGGTTGTAGACAAACAAAATAAGTAAAAGGTCCAACTACAGAATCATACGTGCGCGTACTTCTCGCAGCTAGCAACCCAGCTAGCGACATGATTAGTACTCAAACAAGAAAAACTAACGACGACCGACAAGACCAGCGAGAACTCAAACGCATCTTAGAATACAAAAAGTCGGACGACCACGAGACAGCGCGTGTACAAATGACCAACATAAAAAATGTTTTCCTCAACATTAAAAACATTGCCGATGTTTAAAAACAATGTTAGCCAAAAAATAAAAAGAAATATGAACTGGAAGAAACAAAAAAGAACCATAAAAATATCCCGATAGACAAAAAATAAAATAAACAGCCAAACCAAAAAACAAAGAAGGAAAAAAAAAAGGGCGAGCGAGCTGGTACGTTTTTGAAAAAAAAAGGTATGACAAACGAGTACGTATAGACTTACACGACAATGAAGAAACTTAATCTAAAAAAAAGACAACGAAGAAACTTGGGAGTACGAGAATTCGGCCGGCCCACGGCCTATCGATAATAGTTCTCGTTGTATAGCGCTGTTGCGAGCCTACAGATATTCTAGACAAACCACAACCAAACTATACGAATCTCAATGCAAAAATGAATGGTTAGAGAGTTGACTGAACACTAAGCTAATTCTCAGCTAGCTGAGAATTAGCAAAACCGTTAATAAAAGATAACGCTATCTATACTAGCAAAATGCCCGTGCGTGCGCCGGACCGTGGAGTGCTTGCCGTCCGACGCAGATAGCGAGCTCCGCGTGCTCGCCTGCTTCCACAGCAACCGCAACGTCCCGACGCTACTGAACCTGGTCGACTCGTCACGGGGCACCGGGAGGCGCCGCCTCGCCTTGTACGCAATGCACCTGGTGGAGCTCTCGGAAAGGTCGTCCGCCATCTCCATGGTGCACCGCACGCGCCGCAACGCCATGCCCTTCTTCAACAGCGGGCCAGCGGGGACAAGGATGGACAGATGGTGGTGGCCTTTGAGGCGTTCCAGCAGCTCAGCACCGTGAGGGTGAAGCCCATGACTGCCATCTCCGACCTCGAGACCATCCACCGGGACGTGATCGACAGCGCCGCCGAGAAGCGCTCTGCCATCATCATCATGCCGTACCACAAGATGCTCCAGCACGACGGCACCTTCCACTCGCTCGGCTCCCAGTACCACGCCATGAACAAGCGCGTGCTCCGGGGCGCGCCCTGCTCCGTCGCCATCCTCGTCGACCGCGGCCTTGGCGGACACTCCCAGGTGGCCGCCAAGAACGTGTCCTTCTCCGTCTCCGTGCTCTTCTTCGGCGGACCCGACGACCGCGAGGCTCTGGCGTATGCCACCCGCATGGCAGAGCACCCTGGCGTCGCTGTGACGCTGACACGGTTCAGGCCAAGCCGCCCGATCCACGACGAAGAGTCCGACGAGGCGGCGGTGGAGGCGTTCAAAGCCAATGTCAGCGCCGCGAACGACGAGTCGGCGGTGAGGTTCGACGACGTGGCGGCGTCTGGCAAGGAGGAGGTGCTGGAGGCGCTCAACTCCCTGTCCAAGTGCAGCATGTTGGTGGTGGGGCGGATGCCGCCGACGGAGCCGCTGGTACAGAACGCCGAGGAGCTGGGCCCCGTGGGGAGCTACCTGGCGTCACCGGAGTTCAAGACGTCGGCATCGGTGCTGGTGATCAAGAAGTACGACCCAGCGACGAATCCGGCCAGCAAGAGGTTCGACCCCAAGGCGAGGCCACCCGTGGCGACCGAGGTGGAGGACGACGACGCGGAGACGGGCGGCGCAGGCGGCAGCGCCTCCGTTGTGCCAGTGCAGTCGACGCCGACGCGTGACGCCGCCTGAGTGAGCTGATCGACCGATCGATCGCCGGCCATCGATCGGGCTTGTATCTGTTTTAACTATGTGATGCGGGTGCAGCTGCGGCGCTTAAGCTTAACAACATGAGTGATGTAAGTGTATATAATTGTGTTGTAGTAGTACTGCAAGCAGCCTCCGATCGATAGGAGACATGCTGCTGTACACTTGGAGCTAGCCCTTGCTCGGCTGTATTGTTGTACGTACCCCAGTTTCGTTCTATTTTCTGCAAAATTCGAGGAGCACGTCTATCATTATCCAGCCATGGTGTGATTTTTGTTTTTCTGGAAGAGATTGGTTTTTCTAAGCACCAGTGCACATACATATTTTCATCTTTTCGAGATTTTTGGTGTACCAGAAATTTTAAATAAAACGGATTTGCTAGTTCTCAGTCGTCTAAAAACTCGTGAGTTCTCAGTCACCTCTATCACCGTTGGATCTAGGTGCTAAAATTCGTGCTAAGCTTTTGTCAGCTGTTGCGATTGACACGCAAGTGCAGCTCTGTACGATCGGTGAAGCACGCGTGGGGTTACTATTGGGCTGTTGTTAATTTTTGTGGGCCTTTGGTAGTAATCCATGCGTGTGGGCTTTTAGCCATCTTCCTTAGAATATTATTTTTCTTTTTTTACGTATTTCATACGAATGGTTTTGTACTATGTGCGCTTGTACTTCACGTGGGTGATATTCCTCTGTTTTTGTGTTTATTTTTTTTTTTCTCATATTTTTATTTTGATTTTGTGTTTTCTCTTGTTATTATCTATTTTAGGTGCATATTTTGAAATAGTATGAGTTACGCATGAAACTTCGGTTGCATGAATAGAAGTGGGTCTCTATTTTTTCATTACTGAGTACTCCCTCCCTCCCAAAATAAATATCTAAGATTTGCCAAAACTGGATATATCTCAACATGAAACATGTCTAGATATATCCACTTTTGATCAAATCTAAGACACTTATTTTGGGATGGAGGGAGTATATTCATTTGTTTTGATTTTTCTCTCTAATTGCAAATGGGTTGCAACGATTGTTCACTTTTAGCTAATTATTTTTCTTCTAGTTACAAGTGCGTCGTAACTGAGATTTTTTAGTTGTAATCGGGTTGCAACTGGTTTATCTTACACTGGTTTATCTTACAGTTGCAAGCGGGTTGCAATTGAATATTTTTCAATTGCAAGTGGGTTGCGACTAAGATTTTCTGGTTACAAGCGGGTGACAACTTATATTGTTCATTTTAACTAACTTTTCTCAGTTGATTATTCCAGTTGCAACTGAGATATTTTAGTTGCAATCGGGTTGTAGTAGATTTTTTTTCAGTTGTAAGTGGGCTGCAACTCATTTTTTTTTCAGTTACTAGGGGGTTGGAACTGAGATTTTCAAGCGGGTTGCAACCGTTTTTTTCCAGTTGCAAGTGGGTTGTAACGAGATTTCCCAGTTGCAGGTGGGCTGCAACTAAGATTTTCCAGTCACAAGCGGGTGACAACTTAGATTGTTCATTTTTAACTAACTTTTCTCAGTTGCAACTGATTTTTTCCAGTTGCAAGTGGGTTGCAACTGAGATTTTCCAGTTGCAAGCGGGTGACAACTTAGATTGTTCATTTTTTAACTAACTTTTCTCAGTTGCAACTGATTTTCCAGTTGCAAGTGGGTTGCAACTGAGATTTTTCAGTTGCAACCGGGTTGTAATAGATTTTTTTTTTCCAGTTGCAAGTGGGTTGCAACTCATTTGTTTCAGTTGCAAGGGGGTTTGAACTGAGATTTTCTAATTGCAAGCGGGTTGCAACCGTTTTTTTTTCAGTTGCAAGTGGGTTGTAACTGAGATTTTCCAGTTGTAAGTGGTTTGCAACTAAGATTTTTCAGTTGTATTTGGGTTGTATCTGAGATTTTCAAGTCGCAAGTGGTTTAAGATTTCACAGCTCTACATGGCCCAAATGAGAATTAGTTGCACCAAAAATAAAAAAGTTGATGGTTGACTCCTTCCGACCATTTTTTCTATGTTTCTTGATATTTTGCTAATTCTTAAGCTGACTCGAGTCCCAAATCGCCTGATTGATCTGTCCTTTCTTGTTTGGTTCATTATTTCTATCTGCTCTGTGTGTGTGTGTGGGGGGGGTTGTTCGAGGCAGTTGGATTGCGGTTTCGTGTTTCTTATATCAATTCTCTGAGAACTTGCAATGTTGCATCAAAATATCCCCTCTGATATTCCATTCAATGACGTTAACTAGTGTGTCGGGTTCTTCCCGACAGTGATACTTTTTCTGCTTTTGCAACTTCTCGGTCGAACGAGAAGTTCTACATCCGATTCTTCCAATTAGGTTCGCAACTGAGATTTTATTCATTACAAGTGTTTTTTAACTAAGTTTTTCTCTTACAATTTAAATTACAACTGAGATTTTTATATCGCAACTAGGATTACAACTGCAGCTGAGATTTTTAGTTGCCATGTGTTGCACCGAAGTGAAAATTTGAAACCGTGATAAAATTGACCTCTACGATTAAAATTGCAACCGAGATTTTTCTCAACATGACTATAACTGTGGTAAAACTATATCTCTATAATTAAAATTGGATGGGAATATTATTTCATATTTCTTACCGATTTTCTTAGCAAAGTATACTACCTATATATAAAAGTTGGACATGTCCACCCCCTATCCAGCGTGCCACGTCGCCCCCATTTCTTCTGGCCGTCCGATCGGCGAAACGGACGGCCAGGATAGAGCCACGTCGCCCCGAAAACAAGTTTACTGTACAAAGAACAGTACCACGTCCCCCCGCACCAATCGGCGTTCGCCACGTCGCCCGGTCACCGCCGTGGAACCGGTTTCCACCCGGTCACCCCTCCAGCACGAATTTTGGCGCACATTTTTATAAAAAACACCCCGCAAAGGACTTATTTGCAATTTCGGGAAGCTCAGGGACCTTCGTGTAAAATTGCCAGCACAACTCCCTCTTCCTCTTTCCTTCTCTTCCCCGACCGTGCCGTCGTCGCCGTCGCCGATGCGCCGCGCGGCCGCACCGTACTTCCACGCTCGAATCGACGACCACGGCGAGGTGCGCCGCCGCTTCCTCACCATCCTGGTCGGAAATCGTGAGCTGGGTCGCTGCGTACGCGCAGGGATCGTCGCAGGCGCGCTCGGCGTCCGCCGCCGCGGATTCGCTCGCCGCCGACGGCTCCGGCGACCAAACGGCCCAACGCGCCGCCCGCCCGGCTTCCCTCCACCTCCTCGCGCGGCTCCGCGCGCTCCCAGGCTCGCGCGCGTGCTCGCGTGCTCCTGCGCGAGATCGACGGCGCGCGGCGGTCGCCGGCAGGTGACGTCACACAGTGACGTCACCGTGGGCCCGCCCTGTCAGCCTCTTATCATTTTCCACTGACGATTTTCCGAAAGGAAAAAAAAAATGTCGTGTGGGGCCTGCATGTCAGCACTTTCACAATTACAATAAAATGCTCAAGATTACAAAATTCATAACTTTTAATTTGTTACTCTGAAAAATGCGAACAACATATCAGAAAAATTCAAATTTAACATATTTTGAAACTGTCCACACAAAAGATGCACTGCAAAAAAAAAATAAAAAAAAAAATAAACAATTAAAAAGGAAAATAATAATAATAATAATAATGAAAAATAATAATAATTAAAAAGGAAATAATAATAATAATAATAATAATAATAATAATGAAAAAAAATAATAATAAATAATAAAAAAAAATAATAATTAAAAAGGGGAAAAACAACTATGCAAACTTTCTGATTTTATAGTTTACTTTTTTTAAAAAAAAAATTACCAAACAAATATGTAGAATAAAAATACAAATTTATTTCCTCTAATTACTAATTGAATTTTAATTGGAACAAATAGAAAATCATATAATGTATTTCCTGATTATTGAAATAAATTAAAAATTTAAAACAAAAACTCAAAAAATTATACCGACTTGAATAAGTTAATATGCGCAATATAAATATTCCCTAGATTGTATTTCATTTTCCCCCCTTTTTTTAACCCACTCAAATTTTGTTGTTGCTTTAACTTAAAGAACTATTACTCATTTTGTTGTTACTTTAACTTAAAGAACTATTCTTCCCTATCCATATAAAATTTAAAATTATAAAGATGATTTTACAACCATTTCTTAACAAGAATTATTCAACGATATTTATTCCGCTAACATAAATTTAAAATATAATTTGTTTTCGATATTTAAAAAAAAAAGATGACCAAACGAATAACTATTGTAAAATACAAATTTATTTCCTCTAATTACTAATTGAATTATATTTGGAACAAATAGAAAATCATAAAATATATTTCCTCTAATTATTGAAACAAATTAAATATTTAAAACAAAACTCAAACATAATATACCGACTCGAATAAGTTAATATGCGCAATATAAATATTCCCTAAATTGTATTTCATTCTTTCCCCTTTTTTATCCTACTCAAATTTTGTTGCCACTTTAACTTAAAGAACTATTCCTCCCTATCCATATAAAATTTAAAATTATAAAGGTGATTTTACAACGATTTCCTAACAACAATTGTTCAGCGATACCTATTCCGTTAAGATAAATTAAAAATAGAATTTGTTTTCGATATTTTCCAACTGTACACAAAAAAATTGATCTTTATCAGATGAGTTCTCGCGAATAATACGACAAGATATTATTTTAAGACATTTATACAAATCTAAAAAAAAAAAAACTAAATGATGCATACTACAAATTTATAAATGTCTTCCAAAAACTAAATATTTTGCAAACGTAAAAAAGAATTAAAATATAAATACTTCCCAAATTTTACCAATTTTTTAAAACTAAACAACCAACAAATGTGAACTTTTTTGAATTCCAACAGTTTTAGAATTTGAACAATTTTTTAAATGCAAACATTTTCCAATATGAATTTCAACACACGGACGCAATACTTTCCAAAATTTTACCTTTTAAAAAAAACTAAACAACCAATAAATTTAAACTTTTTTTTTTAATTCTAATAGTTTTAGAATCTGGAGAATTTTTAATGTGGCCACTTCAAAATATGAATTTTAACACACGGGCGCGGCATGTCGACGCGCCATCTTGCCTAGTACTCTCTTACAAAGAGACACGTAAAACTCCCTCCAGATATTTTTTTGTGGACTACTATTCCATTAAAACAAAACGAAGTAGCAACTAGTCAGCCCAAAATCAAAAGCCCATGGGCCATGGGAAGGGAGCACGTACAGGGTTATATGAACCGACGATCGATTCTAAAAGAAAGACAACAGAAGCGATCACACCAGGAAAAGGAAAAGCATAGGCTGGGAAAAGAATCGATCGGTCCAGGCATATCGACTGAGAACGACTAGTTCTCAGTCGACTGAGGACTACACACTCCCTAAATAAAAAACGAACACGGAAAAGAATCGATCGGTCCAGGCATATCGACTGAGAACGACTAGTTCTCAGTCCGATCAGTTCTCAGTCGACTGAGGACTACACACTCCCTAAATAAAAAACGAACACATTTTAATACAAGGAGTATAAGGACCCGTCTAATTCTCGCCGGTTGCATATGCAATTCACCCAATAAAATTTATATGTAATCAAGAAATTCATGTGCAATTGCAACCCATGTACAGCTTTGAGGTCCACAAGTCACCATGCGAATTGCACATTCACAATCGTCAACCGAGTTCTAACTTAATTCTTGGTCAATCGAAAATTACAGAAGAGAAATTTTATTGACCTCTAAAGTTTGAGGTTATTACGCGATGCTAGCTCAGAGAAAAAAATGAAATTCGATGAATTTTATATCCTCATATACTTGGTATCACTTGATATTTTTCACAAGCTACATAGAAATTTTTATTTTCCCACATAGCATGGCATTGTACTACACTCATAATTTTGCTTAGACTTTTTTGTTGCAATTTAGTACTCCCTCCGTTCCATAATTCATGTCATGGTTTTAATTCAAGTTTGATGCAAAATCACGATAAGAATTTTGAGATGTAGAGAGTATAAAATAACCAAGAATTAGGGCGTCTGTTGGTGCACCCGTTCTCAATTACGTCTTCCTCTTTCAGATTTTGAAAAATAAAAGGCACCATGTGTGCCCGACTTCAAAATAATCCAACCTAGAATGGCTAAGGATACACCTGTGAGATCCTGACTCGAGGCTTAATATAATTAATAGAATACTCATAACGACAATTTGCAACTTTTTTTTTCAGAAGCTCATCTCGAAAGAACTCCAAGGTTAAGAGTGTTTGGCCCTGGGTCGAGGGCACCACATCCTCGGCCAGAGTTGTTCACCCTAGAGTTTAAAAAAATTGTTGACATAGGTGCTAGGTAGCAGAGATCAAACACGACCACAAAAAAACAACTGGGTTCTCAACCAGAACAACTCAAACCACCGCTCGCGAGAGCTCGCCAGATCTGCCACAGGCGCATCGAAAGAAAGAACACAAACACAAAAATAAGAAGAATCCCTCACCGAAGAACACTAGGGCCTAGGAAAGAATATCCAAGTATTTGCAACCACCAACAACCAGCCAGTGTTGCTACTCAAAGCTTAACTCATCTATAGATGCTCCAGGCCAGACCACTCCACCTTCAGCTCACTTGCTAGCTACTACTGCAGAGTGCAGCCATGGCTCCCTACCTCCCTCCTGGCCAAGCAAAAACCGAGGCAACGTTGCTACTCAAAATCTTGAGGACGCTTGTACCAACTGATTGTACACAAAGGCTGGGACCGCAAGCTTCAACATGCCTGCCATGGAGTATAAAAATTTGAGGTTACAATCGAGAATTACAGAAGAGAAATTTTATTGACCTCTAAAGTTTGAGGTTATTACGCGATGCTAGCTGAGAGAAAAAAAATGAAATTCGATGAATTTTATATCCTCATATACTTGGTATCACTTGATATTTTTCACAAGCTACATAGAAATTTTTATTTTCCCACATAGCATGTCATTGTACTACACTCATCATTTTGCTTAGACTTTTTTGTTGCAATTTAGTACTCCCTCCGTTCCATAATTCATGTCATGGTTTTAGTTCAAGTTTGATCCAAAATCACGATAAGAATTTTGAAATGTAGAGAGTATAAAAAAAACCAAGAATTAGTGCGTCCGTACACCCGTTCTCAATTACGTCTTCCTCTTTCGGATTTCAAAAAATAAAAGGCACCAAGTGTGCCCGACTTCAAAATAATCAAACCTAGAATAGCTAAGGATACACATGTGAGATCCTGACTCGAGGCTTAATATAATTAATAGAATACTCATAACGACAATTTGCAACTTTTTTTTCAGAAGCTCATCTCAAAAGAACTCCGAGGTTAAGAGTGCTTGGCCCTGGGTCGAGGGCACCACATCCTCGGCCAGAGTCATTCACCCTCGATTTTAAAAAAATTATCGCCATAGGTGCTTGATACGTCCATTTTGCATCACTATTTTATAGCATAATTTACTGTTATTCATGATATATTTCATATTAAGAGGTTACTTATGTTATTTTGTCTTATTTTGCATGTTTGATGATCATTGGATAATTAACTGCCGGAGTCAGATTTCAGCTGGAAAAAGCACCGTCAAGACACTATATTTCTGGAGCACTAAAAATATTTCCAAGAAGACAGATGTTCCTATTTTATCAGAAGATGGACTAAGCCAAAAGGGGAGGCTGAGATGGGCCAGGAGGGGCCCACACCACCCCTGGGCGCGGGGCCCCCTTGGCCGCGCCCTGCCAGGTGTGGTGCCCCTGGCCCACCTCAGGCGCTCCCCCTTCGCGTACTTCATCCCCCAGAAACCCTAAGACACGGGGAGTCGGAGAAAATATTCCGCCGCCTCCACGAGGCGGAAACAACAGAGAGAGAAAAAGCTCTCCGGCAGGGAGAAATCTGCCGGGGAAATTCCCTCCCGGAGGGGGAGATCATCGCCATCCTCATCGTCATCGCGCTGGACTTCATCGGGATCATCATCATCATCATCTCCACATCACCATCACCGCTGCACCATCTCGTTCCGCTGTAACATCTAGGGCTATACTTTGTTTAGTTCATAGGGGAAACTCTCCCGGTGTTAATTACTCCTTGTGGTTGATGCTATTGAGTTTTATCGGTGAATTAAAGTATATGTTCAGATTGTTATCCATCATTATATCACCTCTGATCATGATCCATATGATGTCTCGTGAGTAGTTTTTAGTTCTTGAGGACATGGGAGAAGTCACGCTGTTAGTAGTGGAATTATGTTGAGTAATATTTAATGGTTTGATATTTAAGTTGTGGTGCTATTCTTCTAGTGGTGTCGTGTGAACGTCGACTACATGACACTTCACCTTTATGGGCCTAGAGGAATGCATTGTGTATTTGGTTGCTAATTGTGGGGTTGCCGGAGTGACAGAAACCTAAACCCCCGTTAGTATACCGGTGCACAAGGGAGCGTAGGATCTCAGAGTTTAAGGCTGTGGTTAGATTTATCTTAATTACTTTCTTGTAACTGCGGATGCTTGCAAGGGTATAATCACAAGTATGTATTAGTCCAAGTAAGGGCGGTGCATTAGCATAGGTTCACCCACACAACACTTATCAAAACAATGAAGATTAATCAACTATGTGAAGCGAAAGCACTTGACTAGAATCCCGTGTGTCCTCAAGAACATTTTGTCATCATAAGTAAACCAACCGGCTTGTCCTTTGCTCTAAAAAGGATTGGGCCACTCGCTGCAATTATTATTACTGTCTTTTACTTACTCGCATTTTATTTACCTGCTATATCAAAAACCCCTAAAAACTTGTCTGCTAGCATTTACAGTGAAACCTTTACCGAAACTCCTTGTCAGCACCTTCTGCTCCTCGTTGGGTTCGACACTCTTATTTATCGAAAGTACTACGATACACCCCCTATACTTGTGGGTCATCAAGACTATTTTCTGGCGCCGTTGCCGGGGAGTGAAGCGCTATTGGTGAGTGGAATTGGTAAGGGAAACTTTTACTGTAGGTGTTTTTTTATTTCTGCTTGCTACTTTATTTTATCATGGAGAGATCTCCATTTGAATCCCTGTTTGGAAATACTACTACCACTGCTACGGTAGTAGAAGAGGAACCACCTGATCAAGTAATTCCATTTAAAATACCTATGAAAATTGTTGAACGAGTTACGAATAACCGCTATGCAGGAGATGGAACTGTCCCTCCTGGGGATCATTTGCTATTTATTCATGAATTATGCGAGTTGTTCAAGTGTGCAGGTATTTCAATGGAAGAGGTCAAGAAGAAATTGTTTCTATATCGTTGACTGGTAAAGCTGCAAAATGGTATAGGATGCTGAAAATGGGCGTTCTATTGGCTGGGAGGAGATTGTGCCTCTCTTTTATTCTAAATTTTATCCTCCTAGTGAAATTCATCAAGATCGGAATCATATATATAATTTTTGGCCTCATGATGGAGAAAGTATTGCCCAAGCGTGGGGGAGATTGAAATCATTAATGCTCAAATGCCCCATTCATGAGCTTCCTGGTAATGTCGTTATTGATAACTTCTATGCAAGGCTTTCTCTTCAAGATAAAACTCTATTGGATACCTCTTGTGCTGGATCATTTACGCGTAATAAAGAGGAAGTTAAATGGGACCTTCTTGATCGGATTGAGGAAAATACTGAAGGATGGGAGAACGACAAAGGTAGAGAATCAGGTATAAAGTATGATTACGAATGCATTAAAACTTTTATGAATACTGATAATTTTCGTAATCTCTATGATATGTATGGTCTTGATTCTCAAGTTATTGCAAACTGTTACAAGGCTTTTGCCTCTTATCTTGATGTTCCTAAAGAAAGTTGCAATAAGTATCATTTGCCTTACAAAGATAATACTAATTCTGCCAATATTAAAAACATTGAAGTTCATACAGTTGATCGTATCTTGCCAGAACCTTATATTGAGAAACCACCTTTTCCTGTTAAAATTAGGAACATTCTATCATAGCTAGTGTGGTTAATAAAAGTGCAAAGAAAGCTTTAGAACCTGCTGAACAAATAGCGGTTGAACCCACAATAGCAATAGTAAAGGATTTGGTAACTGAAAATGTAGAAGGAGGACATATTATCTTTTGTGAAGATGCCTCTAATATTGTTTCACATCCCAGTAGAGCTAGGAAAACAAGTGTTCCTGTGCTTTCAGTCAAAATAGGAGAACATTGCTATTATGGTTTATGTGATATTGGTGCAAGTTCTAGCGCTATTCCTTTTGATCTTTATAAAGAAATTATGCATGAAATTGGTCCTTGCGAACTTGAGGAGATTGATGTGGTTATTCAGCTTGCTAATAGAGAAACTATCTCTCCAATTGGTATTGTGAGAGATGTTGAAGTTTTATGTGGTAAGACTAAATACCCTGCTGATTTTCTAGTACTTGGTTCTGTTGCTAGTAAAACTTGTCCCATTATTTTTGGTAGGCCTTTCTTGAATACATGTGGTGCATTATAGATTGTAAGAAAGAGAAAATTTACACTAAATTTAATGGAGAATCTTATGAGTTTAATTTCTCTAAGTTTGGTAAACAACTTTATGAAACTGAATTACCTAATGAGAATTTCAATTGAACAACTTGCTTCTATTGCTGTTGCTCCTAACAATGCCTTGCAGCAATTCATGGAGGAACACGAAAGTGAAGTATTTATGGAGGAGAGGAATGAGATTGACAATGCCTTTCTTCGTCAACCACCAATACTTAAGCATAATTTGCCTGTGGAAGATTTGGGTACCTCAGCGCCTCCTAAGGAAGATCCTGTCTTCGATTTAAAACCTTACCTGATAATCTTAAGTATGTTTATCTTGATGAAAGGAAAGTATATCCTGCTATTATTAGTTCTAAACTTTCAGGTAATGAAGAAGCAAGGTATTAGAAGTACTAAAGAAACATCGAGGAGCTATGGGATACACTTTGGATGATTTAAAGGGGATTTCTCCTACTATATGTCAACATGCCATCAACATTGAACCCGATGCAAAACCTGTTGTTGAGCATCAGCGTCGCTTGATCCCTAAGATGAAAGAAGTGGTAAGAAATGAGGTATTAAAACTTCTTGATGCTGGTATAATTTATCCTATTGCTGATAGTAGATGGGTAAGTCCTGTGCATTGTGTCCCTAAGAAAGGAGGAGTTACTGTTGTACCAAATGAAAATGATGAACTTATTCCTCAAAGAGTAGTAGTTGGGTATAGGATGTGCATTGATTTTAGAAAGGTCAATAAAGTAACTAAGAAAGATCATTATCCTTTGCCTTTTATTGATCAAATGTTAGAAAGGTTGTCTAAGAAAACTCATTTTTGTTTCCTTGATGGTTATTCTGGATTCTCACAAATTGCTGTTAAAGCACAAGATCAAGAGAAAACTACTTTTACTTGTCCTTATGGAACTTATGCTTATAGACGTATGCCTTTTGGTTTGTGTAATGCTCCTGCTACGTTCCAAAGATGCATGTCTGCTATTTTTCATGGTTTTTGTGAAGAAATTGTGGAAGTATTCATGGACGATTTTTCCGTCTACGGAACTTCCTTTGATAATTGCTTGCACAATCTTGATAAAGTTTTGCAGAGATGTGAGGAGACTAATCTTGTTCTTAATTGGGAGAAATGTCATTTCATGGTTAATGAAGGAATTGTCCTAGGGCACAAAATTTCTGAAAGAGGTATTGAAGTGGACAGAGCTAAAGTTGAAGCAATCGAGAAAATGCCCTGTCCAAGGGATGTGAAAGGTATCCGTAGTATTCTCGGTCATGCCGGTTTTTATAGGAGGTTTATTAAAGATTTCTAAAATTTCAAAACCCCTCACTAATCTTCTTCAAAAAGATGTACCTTTTGTTTTTGATGATGATTGCAAGGAAGCTTTTGAAACTCTAAAAAAGGCTTTAATCACAGCTCCTGTTGTTCAACCTCCTGATTGGACTTTACCTTTTGAAATAATGTGTGATGCTAGTGATTTTGCTGTAGGAGCTGTTCTTGGACAGCGGGTAGACAAGAAGTTAAATGTTATTCATTATGCTAGTAAAACACTTGATGCCGCTCAAAAGAATTATGCTACTACTGAAAAGGAATTTTTAGCAGTTGTTTTTGCTTGTGATAAATTTAGACCTTATATTGTTGATTCAAAAGTTACTATTCACACTGATCATGCTGCTATTAGATACCTTATGGAAAAGAAAGATGCTAAGCCTAGGCTCATAAGATGGGTACTTTACTGCAAGAATTTGATTTACATATTGTAGATAGGAAAGGTGCTGAAAATCCTGTTGCTGATAATTTGTCTAGATTAGAAAACATTTCAGATGATCCTATACCTGTTAATGATAGTTTTCCAAATGAACAATTGGCTGCGATAAAGGTAAGCTCACGCGAAAGTCCTTGGTATGCTGATTATGCTAATTTATTGTTGCCAAGTATTTGCCTCCGACCTTTACAGCTCAGCAAAGAAGAAAGTTCTTTTATGATTTGAGGCATTATTTTTGGGATGACCCACATTTGTATAAAGAAGGAGTAGATGGCATTATGCGAAGATGTGTTCCTGAGTATGAACAGAAAGAAATATTGAGCAAATGCCATGGAAGTGCTTATGGAGGACATCACGCTGGAGATAGAACTGCGCAAAAGGTTCTACAATCAGGTTTTTATTGGCCTACCCTTTTTAGAGATGCTAGAAAATTTGTTTTATCATGTGATGAATGTCAAAGAGTAGGTAACATTAGTAGACGTAATGAAATGCCTATGAATTATTCTCTTGTTATTGAACCTTTTGACTGTTGGGGATTTGACTTTATGGGTCCTTTTCCTCCTCAAATGGTTATACTCACATACTTGTTGCTGTTGATTATGTTACTAAATGGGTAGAAGCTATACCAACTTCTAGTGCTGATGGTGAGACATCATTAAAAATGCTTAAAGATATTATCTTCCAGGTTTGGTGTGCCTAGATATCTCATGACTGATGGTGGTTCTCATTTTATCATGGTGCTTTTAGAAAAACTCTAGCTAAGTATGATGTTAATCATAGAATTGCTTCACCATATCATCCCAAACAAGTGGTCAAGTAGAATTATCAAATAGAGAGATTAAGTCTATTTTGCAAAAGACTGTTAATAAATCTAGAAAAAATTGGTCTAAAAAGCTTAACGATGCTTTGTGGGCTTATAGAACTGCTTATAAAAATCCTATGGGAATGTCTCCTTACAAAATGGTTTATGGAAAAGCTTGTCATTTGCCTCTAGAATTAGAACATAAAGCCTATTGGGCGGTGAAAGAACTTAATAGAGATTTTAAACTTGCCGGTAAAAAGAGATTGCTTAATTTGAATTCTTTAGATGAATGGAGAAATGCAGCTTATGAAAATGCTAGGCTCTTTAAAGAGAAAGTTAAGCAATGGCATGATAGAAGAATTCTTAAGAGAGAATTTAACGTAGGTGAAAAAGTTTTATTGTATAGGTCTCGTCTCAGATTTTTTGCAGGAAAATTACTTTCAAAATGGGAAGGACCTTATATCATTGAGGAGGTCTATCGCTCAGGTGCGATTAAAATCAATTCACTAGATGGGGACAGACCACAAGTGGTTAATGGTCAAAGACTCAAGCATTACATTTCTGGAGATTCTTATAATGAAGATGTTGATTTATCAAAGTGGTAACTCCAGAGGATTTTATAAAAAGTCAAATTCAGACAACTGCAAAGCTGATTTGGAATAGGTAACAGTTTCGGTAAGAAAAAGTTCGCGATTTACTTTCCAACTTAATATTTGTTGTTTTTATAATATGGAAAATTATGAGTCGGAAAAGGGTAGGAAACGGTGCCCGAGGGCACCACACCACCCCAGGGCGCGGGCCCCACCCTGGCCGCGCCTGGTGGCGTGTGGGCTCCTCGGAGCCGTCTCCGACCCCTTTCGTCCTGTACCTTCCTTTTGTTGTAAAACTTTTTGCTATATAATCACCCGGATCTCCGAGGTCCGTATATCGTGTTTTCGTCGAGTTTGTTTTCAAGCTGTTCTGACAGGAATTTCAAGTCCCTACATGGCGTCGCGAGGAGTGTACGGTGAGAAGTATGCAGCAAGGCGCCGACGTGAACTCGAACGCGATGTGGAAGAGGGAACCTTCGTCGGTTGGGCGACGGAGGAGGAGATTGCTGCTAGGAGAGCTGACATGGATCGAAGCATCAGAGAGGAGGTGCAAGCTGGCCTCGCCAACAAGGAGAATCAAGGCCGAGCAACTCCACCTTTGTGGGATCAATTAATCCTCAACGTGCTTTTTCTCATAATGTGCAGGGAGTCACCCCACCAATTCCAGATTTGCGGTTTTCCCCTGCAGCTGCTGAAGCTCTCCGAACCACGAACGAGTTTTGTGACCAATTTCGTATCCTGAGAGCTGAGGTGGAAATACTTCAAGATGAAATAACAGGCTCCGCCGGATGCTCGAACGTTTCCTAACCCCGATTGCTGTGGTACCACCGTCACCACCAGAGATCAAGCCTAAATCGTCAAGGGGTAATGGCACTCCCTTGGCTTGTTCCAAGCTTGGGGGAGTGCCCAGTATCATCTTTATCCTTTCGTTTTTATAATTTCGTGGTCATATCATGAGTAGAGAAGTTATCTTATAAGATGGTTTGCGATGTGGAGTGTCAATCCTTTAGTTATCCATGTATCCGTTGGTTTGAGTGTGTTTTGTTCAGAATATTAATGAGAAGTTCCACCTTTACTTTCGGTACATTTTATTTTAGCCTGCAATCTTCTTTATGTGCTGATCTTGCCATTGGTATTGACGCCACTTTTGGGTACATTAAGTATTATATTAGTTGTGGCAAACTTAGTATTGGTCATTAGCAACAATACCATGAAAACTTAAGTAGAAGGAGGGAATTACATGCAAAAATATTATCCCTTTATCTTTCTTTCTTGCTAGCCAATAAGATTAGTATTCTTTGAGTTAAAACATTTGTGCTTACAGGGAAGATAGCATGGTTGCTTCTATTACTATATTTGTGTGTATCCCCCAACTTTATGCTTGCTACATGACCTTGCTAGCCTTAACCACGTACTGAGAGGGAATGCTTCTCGTGCATCCAAATCCTTGAGCCAAACCCATGCCATTTGTGTCCACCATAACTACCTATATGTGGTATTTCTTGCCACTCCAAGTAAATTTTTCATGTGCTACCTTTAAATTATTCAAAATGTTATTATTCCCTTTTGTGTCAATGTTTACTAGCTCATGAGGAAGTAGTGTGGTTATCTTTATTCTACTTGTCAAATGGACTTTACACCTGGACTAGTGGCATATACATCCGCTTATCCTAATTGCAAAAAGAGCTGGCAACGGGTGCCCAGTCCCAATTAATTACAACTTTAACCATTAATTCTCTTCACACTTTTGCCCTGATTCATCAGTAAGCAATGACAAACAGTGAAATATCTGCGTGTGTAAACCAAAGAGAAAGAGGGATGATCTGCCTTGCTGGTAGAAATAACGTCCTTCATGGGAGCCGCTCTTAAAAGTCTGTTTGACAGGGAGAATACTGTTTTCACCCGCTACCATTCGTTGACAATTAACAAACACCTCTCAAAACTTAATTTTTGTCTATATGATTTCAAAAACTAAAAGCTCTAGCACATGACTTAATCCCTGCTTCCCTCTGCGAAGGGCCTTTCTTTTACTTTTCATGTTGAGTCAGTACACCTATTTCCTTCTTCTTGAGCAAGCATTTGAGTTGTTGTGATTCAACCATATATATCATTAATATTGTCATCATGTTTTTATCCTTCCTTGTCTTAGCACAAAGACTTTTGCCTCTAAGAATATAGCTTTGCAAGTTATCAATGACTGTAAAGAGGGTGTGATAATTGAGTGTGGAAGTTCTGCAATATAAGCTCTAATATAAAGACTCCTTTCGAAAGATAAGTATTGATTGCTTATTGTTCTATGACCAAGAATGAAGTGTGCCATTACTAATCTATAATTTCCTTCGTGTATTTTTATGTGGTTGTTTCACTACTCATGTTCAAGTTAGGTTATATGAAGAGTAGTTGCTGTTTAAGATGAATTGTGTTGTTAGTAAATACTGATGCTTTTTCCGTATTCTTTATTATCGACGCTTCACTCCATAAACTTTGTTCTAGTTTACTGAGCTCAGCTTTCGCTTGGGGACAAGCGAGGTCTAAGCTTGGGGGGTTGATACGTCCATTTTGCATCACTATTTTATAGCATAATTTACTGTTATTCATGATATATTTCATATTAAGATGTGTTACTTATGTTATTTTGTCTTATTTTGCATGTTTGATGATTATTGGATGATTAACTGCCGGAGTCAGATTTCAGCTGGAAAAAGCACCGTCAAGACACTATATTTATGGAGCTCTAAAAATATTTCCAAGAAGACAGAAGTTCCTATTTTATCAGAAGATTGAGCTAGCCAAAAGGGGAGGCTGAGATGGGCCAGGAGGGGCCCACACCACCCCTGGGCGCGGGACCCCCTTGGCCACGCCCTGGCCAGGTGTGGCGCCCCTGGCCCACCTCAGACGCTCCCCCTTCATGTACTTCATCCCCCGAAACCCTAAGACACGGGGAGTCGGAGAATAAATATTCCGCCGCCTCCACGAGGCGGAAACAACAGAGAGAGAAAAAACTCTCCGGTAGGGAGAAATCTGCCGGAGAAATTCCCTCCCGGAGGGGGGAGATCGTCGTCATCCTGATCGTCATCGAGCTGGACTTCATCGGGATCATCGTTCAGATTGTTATTCATCATTATATCACCTCTGATCATGATCCATATGATGTCTTGTGAGTAGTTTATTTAGTTCTTGAGGACATGGGAGAAGTCATGCTGTTAGTAGTGGAATTATGTTGAGTAATATTTAATTGTTTGATATTTAAGTTGTGGTGCTATTCTTCTAGTGGTGTCGTGTGAACGTCGACTACATGACACTTCACCTTTATGGGCCTAGAGGAATGCATTGTGTATTTGGTTGCTAATTGTGGGGTTGCCGGAGTGACAGAAATCTAAACCCCCGTTAGTATACCGGTACACAAGGGAGCGTAGGATCTTAGAGTTTAAGGCTGTGGTTAGATTTATCTTAATTACTTTCTTGTAACTGCGGATGCTTGCAAGGGGTATAATCACAAGTATGTATTAGTCCAAGTAAGGGCGGTGCATTAGCATAGGTTCACCCACACAACACTTATCAAAACAATGAAGATTAATCAACTATGTGAAGCGAAAGCACTTGACTAGAATCCCGGGTGTCCTCGAGAACATTTGGTCATCATAAGTAAACCAACCGGCTTGTCCTTTGCTCTAAAAAGGATTGGGCCACTCGCTGCAATTATTATTACTGTCTTTTATTTACTTGTATTTTATTTTACCTGCAATATCAAAAACCCCTAAAAACTTGTCTGCTAGTATTTACAGTGAAACCTTTACTGAAACTCCTTATCAGCACCTTCTGCTCCTCATTGGGTTCGACACTCTTATTTATCGAAAGTACTACGATACACCCCCTATACTTGTGGGTCATCAGTGCTAGGTAGCAGAGATCAAACACGACAACAAAAAACAACATGGTTCTTAACTAGAACAACTCAAACCACCGCTCGCGAGAGCTCGCCAGATCTGCCACAGGCGCATCGAAAGAAAGAACACCAACACAAAATAAGAAGAAACCGTCACCGAAGAACACTAGGGCCTAGGAAAGAATCTCCAAGTATTTGCAACCACCAAAAACTAGCTATCACCGAGGAAATCCCTATTCCCTCTTGGCCAGAGTAGCAGTGGCGGGAAGAACGGTGTCGTGGGGATAAAACCGGGGTACGCAAGGCCCCACAAAAGATCCCGAGTGAAACGCAAACATCGGAAGAAAGCCTTCAGCCTGGCCGCCCCCGGCTGCCTGGCCGAGCCGGGTCCGCCTGCCCCAAGTGCAGTCGGTCCCCGCCTAGCCTGGCGCAGCCGGACCCCTGGCCCGTCATCTTCACGATTCCCAGAGACAAGCAGATAACGACAAACGACGCCCGCCTTGTGCGACCACGGTCAACCGTTGCAGCCGGCCCCGGGTGCCCGGCAGCCAGAAGACCGGCTGCCGCTCGTCTACTACAATCAGAAGACAAGGGCCCGTGTCAGGTGGGAACCCGAGCCACGCCCGGTTGTCCCTCCGCGACACCCAGGCATGGCTCAAGCTAGCTACCTCCCCTACGGCGCCTAGGAGCCCCAGCAGGCAGGAGACACGGGGCTCCGCCCGACACGCCAACATGAAGCCCTAGGAGCAGCCGGATGAGTAGGCGGGGGCCGGCCTCTTTGACGCCCAGCCTTCCACGTCGCCAGGTCTATCCCGACATCGCCTGCAAGCCTACGAGGTTCACTGCTTGGCGGACAAGTAGCGTCACGGAGAAACACCCCTGTAGCCGACATGGGCCAGCTGGCACGGCCAACCGGACCCGCCTGTAAGCCAGGCAGCCAGTCCTATATAAGGTTGCCTCGGTGCCCTTTGTAGAGGGGTCTGATCATTTTCTTCTTCCTCACCCGAGATAGCTAGAGAGAGAGGAGAGCAATGTTGAGCTCGCCAGACAGCTCAAGGAGCACCCTTGTACTGTGTCCACTGAGGAACAAGAGATCGAGCAGAAGTAGGGGTGTTACCTCCTCCGAGAGGGCCCCGAACCTGGCTACTCCCCGTGTCAGCGCTCTTGCACAATCCCGCCGGGTGCCGATGCTGCAGTTTTCGGATCCCACACCTACCTTAGCCACCCCGTGGCATATGCCGTGTTCCACACCACGTCATTTGGCGCCCACCATGGGGCCGGTAGCAGCATCCGGGGTGACATTCCGTGCGGGATCCCGGACCCGTCTCTGCGAGCCAGTCGCCTCCGGCCTCGTCTCGACATTCGGCTCCATCGACTTCGTCAACGACAACGCCGCCTGCTTCGCCGGCTGCGCCTTCCCGAGGATGGCTCCGTCATGAACTTCGGCGAGCACCGCGTCTATGTCGCCCTCACATCCGGCTACCCAGCCGACGTCCAGCCCTGCGATGACCGCCTCCCCGAGGAGACGGCCAACTGCGACAGCAGCACCGAGACCCGCGTCTACGTGGAAATCATGGTGTCCGACGTGGGGAGCACCCAGCAGCACGCCCCCGTCGACTCCGTCCAGGCCATGCTCCAAGGCCTGGCCACGGCCATCGCCGCCGATGCGGACCTGGCGCAGGCCGCCATCCACCTCGAGCAAACGCACCAGCGCCTCCTCAACAGCGTACAGGGCATTGCGGCCACGCAGCGCCGCATGGACGCACAGGTCTGCGAGTACAACTTCGCCCACGGCTTCACCACCGTCCCTGTCGAGCCTGTCCCGCGGGGCAACGTCAGGCGCAACCTCGCCAACGAGATGGCAGGAGGGCCGGCTACCGCTGGTGTCATGGTGATATAACCAGGATACCCAAAGCCCCATAGAAGATCCCGAGTGAAACACAAATATCAGGAGCAGGCTTTCAGCATAGCCGTCCCCGGCTGCCTGGCTGGGCCGGGTCCGCCTGCCCCGAGCGCAGCCGGTCTCCGCCTAGCCTAGCGCAGCCGGGCCGCAGGCCCGTCATCATCACGATTCCCAGGACAAGCAGAAGACGACAAGCGACGCCCGCCATATGCGACCAGGGTCAACCATTCCAGCCAGACTCGGATGGCTAGCAGCCGGGAAGCCAGCTGCCACCATCTACAGCAAGCAGAGGACAAGGGCCCGTGTCGGGCGGGAGCCAGCCCCACGTCCGGCTGTCCCCCCGCGACACCCCGGCATGGGCAGATGAAGACAAACGACGCCCGCCACATGCGACCACGGTCAATCGTTGCAGCCGGCCCCAGGCGTCCGGCAGCCGGAAGACCGGCTGCCAATCGCCCACTCCGAGCAGAAGACCAGGGCCCGTGTTGGGCGAGAGCCAGAGCCACGCCCGGCTGTCCCCTCGCGACACCCAGGCATGGCTCAAGCTCTACTTCCCCTACAGTGCCTAGGAGCCCCGGCAGGCGGGAGACACGGGGCTCCAACCGACACGCCAACATGAAGCCCTAGGAGCAGCCGGATGAGTAGGCAGGGGCCGGCCTCTTCGACGCCCAGCCCTCCACGTAGCCAAGTCTACACCGACACCGCCTGCAGGCCTACGCGGTTCTACTGTTAGGCGGACATCCTACGTCACGAAGAAACCCCCCTGTAGCCGACACGGGCCGGCTGTCGCGGCCAGCCGGACCCGCCTGTAAGCCAGGCAGCCAACCCTATATAAGGCTGCCTGGGAGCCCTTGTAGAGGGGGTCTGATCATTTTCTTCTTCCTCACCCGAGATAGCTAGAGAGCGAGGAGTGCAATGTTGAGCTCGCCAGACAGCTCAAGGAGCACCCTTGTACCGTGTCCAGCATGGAATGAGAGATCGAGCAGGAGTAGGGGTGTTACCTCCTTCGAGAGGGCCCCGAACCTGGGTACATCGTGTCTTAGCGCCCGTGCGCAATCCGGCCGGGTGCCAATGCTACAGTTTTCGGATCCCACACCTACCTTAGCCACCCTGTGGCATATGCCGTGTTCCATACCACGTCATTTGGCGCCCACCGTGGGCCGGTAGCAGCATCTGGGGTCACATTCCGCGCCGGATCCCAGAGCCGGCTCGGCGAGCGAGTCGCCTCCGGCCTCGTCTCGACGTTCGGCTCCATCGACTTCGTCAACGACAACGCCGCCTGCTTCGCCGGCTGCGCCTTCCCCGAGGATGGCTCCGTCATGCACTTCGGCGAGCACCGCGTCTACGTCGCCCTCGCATCCGGCTACCCTGCCGACGTCCAGTCCTGCGACGACTGCCTCCCCGAGGAGACGGCCAGCTGCGGCAGCAGCACCGAGACCCGCGTCTACGCGGAAATCATGGTCTCCGACGTGGCGAGCACCCAGCAGCACGCCCCCATCGACTCCGTCCAAGCCATGCTCCAAGGCTTGGCCATGCCCATCGCCGCCGATGCGGACCCGGCGCAGGCCGCAATCCTCCTCGAGCAAGCGCTCCAGCGCCTCCTCAACGGCGTGCATGGCGTCGCAGCCACGCAGCGCCGCATGGAGGCGCAGGTCCGCGAGTACAACTTCGCCCACGGTTTCACCCCCATCCCAGTCGGGCCCATCCAGCGGGGCAACGTCAGGCGTAACCTCGCCGACGAGATGGCAGGAGGTCCGGCTACCAATGGCGAGTCGGTTGCTCCAGGCGGAGCACCTCCCGCTCGACGACCCGTCTACAGTTCCCCGCGAAGAACATGAAGGCAGCGCGAGCTGCAGCAGCGGAGCTACCCAACCTGGAGGGAGACGAGCTGCGCAGGCAGCAACAGCGCGTCCAGGACCTCCTCGACACCGCCGACTACCAGTACCGCCAGAACCAGGCCTCGTCCGCGATGGACTCACCGGCCCCTCCTCCTCCACCGCCTGGCCCCCCACCACCCGGTGCGACCAGCGCAGGCGGACAAGCCTCATCGCCGGGTGGGAATCGGGCACGTAGCATCAACTCCAGGCCCAGCCGCCCCCGCGCACCGGCTGACGGAGCCGGCCAGAACTACAACTACGCGCCGGCTGCAAGCGACGGCCAGTACAACTACAACGACCCACGAGCTGCCCGCAAGGGAGACATACACGACCGGCTGGGCGATCTAGGGCCAGCAGCCGGGCCCGACGCCCGCGGCCGCCTCGACGACCTGGAGAGGTCCCGCCGGCTGGAAGAAGAAGAAGGCGAGGTCCACCGATGCTTCGGGCCTCGCATCGCACGGGAGCCTTTCCCGCGGGGGTTCACCCTCCGCGCGACACGCCCAAGTACAACGGGAGTACCAAGCCAGAGGACTGGCTGTCCGACTACGTCACCGCCGTCTCCATCGCAGGCGGCAACAAGCATGTGGTGGTGCGCTATGTGTCTCTCATGCTGAAGGACTCAGCCCGCACCTGGCTTAACAGCCTGCCGGATGCATCGATCAACTGCTGGCTGGACTTCGAGCAGGTCTTCGTCAGGAACTTCTCCAGGACCTACAAGCGCCCGGGTCGCCCTCGCCAGCTGGCCAGCTGCACCCAGGGCAAGACCGAGTCCGACCGCGACTACCTCACAAGATGGTCGAGCCTGCGCAACAGCTGCGAGGGAGTCCACGACATCCAGGAAATCGGCTACTTCATTAACGGCTGCAGGGAGGGCACGATGCTCAAGCACGCGCTCCTCCTCGACGAGCCGAAGTCCATGGCAGACCTCATGACCATAGTGGACAAGTACGCCACAGCCGACTCCGCCATGCGGATCCTGGTGCAGATGGAGGGGATCAGCCGGGCGCAAGACAAGCCGGCTACAAGAGATCCAGCCGGCCCAAGCAACAATGACAACCAGGACAACAGAGGCAACCGCGACAATCGCGACCGCCGCAAGGACCGAGACTGGGACAGCCGGAAGAGAAGCGGCATGACAGACGGGCGGTATGAAAACCGTGCCGTCAACGCAGCCGAAGCCGAACAGCCGGCTGGCGACGAGGGCAGAAATCGCAACGTACGAGTTTGAAGACATGATGAACAACCCGTGCCGGTACCACAGCCTACCCGGCAAGCCGGCTGGCCACACGACGGCCCGCTGTAGCTGGACAACTCGCCTGCGGCGCGAAGGAGCGCGCGAAGGCCCGCCTCCGCCCCCAGCTGCCCCCCCCTCAAGCTGGCAACAATCAGCGCAACGAGCGCGCAAAGCAGCCGGCTGCCGCAGCCGGCACTTCCCGCGACGTCTACCCCAACAAGGACGCCGCCTACGTCATCTCCATCATCGAGCGCAACGACAAGCGCAGCCAGTGGCTGCGCGTCGCAGAAGTAAATGCAGTCGTCCCCGCCGTCCAGCAGCTGATGGACTGGTCCAAGCAGCCAGTCTCCTTCGGCCCAGAGGACCACCCGGACATCATGCCGAATCCCGGGGGCTACAGCATGCTCCTGGATCCCACCTTCGTCACCGACCAAGAATTCTATACAAGGACATCGCCGACAAACTGGGAATAACGCGAGCCAACCTCAGCCCCAGCAAGACGATCTTCCATGGCATTGTGTCGGGGAATACTTTCTGATTAACCCGCGGCCCAGTGCGACTTACTTTACTCGCACGGACAAAAGCCCACATGGGAGTAAGCCCAATACTGAACCGCCACAAGGAGAAAGATCTAGAAGATACATCTCGGAGGACGTGAAGACCTAGTAGTCCCCAGTAGGACTCCGTAGACATATTCCTTGTGGGGAAAGTTTCCTTTGTAACCTGACGAGCCTCTGCATATATAAAGAGGACTCGCAAGACTTAGAGGGGGTCAAGCTATCAAGCCGTTAAACCCTAGATCATACGGCGAGTTCCACATTGGATCGCCTCCATTGTAACACCTCGATTATCATATCAATACCAATCTAGGGTAGGCAGGAAGTAGGTCTTTTACCTCACATTGAGGGGGCCGAACCTGGGTAAATCTGTGTTGATCTTTGTTCCTGCGATCCCAAGCTCAGAGATGCTTGACTCGCGTAATCCCACACCTACGAAGTCATCTATGACACTTGACGTGACAAACCCACGACAGTTGGCGCCCACCGTGGGGCCTGCAGTCAAGAGCGTCACGTTCCGCGCAGGATCCATGAAGGGAGCTGAAGATCTCGTCGTTGGCCGTATCATCACGGTTAACGGCACACCCCTCATCGACGATTCAAGCTGGGGGCCGGAAGCAGATTACTTGGAAACCGGCCACGTCATCCCGTTTGGATCTATCCACGTTTTCGTCGGCTTCATTGGCGGCGAGTCAGAAGATCCATCGCAACATGGTGACTCAGAAGAAGGAGTCCCGGTAACGGTGGACCAAGAAGAAGAATCTATCAACTACAAGTCGCTAACTCTTGAAGATGAAGAAGGCCAATCCATCGAGTATGTCCTCGAGGAGAGGCTATGCGGAGATCCTGTGGATGGCGACTCGCACCCTGCAGAAGATCGGCATATGGAAGGGGTCTACTGGACCACGAAAGCGGACGAAGGATTGGGCATGCCGCCAGGCATGTTAGCCCCCACGCCGCCAGAAGCAGCGGAGCAAGCCGCGCCGAACGCGTCAGAAGTCGCAGCATCTGCCGCGGCAACTCCAGGAGTCGCGGCCTCAGGAGTCGCAAACAGAGAAACCCCTCCTGGGGTCACACCCGCGGAATCAGGACCAAGGGTGGCCCCCGACGCGATACCACAAGGAAGCGTGCTGCTCACGCCGATATCTGCAGTTAACGCTGTAGCCAGAGTAACAGAGTTGGAGGCCACAAGGATCGGGCTGTATGATGAAGTCCAGAGAATCGCAGATGAGAGAGCCAAGCTGGCGCGCGAAGAACAGCGCCTCCAACAGGAGCAACAGCGACTCATTGAAGACACCAACGCTTTGCAAGGAATACAGGGCACCTTGCCACACAGGCGCCACACAAGCCGCCTGCAACCTGGGACAGTGAACCCGTGGATTTGTTCCAATCACCCACCTCTTGGCCTGCAGCCGCGGTCCCCGCGCTTAGAACACCAGAAGCCACCCAACGCGGTTCCATCAATCGCGACCAACGTGGCACGACCAATTGTGCAGTCAGAAGTCGCAGTACCATCAGTCGCGGCGCCCTCATACATGGCACCACCCGCTACAATTGCGCGACCCGCAGCGCCGTTAGTCGCGCCAGAAGTTCGGACGTATGCGGCACCGTCAGTCGCACCTGCAGTCCCGACCTTCGCTGCACCAGGGACAGCTGAAATACCTGGGTCAAGAGCTATGGTGCAAGCCAATAACAGGGCCATCATGCCCCCACCCTTGCCACAGCCTACCTTTGTTCAGCAGCCACCATAGCAGCCTCAAAGGTTCCACACACCGCAAGGACACTATGTCGGCCCAGTGGAGAACCTCTTTGCGGCTACAAATATCTTGGCAAGGTTAGCACCAGCAGGGAATACACCCATCGACAGAGAGGCGCGGCGCGCCTTTGAGATGTTGAGCACAGCAGTTGTCCAACAAGCAAATATGTCTGAACATGCGGGACGGCTGCATTCCACCCCCTACAACAGCAGAGCAACGGCGGAAAGAAGTATCCATGCAGAGTCGCCACACGCTGCGACTTCAAGTTCCGCAAGGCGGCAAAGGGAAAACCAACCTGTGGCCCAGAATCAGCCACAGCAAGCTCAACCCGCAGAAGCCGCGCAGCCGCGCACAGTAGCTGACCCAACAGGAAGGCCAGCTCCATCAAATTTATCATCGCGACTCAAAGGACCAGTCTACTTCAGCGAGAGAATCAGGTCTGAGCCGTTTCCGGCAGATTTCAAAGGACCTCGAAAGGTCGCCAATTACAATGCGAGCATGGACCCTGTGACTTGGTTGAACAATTATGAGATGGGCATGAGCATCCTCAACGCATCTGAAGAAATTTGCGCCCGATACCTAAACATGATGTTAGAAGGCGCGGCTCATATATGGCTACAGAATTTGCCGCCAAACTCGATAAACTCTTGGGATGAGATGAAGGAAGCTTTTATCAAGAACTTCCAAGGTACATGCAAGCGACTCTGCAGTATAGAAGATCTCGAACGTTGCGTGCAAAAAGAAGGCGAGTCAAGTCGCCATTGGATGAGAAGGATAGCAGAAATCATTCACTCCTCAGACAATATACCACCAAGCTCAGCAGTCCTGGTAATGGAGAAGAATTGTAGATTTGAGCCGCTGGTCCATAAGCTAGGTCGCATGAAGGACAAAGTCAAGAGCCTCAGCGAGGTAATGGCCGCGGCTAGCAAATACGCCGGCTCGGACAAAACCAGGGATGCATCTGATGGAGAAGAAGAGGAAACTGCTGGCAAAGGAAAGAAAACTAGCAACAAGCCTCCACAACAGCAGGCCAGTAACGCTAATGCGAGCTACAAGCGAAAGAACGAGGAAGGAAACTCGGGCTTAGTCGCAAATACTAACACTCGTTACAAGCAAAGCAGTGGCCGAGGAAGGAACTTTCACCCAGTTAACGTGGAAGAGGTTTTCAACCGCCCCTGCGACATCCACATAGGAAAGGATGGAAAACCGCCCAACCACACAAGGGCACAGTTGATGTGGGTAGGTCCCGATTTTCACGGATTTGTGCGGAGGGAACGACGAACACAAAGAACACGTGAAGAACGAAGAACACAAAAGAGGGGAAAGCAAACACACAAGGGTAAATAGCAAGTAGTAACCCGGCAAGAATCGATGGTAACAAATCCCCGTGGGCAGCCCCCAATCCTCCTCTCCCAAGCACACCTTACTCTTAGGATTGTTTGTCCAATTGGTCAATCCAACCAATCCAACCTAGCCACCTAAAGATGGAAGATTAGCAAGTAATCGCAACTACAAGCGGAGCCTTGGTATCCACGCAGGGATCTTCTCCTCAAGAGGAGGCCTTGGTTCATCTCCACATGGGAGGTCTTGATTCATCTCCATAGGAGGAGGAGACACTTTGAGAAGAAGGAGTCAAGCTCTACTTTAGTTCCAAATCATAGTCTAACCCTAACCCTAGGCAGAGGAGGAGTATTTATAGTCCATGAGGCGAAGGGGTAAGTTGTGGGCCTTACATGGGCTTCAGCCCGAATCTTCCAGGTCCAGCGGTAGTACCGCTGCGCCAGCGGTAGTACCGCTGGGATTAAATGCGCTCGCTGGCGGTAGTACGAAGCGGGTACCGGGAGGTACCGTAGGGGTATCCAGTGGCGTTTTCGGACGTGCCGGTACCTCCAGCGGTACCTCTGGCGGTAGTACCGTGATCTCTTGGCGGTAGTACCGCTGCCTGGAACTCCACGCAGGTCTTCATCTTCAGCGGTAGTACGCTGGTGCCGCTGCCTGGGCCTGGCGGTAGTACCGGCCCTCCTGGCGGTAGTACCGCCGAGCTGATGCTTCGTCTTCTTCATCTTCCTCTTGACTCGTTCTTGTCCAACTTCTGCACTTGCTTGGTGATCTTCTTGGTAGTTGTTCCTGAGTATGCACAACGTATCCGAATGAAGTAGCAACCCATTCAAAGGAGTGTCGAGATCACACATAGATAGGAGTGAATTCACCTTATCATGGAGAGCTTTGATCTTGCTCTTGTCATTGGGCCATTGATGTGTTGGTGTTGTGTGCTAGGTTGCACTACATCATCTCCCCCCCCTTGGAAAAGAGTCGTCCTCGACTCTTCGTCCTCATCATCACTTGGGTTCCAAGGTAAGGTGATATGTCGGCGACGTTGAAGGTGTCATGGACGCCGTACTTGGACTTGGATATGTCGATCTTGTAGCATTGTCGTTGATGCGCTTGAGAACCTTGAAAGGACCATCTCCTCTTGGCGCGAGCTTAGACTTTCTCTCATCGGGGAAGCGGTCCTTGCGTAGATGTAGCCAAACAAGGTCTCCTTCTTCAAAGATCATGGGGCGCTTGTTCTTGTTCATCTTCGTAGCATGGTCTTCGTTGTGCTTCTCAAGCGTGTTCTTGTTTCTTCATGTAGTTTCTTCATGTAAGCGGCACGCTTGTCGAAGTCCATGTTACTTGCTCACGGAGTGGAAGTGGTAGCATGTCGAGCGCGGTGTAGGGGTTGAGCCATAGACGACCTCGAAGGGTGTTCTCTTTGTTGCGCGATGTAGTGCTCGATTGTAGGCGAACTCGGCGTGTGGGATGCACTCTTCCCAATTCTTCAAGTTAGGCTTGATCAACACACGAAGGAGTGTGATAGGCTTCGGTTCACCACTTCGGTTTGGCCATCGGTTTGAGGGTGGTATGCGGTGGAGAATAGTTGCTTGATTCCCATCTTGGCCATCAAAGTCTTCCAAAAATAGCTCACGAACTTGGTGTCACGATCCGACACAATGGTCTTGGGCACTCCATGAAGACGGACGATTTCCCTGAAAAACAAAGTAGCAATGTGTGAAGCATCGTCGCTCTTGTTGCAAGGTATAAAGTGTGCCATTTTAGAGAAGCGATCAATGACGACAAAGATGGAATCCTTGTTTGTTTTAGTGCGTGGGAGTCCTAAGACAAAATCCATAGCTATATCGGACCATGGGTGATGTGGAATAGGCAAAGGTGTGTATAACCATGAGAGTTTAGAGTAGACTTAGCTTTGAGACATGTTGAACATCGTCGCACCAAGCGGTTCACATCCGTACATCCTTGGCCAATAGTAGTTTGTGGAGAGCATGGCAAAGGTCTTGTCACGTCCAAAGTGACCCATTAGTCCTCCATGATTCCTTCAAAAGGACCAAACGAAGCGAAGACTCGGGTATACATAGTTTGTTAGCCTTAAACAAGAAACCTTTGTGCAAATAGAAATCACCAATTCCTTTGTGCTCCGAACATTGAGCGAAAATGTCTCCAAAGAAAGCATCGGTAGCATACAACTCTTTAATCTCATCCAAACCCAAGACACTAATGTCAAGACGTGTAAGTAGGTTGGCCTTGCGGGATAGAGCATCCGCGACCACATTGTCTTTACCTTTCTTGTATTTGATTACAAAGTGAAAGACTCAATGAACTCAACCCACTTAGCATGTCTTTTGTTCAAATTTGTTTGACTTTTCAAATATTTCAAGGATTCATGGTCGAATGAATGACAAATTCCTTAGGACGAAGGTAATGTTGCCACACATCCAAAACACGAACCAAAGCAAATAACTCTTTGTCATAAATGGGGTAGTTTTCTCACTATGGTATGCGATGGGTCTACCATTTTGCATAAGCACTCCACCAATGCCCAATCCACTTGCATCGCATTCAATCTCAAATGTCTTAGAGAAATCCGGAAGGGCAAGGAGTGGTGCTTCGGTTAATAACCGTTTGAGCTCATTGAAAGCAAAATCATGTGCATTGCCCCAAATGAAAGGTACATTCTTCTTTGTAAGTTCATGGAGGGGGCAAGCAATTGTGGAAAAATCCTTGATGAAACGGCGATAAAATCCGGCAAAACCAAGAAAACGTCTCAACTCCTCAAGTGATGTCGGAAAAGGCCAAGTCCGAATTGCTTGTATCTTGCTCATCACTTCACTCCATCCGAAGAAACAACAAAACCCAAGAAAACAAGTTTGTTGGTGGCAAAAGTGCACTTAGAAAGATTTGCATAAAGCTTTTCATTGCGAAGAACCAACAAAACTTGAGCAACATGAGAAGTGTGCTCTTCCAAAGACTTGCTATAATAAGGATGTCGTCAAAGTATACCACAACAAATTTGCCAATGAAAGGACGCAAAACATGATTCATGAGACGCATAAAGTAGAAGGTGCATTGGAAAGACCAAATGGCATGACGAGCCACTCATAAAGACCAAGCTTAGTTTTAAATGCGGTCTTCCATTCATCACCTTCACACATGCGTATTTGGTGATATCCACTTTTAAGATCAATTTTGGAGAATATAGCGGAACCACAAAGCTCATCGAGCATATCATCAAGGCGAGGGATAGGATGGCGATACCGAACGGTGATGGCGTTGATGGGGCGACAATCCATGCAAAGGCGAAGAGTGTTGTCGTGCTTGGGTACCAAGATGACGGGCACGGCACGGACTCAAGCTCTCGCGGATGTCCCATGGCAAGAAGTTCTTGTATTTGCCGCTCGATCTCCTTTGTCTCTTCGGGGTTGGTGCGGTAAGGAGCGCGGTTTGGTAGCGGTGCGCCGGGAACAAGGTCGATGCGGTGCTCGATTCCGCGTAGAGGAGGTAGTCCCGGTGGCACTCTTGAGGGAAACATCTTCAAAGTCCTTCAAAAGAGACAACAAAGAAGGAGGAAGGTTTGTGAAAGTGTTAGTCATAGAAACTTCACCCTTGCATATGAGCACATAGTGTAGGGTGGATGGGTTTTCTCTCAACTCCCTCATCTCTCTTTTGTGGCAAATAGTGTAAGTTTTGTGGGAACTCTCTTTGAAGTGTCACACTCATTTGGCTTGTGGCTCTCACTCACTTTATGGTGGGTCTCTCGCTCACCACTCATCTCACTAGACGAACGATCTTGTTGTGCCCTTGCAATAGTCTTGGCGTTGTCGGCGATGACTTGACTTGGTGTCATGGGACGAAGGACGAAGGTCTTGTCGTTGTTCTTGAAGCTATAGTAGTTTGTCCTCCATCATGCATAGCACCCTTGTCAAATTGCCATGGACGCCCAAGGAGTAAGTGACAAACGTTCATAGGCACAACATCACAATCAACCGTATCTTCATAGGCTCCAATCTTGAAGGACACTTGCACCATGTGTTGAATCTTGACGGCTCCGGTATCACTCAACCATTGCACATGGTAAGGATGTGGGTGCTTCTTGAACTTCAAGTTGAGCTTATCACAAAGTTCTTTGCTCGCTAGGTTGTGGCAACTTCCACCATCTATGATGACCTTGATGGACTTTCCATTGACTCCCGCTCTTGTATGAAACAAGTTGCATCTTTGGTCTTCTTCTACTTGAACATTGGTGGTTAAAGCTCTTGCCACAACCAAGGAAGGGTCTTTGTTGTCGCCATCACAATATATCTCACTTTCTTCTTCTTGAGCACTTTGCATTGTGGCGACCTTGTTCAAAGCATTGTACTCATCTTCACTCATAGATTCATACTCTCCCATGTCATTGATGATCATGACCTTCTTGTTGGTGCACTCAAAAGATTTGTGCCCTTGTCCGCCGCACTTGTAGCATTGCAAAGTCTTGTGCCGGACGAAGATCCTTGAGGCGCCTTGGAGGGGAGGTACTTTCTTGAAAGGTTGAGGCGCTTGAGGTGTCGAAGTAGAGACTCTTGGAGGACCTCGAGTGTTCGCTTGAGGAAGAGCTTGTGAAGGTGTAGGAGTTGACGAAGAAGGCTTGTTGGCGTAGAATGCCTTTGTCTTGAGGTATTTGAGCTCTTCAAGCACGTGGCGCTCGGCCTTGGAAGCTTGATGTACTAGCTCTACCAAAGAGGCATATGGTTGGAACTCCACGATCTTCTTGATGGGATAGTTGAGGCCATTCATGAAACGAGCCATGGATTGCTCTTCGTACTCGTTGACATTGGCTCTCATCATGGAGATTTCCATTTCCTTGTAGTACTCATCAACCGACTTCAAACCTTGCTTCAACTCTTGCAACTTCTTGTATAAGTCTCTAGTGTAATGGCTTGGCACGAAGCGCTTGTACATGGTTTCTTTCATTTCAACCCAAGTGTCAATTGGTTGTTGGTGGTTAGCGACACGAGCATCTTGTAGTTGTTCCCACCACAAGAGGCATACTCTTCAAACTCCATCGAGGCTAAGGCAACCTTCTTTTGTCGGAGAAGCGTTGCACACGGAAGATCTTGTCAACCTTGAGTACCCATGAGAAGTAAGCTTCCGGATCACTTGTGCCGTAGAACTTGGGTATGTCAAAGCGGACGTTGGTCAAGTCATCATAGTCGTCACGTGGCCACCACGTGGGAATGCACGTCCACGTCTCCTTCGGTTGAGTCCATCACCATTGTGTTGGCTTGACTCGTTATCACTTGACTCGGAACGTTGGTGTTGGTGACGATCATGAGGAAGCTCTTGACGAGGCGCATGTTGAGGAGGTAGCTCTTGTTGAGGAACGGGTTGCTCGACATTGTTCGCATTGTCATGGTTTTGATGACGTGGCCTTGGAGGATGACGAGGGTGACGTCCTTGTTCACCAAAGTCATTCGCACCCGGAACGCCATTGTCATTAGCCAATGGGTCATGACGATCACGTTGGTGGTGGTGGTGATGGTATGCGTGCGCGACGATCATCATTTTGGTGAGGTTGTTCTTGATGCGCATTGGCATTGTTCGCGTGAAGATCATGTGGTTGTTCAACGATAGGAGGAGGTCGTTCATGGGCGTCGCTCCTTGAATCATGTTGACGTTCTTGTCGAGGTTCATGACGTCCATGATGTGCTTGTGTCGACCTTGAGGTGCTTCTTGTACGGCTTGAGCGTGAAGGAGCTCGTTGTCGCGCAAGGTTGTTGATAGCTTCGGTCATCCGCTCCATGTTCGCATTGATTTCGTTGAAGTTGGCATCATGAGTTTGGAGACGGCGCTCGTAGCGGCCTAAGCCATCACGAACAAGGTGTCGAAGACCGACGAACTCGGATTGGGTGACATAGCCATGATCACCGCGAACTCCACCATGGATTTCCTCATCCGAGCTTGAGCTTCCGTTTGTACTTCCCCTAAACATTTTCAAGAACAAGTGAGATATGTGGTAAGGAAAAACCAAGACAAACTATATCCCAAGTATAATGTGGCTTGAGAGGAGAGTATCCGGTTCTAACACCCAACACACACACTTATGAGGATAGGAAGGTATGAAGTGGCAAACGAAACAAGCAAACCCGCGACAAGTATATTGTCAAAGGTAGAGAAAATCCACAATGATCAAATTACCAAAGAAACTCCAACCACAAATGATGAAGAAACACACACAAAAGCGAATGATGGGGTTGGGCGACCAAAGGGCGAGCACTCGAAGATAGACAACCTAACGAAGACTACGTGCTCAAATGTCACCCAACACAAGAAGGACGCTAGCTCAATTGCTTTTTGTGGGCAACGGATTTGCACAAGAGTTAACACTCACACTCACTTTGGCGGTCTTAGCTTTGTCGCAACCTACAAGAGATGAACTTGGCACCACTTGATTCTTTTCTTTTCTCTTTTTTTTTTGATTTTTGCTTTTTGACGATGATTCCTTCTCTTTTGCTAGTGCCAAGCTCTCTAACGATACACACTCGCCAATACTTGAAGACAAACACTCAACACGTGCAATGCCTCGCAATATCACCGAGCTAGTCCAATAGGTTAAGTTGCGCGAAAGGAAGAAGGGCTCACAACGGAAATGATGGTGGGGGAATGTCGAGTCCTTGGTGGCGTCGTCGCTTGGCGTTGATGATGCGTTGCTGCGGAAGCTTGTCGATGTTAGACGTAGCACACCAAGAAAGGACTCAAACCAAAGAGGAAATGCCAAAACGAACCGAGGAAAAGAAAAATTTGCTGAAAAATCTGCCCTGGCGGTAGTACCGCTGGTCCGCCCGGTAGTACCGCTGCGGCGGTAGTACCGCTACTGGCGGTAGTACCGCTGCGCACGAATCTGCGCGATTTGACTCGATTTTGGGCGGAAATGGGCTCCAAAATCCTCGAATTCGTGGGAAATTGGCAAAATTAAGGCTAGGGAACGCAAACAAAGGTGGAGGGGGTCCTAAAGCAACAGATCCATGGACAAAAACTACCAAAAACGCAACGAATCGACAGATCGGCTCGAATCAAGGCAAGGCTATTTTTGGTGGAAATTTTCGAATTTCTCAAAAACGAAGAAAAATTTGGTGGATTTTGGTGGAAACACAAATCAAATCCGTGTCAACCTAGAGCTCTGATACCATATGATGCGGGTAGGTCCCGATTTTCACGGATTTGTGCGGAGGGAAGATGAACACGAAGAACACGCGAAGAACGATGAACACAAAGAGGGGAAATCAAACACACAAGGGTAAATAGCAAGTAGCAACCCGGCAAGAATCGACTGGTAACAAATCCCCGAGGGCAGCCCCCAATCCTCCTCTCCCAAGCACACCTTACTCTTAGGATTGTTTGTCCAATTGGTCAATCCAACCAACCAACCTAGCCACCTAAAGATGGAAGATTAGCAAGTAATCGCAACTACAAGCGGAGCCTTGGTATCCACGCAGGGATCTTCTCCTCAAGAGGAGGCCTTGGTTCATCTCCACATGTGGAGGTCTTGATTCATCTCCATAGGAGGAAAGAGACACTTTGAGAAGAAGGAGCAAGCTCTACTTTAGTTCCAAATCATAGTCTAACCCTAACCCTAGGCAGAGGAGGAGTATTTATAGTCCATGAGGCGAAGGGGTAAGTTGTGGGCCGTTACATGGGCTTCAGCCCGAATCTTCCAGGTCCAGCGGTAGTACCGCTGCGCCAGCGGTAGTACCGCTGGGATTAAATGCGCTCGCTGGCGGTAGTACGAAGCGGGTACCGGGAGGTACCGTAGGGGTATCCAGTGGCGTTTTCGGCGTGCCGGTACCTCCAGCGGTACCTCTGGCGGTAGTACCGTGATCTGCTCTGGCGGTAGTACCGCTGGGAGCGGTAGTACCGCTGCCTGGAACTCCACGCAGGTCTTCATCTTCAGCGGTAGACGCTGGTGCCGCTGCCTGGGCCTGGCGGTAGTACCGGCCCTCCTGGCGGTAGTACCGCCGAGCTGATGCTTCGTCTTCTTCATCTTCCTCTTGACTCGTTCTTGTCCAACTTCTGCACTTGCTTGGTGATCTTCTTGGTAGTTGTTCCTGAGTATGCACAATGTATCGAATGAAGTAGCAACCCATTCAAAGGGTGTCGAGATCACACATAGATAGGAGTGAATTCACCTTATCATGGAGAGCTTTGATTCTTGCTCTTGTCATTGGGCCATTTGATGGTGTTGGTGTTGTGTGCGAAGGTTGCACTACATCAACAGTGCTATCATTATAAGAAGTGGAAGGATGGGCAACCACTCAACCTGAACAACAATCAGCAAAACAATGAGGGAAGTAATCATGGCGGAGGCAACAACAGCAATAACGCTGTCCCAAATCCACAGCCAGATCAGCCACAGTTCCCAAAGCAGCTGGGACAGTATCATACCATCGTGGTCAATACCTCAAGAAGGGAGCAAAAGTTGCGACGACGCAATCAGGCAGTTAACGCCATAGTACCAGCTGTGCCACAATGGCTAAAGTGGTCTTAACAGCCAGTGGTTTGGAGCCGTGAGGATCACCCAGGAGAAATAAATGAAGAGGGTAAACTCGCGCTGGTGGTAGCCCCTCAAGTCGCAGGATACAAGCTAAGCAATGTACTAATGGATGGAGGCAGCAGCATCAATATACTGTACTATGAGACCTTCAAAAGGATGAATCTTCAAGAGAAGCAGCTCAATCCATCCAGAACGACCTTCCACGGCGTCGTGCCAGGCATATCAGCCCAGCCATTGGGGCGAATCAACTTGGAGGTCGCCTTTGGGACACAAAGCAACTTCAGGAGCGAGTATATCTGGTTCGAAGTTGTAGATTTTCAGAGCCCATATCATGCGCTGTTTGGCAGAGAAGCATTTGCAAAATTCATGGCTAGGCCGTGCTATGTGTACCTAAAGCTAAAGATGCCAGGCCCCAGGGGAGTCATCACCATTAATGGCGATAGAAGAATAGCTCAACAATGCGAAGAAGGCGACAAGGCCATGGCCAGAGCAGCTTGCATCGCAGAGAGCACGCCCATGCGCGAGTCGCACGAAAACTTTGATGACATCGTGGAGGCCAAGAGGCACCTGCCCGACTTACGGCTTCAGATTACAGCTGCAAGGGAGGCTAGGAAAGCAAGGGCAGCAGCCAATCGCCAATAAGCGAGTCGCTATCAAGCAACCGCAACAAAAACCGTCAAGGGTTCATACCCTTAAGCTGGCCATTCAGGGATAAAAGTACCAACTCTGGTCGCCACCCAGGCGCGACCGAACTATATGTATCACCTTTGATCGCCACCTAGGCGCGATCAATTCTAGTTGCCACCTAGGCGCAACCGAACCATGTCTCACCTCTGGTCGCCACTCAGGCGCGACCGAACTATGTATCACCTTTGATCGCCACCTAGGCGCGATCAATTCTGGTTGCCACCTAGGCGCAACCGACCCATGCAACACCTCTGGTCGCCACCTAGGCGCGACCGACCCTGTGTCATATAATGATTCTGAAATAAAGCATCTCAAACTACCAATTGAGTTGTCAGTCTTTTATTTTCTAATCATTGGTCCCTGGGGGCGCGGCAGCTTTTTAGCGCGGCCTATTCCTTGGGATCGCCAAACGAGTGGCATTTATCGTGATTATACTCAACCTCACTTGGATGCGACTTGCATTATGCGGCCAAAGTACTGGGGTGCGGTGTCAATCGAGTGTGATCGCCTATCATGGCCGCCAACGACCCTGAACACGCATTTTTACCAGGGAAATACTGAGTCGCGCAGGGGCCTAAGTGAGGAACTGAGACAAATCATAAGGACCAGCCTATTGGTCGATACATGTACTGATGAGAGTACTTAATAAACAATAACATTGTCTTCGTGACACATAAATTCTGAACAATTATTACAAGCCACTAAGGGCTGAATTGATTAACACATTGTTTTTCACTTGCGCCCAGCTTTTGATTTGTGCGCAGGAGGGACCGGCGTCTTACCAGGCTTGCTAGAAGGAGCAGTCGCAGGCTCGCTTGACGATTTTTCAGTCGCGGGCTTGGGGGCTGCAGAGCTGGATACATCTGGAGAAGGATTCTTTTCCTGCGGGTTAACCGCGCTGGATGACGGAGCGGGTGCTTTCTCCATTCTGCTCCCATCTGCATTATACTTGCCCAGATAAGTCGCAAGTTCTACCCCTTCCACCAGCTCAGTCGCATGGCTGCGCATGCTCTTCCAAGTAGCCGCGTACTCTGAGGCCGTCAGATCCGTGCCATCCACCTTCTTCGAAGGCCTGCCTTGTGCGACCTTGGCAGCATCAAAAGAAGGGTAGTACGTCTTGGCCAGGGCGAGCACATGAGCCGCACCAGAGCGCGCTGAGGACTCCTTCCAGTCCAAGAAGAATTGTGGTGCCTTGAGCAGCCTCTTCAGTAAGCCTTCAGCATCAGCAGGAGCAGGTTTTGTTGGCAGAAGACAAGCAGACAGCGACTTGATGCCCTCGCAAGTTTTCCGCGCAAAGTCGCGGATATATTCCAGCTGCTCTTGCGTACTGCGGCGTTGAAGTGCAGAATTCTCGCCTACATCAAGGCATTTTTTGGTCAGCTCAGCAATATACAAACAAAGATAATGGAGGAAACAAATGCAGACATAAGTCGCAATACTTACCAGCCAGCTCCTGAGTCATGATGCAGACTTTAGCATGCACAAGGTTGTGGATGTCAGATAATTTGGTCAATTTTTTCTCAAGACTGTCAATTTCAACAGCCTTCAACCTGGCATCTTCATTGGCCTGGGCAATGGCGTCCTTCTGAGCATTGATTTGGAGGTCCAATTGCTGCATCCTCTCTTGGAGCTTACCCTCAACAGTTTTAAGCCGCAGCTCGGCGGTTTTGGCTTGCTCAGACATTTTGTAACTCTCGTCAGAGAGCTCGCCCATCCTTTCATTGATCTTCTTCAGCTCTGCATCGCGCCGGCCAAGGAGCTCGCGCAGCCTCTCAAGTTCAGAAGGAGTATCTCCCAATTGCTTTTCTAAGTCGAGTCTCGCAGCGGTTACGGAGCATAGTTCCTCCTACAAAGAGCATGACAGCTAGTAAATGCATGTGCAACAGCTAAATAGAAGTATCAAGTCTCCCCTTTGCAATCAAAGAAGAAACTTGATCCTTGGGGGCTAGAGACAGATAAGACAGAAGTTTACCTTGTAAGCCGCAGACAGATCAGATAACGCCTTGCGGAGATCCGCGGCTTGTTTATCATTTGAAGCAATAATGGCCTCTGACAGCTTCTCAGCACGGCTCATAGAAGAGGATGAAGCAACCTCAGTATGCAGAGCTGGCGACCGCTGGCTGTCAGTCGCTGGCGGCTCATCAGCAACTATGGAGGAAGGGTTGACCCTCTCCACGTCTTGGACCTTAAGGATGTCCGTTCCGTCCTCCAGGGCCATCTCATGGGTAGCCATGTCAGGAGCGGAGGCCATAGCCAGATCATTAGTGGTGGCCATGCCTTCCACCACGGCATCATGAGCCGTAGGCGATAAGCGCGGCTCAACTATAGTTTCAGATACAACTCCAAGATCGGTCGCGGATTTTACCGCACCTCTGCAAAAAAGCAAAGCATTATGTAAAGAAGAAGCACATGAATCAGAAGAAAAAGCGTTGTAAGCGCAAAGAGAATCACTTACTCTGGAGCCATCTTTACAGAGGCCATTAGGCCGCCACTTGACGACGAAGACTGGCCTTGGATCCCAGAATCTACAAGCAGAGGTCTGTGTGTTAATAGAGGTCAAAAGAGTAAGCAGTCAAGATACCAAGGCAATGAAGAATTACCAGAGTGGGGTCCCATATCTTCCTCAGCAGAAGCAGTGGCTTTATACACATGTTTAGCAGAAGAGGAGGTTGCGCCCGAAGAAGGTTTGCGACGCTTGGAAACCTCTGGATTTTCCAGAGCGTTAAGCTCTGGCTCCTCACGCGAAAGTCTCTTTGAGACCCTGCGGGGAGTTGGGCCAGTCGTAGCAGGAGAGCTCGCGGCTGGCACTGGACTGTCATCCTCGTCCAGTTCAGTGTCCTCATCACCTGAAGTCGCAGTGGCAACAGATGGGACTTCAGCAATCTCGCTGCCCTCTAGAGCGGGCAGCAACTTTTTTCTTGTGGCACGCTTGGAAGCAGCAGTGCCGGCATCAGTCGCAGGGAGCGACCAGTAATCATCATCAGCCTGGATCAGAAAAGCATAAGTCGCAATATTAATAAAGGAATGCGACTCAACTACGAAGGCAAAAGGACAGAGAGGTTACCTCGAAGGGCTTGTTGTTAACACTAAAAGGGGCAAGCCCCACCTTGTCGAAGGAGATGTCCTTCTCCTCAGTAACACGGGTGACAAATTCCACCCATTCATCAGGCGTCCAGCCAGCGGCCTGAATGCGATCGACGTCAGCAGAAGTGCCGGTGCACTCCAGAAAGGATCGCTGTCGAACGCTCACAGGCTGGATGCGCCATTTGGTCCAGCAAGAAAGAAGATCAAGGCCAGTAAGACCATGGCCAATTAAGGCGCGGACCTTGATCAGCGACTCATTAATGAAAGGCATAGCGGAGTCGCGGGGTTTTGATTTCAGTGCCTCAGTAGGCACGAAGGTGGAGTTGGACTAGGAGGGAGAGGAGTCTCGCCCTCCGGAGAAGTGTCTTGGCAGTAGAAGAAAGATTTTTGCCAAGCGCTGGGCCGATTCGCCAGGGCTAGCTTGGGAAGAACAGAATTGCGATGACGTTGAAGAGAGATGGCGCCGACCTGAACATAGGCGCCACCCTTGCAAACAAGCTGGCTATTGCACGAAAAGGAAGCCAGCCACAGATCGATGCTGGGGGCTACGCCAAGATAATCCTCACACAGGACATGGAAGTTGCTCACGTGGAGCATGGAGTTGGGCCCGATGTCTTGAAGACGGAGACCTAAGCGCCGCATCAGATCGCGGAAGAAAGCGGAGCCGGGTGGCGAGAATCCTCGATCCACGTGCTCCACAAACATCACCAATTCATTGGGCTTGGGGCGCGGCTCGACCTCGCTGCCTGGAGCCCGCCAGACATTGTTCTCCTTTGGGGGAAGGAAGCCCTTGGCGGCTAGATCCGTGAGATGCTCCTCTGTCACCCAGGATCCTTCCCAGTTGCAAGAAATTGTGCGCTTATCAGTGGACGATTTCGCTTTGGGAGCCATTGCGAAAGTGGAGATTGGATCGGGAAGCTAAGCTCGAGGAAGAAGACGGCGCGGCTAGGAACAAGAAGGTTGCGAGAGCAAGTGGATAATGACCTAGGCGGCTGCAGCTTATAACAGGAGGGCCCCGCAGCTAACGGCATGATCTGCGCTCGCAACCAACGGCACAATTTGCACCCGCAAATCGAGTAACGGTTCGCAATTACAAGGAACAGAATATTCCCAGAAGAAGAGATGTGTCGCACAGATAAGTCGCGGCTCTGAGTTGCATAAGATTGGTCAGAACGTTCATGGCGCGGCTCATCAGAACCATTTCAAGAAGACAGAAGATTCTCACCGAGAAGTCCTAACCAATCTTGGGGGCTAATATCGGGGGAATACTTTCTGGATTAACCCGCGGCCCAGTGCGACTTACTTTACTCGCACGGACAAAAGCCCACATGGGAGTAAGCCCAATACTGAACCGCCACAAGGAGAAAGATCTAGAAGATACATCTCGGAGGACGTGAAGACCTAGTAGTCCCCAGTAGGACTCCGTAGACATATTCCTTGTGGGGAAAGTTTCCTTTGTAACCTGACGAGCCTCTGCATATATAAAGAGGACTCGCAGGACTTAGAGGGGGTCAAGCTATCAAGCCCTTAAACCCTAGATCATACGGCGAGTTCCACATTGGATCGCCCCCATTGTAACACCTCGATTATCATATCAATACCAATCTAGGGTAGGCAGGAAGTAGGTCTTTTACCTCACATTGAGGGGCCGAACCTGGGTAAATCTTTGTTGATCTTTGTTCCTGCGATCCCAAGCTCAGAGATGCTTGACTCGCGTAATCCCACACCTACGAAGTCATCTATGACAACTGACGTGACAAACCCACGACACATTGTGCCAGGGTAGTCATGCACTCCAATCGGCACCATCCGGCTAGATGTAGTGTTCGGAGACAAGAAAATTTTTCGCCGCGAGAGCATTCATTTCGAGGTGGTGAACCACCGTAGCCCCTACCACGCCATCCTCGGCCGCCCAGCTCTCGCTCAATTCATGGCCGTACCCCACTACGGCTATTTGAAGATGAAGCTGCCGGGCCCAAGAGGCATCATCACCGTAGCCGGCGATTTCAAGCGCTCCATGGCTTGCGCCTCGGTCGGCTCGAAGCTCGCCGAGTCGCTGGTGGCGGTTGAAGAGTTCAAGGAGATCAGGCGCGCCGTAGCAGCTGAGCAGCCGGAAGTTCCGACTGCGAAAAAGCAGACGGGCGAGGTGCAGTTCCAGGCCAAGAAGGACAGCAAGCAGGTCCCGCTTGACGCAAGCAAGCCGGACGGGAAGTTCCTCACCATCGGCAACACCCTCAGCGACAAATAGGAAGGCGAGCTCATCGAATTCCTCCGTGAGAATCGGGACATCTTCGCATGGTCTCCAAAGGACATGCCGGGTGTACCGACGGAGTTCGCTGAGCACTCTCTACACGTCAAGCCGGACGCTAAACCGGTCAAGCAATCCATCCGTCGTTTCGGGGAAGAGAAGAGAAGAGCAATCGGAGAAGAGATCGCTCGGCTGCTGGAAGCCGGCTTCATCATGGAAGTGTTCCACCCGGACTGGTTGGCCAACCCAGTCCTGGTGCTGAAGAAAAACAAAACGTGGCGCATGTGCATCGACTACACCAGCCTCAACAAGGCGTGCCCCAAGGATCCCTTCGCCTTGCCACGCATCGACCAAGTCATCGACTCCACGGCCGGCTGCGACTACCTGTCCTTCCTGGACGCGTACTCCGGCTACAACCAGATCAAGCTGAATCCGGCTGACCGGCTGAAGACCTCCTTCATCACCCCGTTCGGCGCTTTCTGCTACACGGTCATGTCCTTCGGCTTGAAGAACGCAGGAGCCACGTACCAGAGGTGCATGCAGAGGTGCCTGCATGACCAGATCGGGCGCAACGTCCACGCCTACGTAGACGACATCGTCATCAAGACCCAAGAGCGCCGCACCCTCATCGACGACCTAAAAGAGACCTTCGACAACCTGCACCGGTTCCAGATAAAGCTGAACCCTGAGAAGTGCGTATTCGGCGTCCCGGCTGGCCAGCTACTCGGATTCCTCGTCTCCGCACGAGGGATCGAGGCCAACCCGGACAAGATCGCCGCCATCGAGAACATGCACCGGCCAACCGATATAAAGGACGTCCAGAAGTTAACCGGCTGTCTGGTGTCACTCAGCTGGTTCATCAGCCGGCTGGGTGAGAAGGCCCTGCCTCTGTACCACCTGTTGAAGAAAACTGGCAAGTTCGCCTGGACGGACGAGGCAGATGCGGCCTTCACCGAGCTCAAGAAAGCGCTAACCAGGGCACCGGTCCTAGCACCGCCTGCCCCGAAGGAGCCCATGCTCATGTACATTGCAGCCACCAACCGCTGCGTCAGCATGGTCTTGGTGGTAGAGCGCAAAGAGCCGGTAAGGAGCACCCGTGCAGCGGCCGGTCTACTACGTAAGCGAGGTACTATCACACACTAGTAGGAAAACCCAATTCTATGGATCCTTATTCTGTGGCGCACCATGTGGCCGTGCGCCACAGAATAAGCTTCTGTGGCGCACCCAAAACTGGTGCGCCACAGAATAAGGCTATTCTGTGGCGCACCGGAACTGGTGCGCCACAGAATTTGCTATTCTGTGGCGCATGTGGCTGGTGCGCCACAGAATAGTGCTATTCTGTGGCGCATGGAAGCTGATGCGCCACAGAATTATGGTTTTCTGTGGCGCATGGGCCACGTGCGCCACAGAAATGCAAATTCTGTGGCGCACGAGGCCATGCGCCACAGAAATCAGAAATTCTGTGGCGCACCAAGCCCCATGCGCCACAGAATTTTTTTTAAAAACAGCTACACACACACACACACACCCCCCCCCCCCCCCCCCCCCGTGGATCGCCTTTTCAGTTTTCAAAACACTCAAAGAAAATGTCAAAAAATTCAAAAAATAAAATCCTTCGAGATGTGGTTAGGTGTTACTGTCTAGTTCGTATAGAAATCTTGAAATATGAATTTTGACCTTTTTTGCAAAATCCAGAAAAAAAACGTAAAACGGCCATAACTTTTGCATACGACGTCGAAAAAATGCGTTTTATATGTCAAAAAAAACTAGAGAAAAAAAGGAACCCGATTCGCCAGAGCGTTAAGCTCTGGCTCCTCACGCGAAAGTCTCTTTGAGACCCTGCGGGGAGTTGGGCCAGTCGTAGCAGGAGAGCTCGCGGCTGGCACTGGACTGTCATCCTCGTCCAGTTCAGTGTCCTCATCACCTGAAGTCGCAGTGGCAACAGATGGGACTTCAGCAATCTCGCTGCCCTCTAGAGCGGGCAGCAACTTTTTTCTTGTGGCACGCTTGGAAGCAGCAGTGCCGGCATCAGTCGCAGGGAGCGACCAGTAATCATCATCAGCCTGGATCAGAAAAGCATAAGTCGCAATATTAATAAAGGAATGCGACTCAACTACGAAGGCAAAAGGACAGAGAGGTTACCTCGAAGGGCTTGTTGTTAACACTAAAAGGGGCAAGCCCCACCTTGTCGAAGGAGATGTCCTTCTCCTCAGTAACACGGGTGACAAATTCCACCCATTCATCAGGCGTCCAGCCAGCGGCCTGAATGCGATCGACGTCAGCAGAAGTGCCGGTGCACTCCAGAAAGGATCGCTGTCGAACGCTCACAGGCTGGATGCGCCATTTGGTCCAGCAAGAAAGAAGATCAAGGACCTTGATCAGCGACTCATTAATGAAAGGCATAGCGGAGTCGCGGGGTTTTGATTTCAGTGCCTCAGTAGGCACGAAGGTGGAGTTGGACCAGGAGGGGAGAGGAGTCTCGCCCTCCCCAACCGCCCAGCCGGAGAAGCAAACCCGGGCCTGGGAGCCTCCCAGCCGGCAAAGGGCACTCGGGGGCTGCCACCCCGCCTGGCTACACGGCGCCAGCCGAACCCATCCCCGAGCTCATCGACAAGACCAAAGCAAACCCGGGGGCTGCTTCGCCACACCCGGGGGCTGGGCAGCCGGACCCAAAAGCCGCACAACTCGCCCTAGCCGGCGTTTTCACCATCCATGAGGTTCCCTCCTGGGCGCGGCCGTTCCTCGAGTTCCTCGCCCACGGCACGCTCCCAGCAGAGGAGGTGCAATCACGACAAGTGCTGCGACGCTCCAAGGTGTACACCATCATCAACAACGAGCTCGACAAGCGCAGCGCGACCGGCGTTTTCCAGCGCTGCGTCGAGCCGGCAGAAGGGCGCCGCCTGTTGCAGGACATCCACAAGGGGGAGTGCGGTCACCACGCCGCCTCCAGATCAATCGCCTCGAAGGCCCTGCGCTACGGCTTCTATTGGCCGTCTGCTCTGGCTGACGCCGAGCAGATGGTCCGCTCCTGCACCGGCTGCCAGCGCTTCAGCAAGTAGAAGCATACCCCGGCTGCGGCCCTGCAGACCATCCCCATCACTTGGCCATTCGCCGTTTGAGGGTTCGACATGGTCGGTCCCTTCAGAACGGCGCGAAGCGGCCTGACGCACCTCCTCGTAGCGGTGGACAAATTCACCAAGTGGATCGAGGCCAAGCCGATCAAGAAGCTGGACGACCAGACGGTCATCACCTTCTTCCAAGACATAATCTACCGCTACGGCTACCCGCACAGCATCATCACCGACAACGGCACGAACTTTTGCATACGGCGTCGAAAAAATGCGTTTTATATGTCAAAAAAAACTAGAGAAAAAAAGGAACCCGATCCCACCAGGGTTTACCCGGTGGGGTTTTCTCAGATCCTCCAAATTCCAAAGGGAAAAAAAGTTATTTCAAAATGAAAAAATAAAAAATAAAAAATAAAAAATTCAATTTTTTTGGATTTGTTGAGTTTTTGGATTTTTTGAAGTTTTTTGAATTTTTGGGATTTTTTGAATTTTTTGAATTTTTTTGACTTTTTGAAATTTTTGATATGATACTATCAAAAATAAAGTTATTTTTTGAATATACACACACATATATAGACATACACAAGGGTTAAAAGGGTTGATATGATACTATTATCAATAAGAACTTGAGTAGCAGGATGGTAAGTGAAGTGAATAGAACTTAGAAGTTAAGCGTGCTTGGGTGGGAGCACTCCTAGGATGGGTGACCTAGCGGGAAGTCAACATTTGAGATTCACTAGGAGTGTTAAAAATGTTCAGAAAATTCAAATATATAGGAATTTCCAAATTATTTCATTTTCTGATTTTTTTCAATTTTTTTGAAATTTTTTGGGAACCCAGATCTAGATCTGGCCGCCATTTTTTGAAATTCAAAAAAACAATTCTGTGGCGCACGGGGTAGGGTGCGCCACAGAATAAGCTATTCTGTGGCGCACCGGGCTGGGTGCGCCACAGAATAGCTTATTCTGTGGCGCACTAGGTGGTGCGCCACAGAATAGCTTATTTAGTGGCGACTATTCTGTGGCGCACCACCCATGCGCCACAGAATAGAAAAATGGTGCGCCACAGAAAAGCTTTTCTGTGAAACAGAACTACCCCCACTACCAGAAGCTGCGCCACTACTTCCAAGAGCACGTCATCACCGTGGTGAGCACGGCTCCACTCGGCGACATCATCGGCAACAAGGACGCAACCGGCCGGGTTGCAAAATGGGCAGTTGACCTGGCCCCGCACACGATCCTGTACCGGCCAAGAGCAGCCATCAAGTCCCAGCTCATCGCTGACTTCATCGTCGATTGGGCGGAAACTCAGTACCTGCCGCCTGTGCCCGACTCAAACCACTGGCGGATGCACTTCGACGGCTCCAAGATGTATGAGGGCCTGGGAGCCGGGGTCGTCCTCACCTCTCCCAAGGGAAACCGGCTGGAGTACGCCGTGCAAGTTCATTTCAAAGCATCCAACAACGTCGCCGAGTACGAGGCTCTCATCCACGGCCTCAAGCTCGCCAAGGCTATGAACATCCCGCGCATCCTCTGCTTCGGCGACTCGGACCTGGTGGTCCAGCAAACCTCGGGGAATTGGGATGCCAAGGACGCCAACATGGCCTCCTACCGGTTCTTCGTGCAGCAGCTGTCCGCCTGCTTCGAAGGGTGCGAGTTCCACCACGTGCCCAGGGCCAACAACGAGACAGCCGACATCCTCGCCAAGCTCGGCAGCACCCAGCTAGCCATTCCGCCTGGCGTCTCCCTCGAGCACGTCTACAAGCCGTCCATCACGCCCTCACCCGACTCGGAGTCCATCATCATCGAGACGGTCCCCAACCGCCCAGCCGGAGAAGCAAACCCGGGGCCTGGGAGCCTCCCAGCCGGCAAAGGGCACTCGGGGGCTGCCACCCCGCCTGGCTACACGGCGCCAGCCGAACCCATCCCCGAGCTCATCGACAAGACCAAAGCAAACCCGGGGGCTGCTTCGCCACACCCGGGGGCTGGGCAGCCGGACCCAAAAGCCGCACAACTCGCCCTAGCCGGCGTTTTCACCATCCATGAGGTTCCCTCCTGGGCGCGGCCGTTCCTCGACTTCCTCGCCCACGGCACGCTCCCAGCAGAGGAGGTGCAATCACGACAAGTGCTGCGACGCTCCAAGGTGTACACCATCATCAACAACGAGCTCGACAAGCGCAGCGCGACCGGCGTTTTCCAGCGCTGCGTCGAGCCGGCAGAAGGGCGCCGCCTGTTGCAGGACATCCACAAGGGGGAGTGCGGTCACCACGCCGCCTCCAGATCAATCGCCTCGAAGGCCCTGCGCTACGGCTTCTATTGGCCGTCTGCTCTGGCTGACGCCGAGCAGATGGTCCGCTCCTGCACCGGCTGCCAGCGCTTCAGCAAGTAGAAGCATACCCCGGCTGCGGCCCTGCAGACCATCCCCATCACTTGGCCATTCGCCGTTTGAGGGTTCGACATGGTCAGTCCCTTCAGAACGGCGCGAAGCGGCCTGACGCACCTCCTCGTAGCGGTGGACAAATTCACCAAGTGGATCGAGGCCAAGCCGATCAAGAAGCTGGACGACCAGACGGTCATCACCTTCTTCCAAGACATAATCTACCGCTACGGCTACCCGCACAGCATCATCACCGACAACGGCTCGAACTTCGCCAAGGGCGCCTTCAAACGTTTCTGCGGCGAGAAGGGGATCCGGCTGGACCTCGCCTCGGTGGCCCACCCCCAGTCGAACGCCAAGTGGAGAAAGCAAACGGCCTGGTCCTAGCCGGAATCCGGCCCCGGCTGGTGGACCCGCTTGAGCGAGCACCCGGCTGCTGGATAGAAGAACTCCCGCATGTGCTCTGGAGCCTCAGGACCACCCCCAACCACTCAACGAACTACACGCAGTTCGTCCTCGTCTACGGCGCAGAAGCCGTTCTGCCGGCTGACATCGAGTTCGACTCTCCGCGAGCCGTCCTCTATACGGAAGAAGAAGCCAAGCGGGCAAACGAAGACGGCGTAGACCTCCTCGAGGAGGCACGAGAGTTGGCCCTGTCCAGATCGGCCATTTACCAGCAGAACTTGCGCCGGTACCACACACTAGTGGAAACAAGAGCTTTAGACCAAGGCCGATTTTGCCTCTAGTCCCGGGTGGCTTAAGACCCGAGACTAGAGGGGTGCACTTGTCCCGGGTCAAAAAATTGGCACTAGTCCCGGGTGGGGAGGGAGCTTTTGTCCCGGGTGGTGCCACGACCCGGGACAAGAGGTGCGTTGGCAGGGCGCCCAGGGCGTGGACCTCTTGGCCCGGGTCGTGGCACAACCCGGGACAAGAGGTGGGAGCTTTTGTCCCGGGTCGTGTTATCTCCCGGACCATTTCCCTCCCTGCATCACCTTCCACCCCAAGAGCAGCCCCTCCATTTTTCAGCTCGAGTTCATCTTCATTTGCTCCATTGTTTCCTCTCTCTAGCTCAAGTTTATCTCCATTTATTTCTCACTATTGTCAAGATTAGCGGCAGCCATCTATCCAAGGGTTAGCAACTTGATTCTTTCATCCGTCATTGTCCATTTTAGCTCATTTCTTTACTAGCTTAGCTCATTTCATTTTTTGGTGCTTGGTAGGTGTTTGATGAAATGCCTAAGTTAGGAAGTTCATTTGATTCATATGCAATTTAAGCTTAATTAGAATATTATGTGTGTGTTCCAGTGTCGTGCGCACCGCCGTTGATCGCCCCGGTTGTCCCGTCACCGGCACCACCTCGGTAAGCATATTTCTTGAAACTTTTATTTTTTAAAATCTTAGTTGTAGATTTAGATGCATAATTATTATTTGTATTTTTTATATGTATTTTGAGCTCAAATTAATTTATGATTTGTGGATTTTAGTGTCGTCCCGGTCCTCACCGCCGTGGATAGCCCCCGCCGTCCCGTGACCGGCACCACCTCGGTGAGCCTCTTTTTTATCTTTTATTTTAAAAAATTACTTGTATGATTTAAATGCATAATTATTTCATTTGGTCACTACTCTACTATCCCTATTATGTTCGTTTACCGTAATGGGTTTTAGCGGTGATTTGCAGATGAGTCATCCGTGGATGTATAATGACCGACGCTCGAAAGGGTACATGGAAGGCGTGCAATCTTTTCTCAAAGTGGCTGAGGATAACAAGGGGCCGAATGGTTTTATGTGTTGTCCATGCAGGAAATGTCGGAATGAGAAGGATTACTCTGACACAGACAGAATTCACCTCCACCTGATAACTGAAGGTTTCATGCCCGGCTATAATTGTTGGACCAAGCACGGAGAAAAAGGGGTTATGATGGAAGACAACGAAGAAGAAGAGAACGATGACAACTACATGTACCCTGAATACGCTGGTAACCCAACAGGGGAAGCTGATGATGAAGAGGTACCAGATGATCCCATTATACATGATGATTTACGTGGGGTCATCGTTGATGCACAGAACGAAGTAGAAAGTGCACTTGAGAAGTTGAAGTTGGAGCGCATGTTAGATGATCACAAAAAAAAGTTATATCCAAATTGCGACGATGGCAACACAAAGCTCGGTACCACACTGGAATTGCTGCAATGGAAGGCGGAGAATGGCTTATCTGACAAGGGATTTGGGAATTTACTGAAGATAATGAAGCAAAAGCTTCCAAAGGATAACGAATTGCCTGACAGTACGTATGAAGCAAAGAAGGTTATCTGCCCTCTAGGATTAGATGTGCAGAAGATACATGCATGCATTAATGACTGCATCCTCTACCGCGGTGAGAAGTACGAGAATTTGAATGAATGCCCGGTATGCGGTGCATTGCGGTATAAGATCAGAGCAGATGACCCTGGTGATGTTGAGGGCCAGCCCGCCAGGAAGAAGGTTCCTGCCAAGGTGATGTGGTACGCTCCTATAATACCACGGTTGAAACGTTTGTTCAGAAACAAAGAGCATGCCAAGTTGTTGCGATGGCACAAAGAAGACCGCAAGAGCGACGAGATGAACAGACATCCAGCTGATGGTTCGCAGTGGAGAAAAATCGATACAGAGTACGAGAATTTTGCAGGTGACGCAAGAAACTTAAGGTTTGGTCTAAGTACAGATGGCTTTAATCCTTTTGGGGAGCAGAGCAGCAGTCATAGCACCTGGCCTGTGACTCTATGTATCTATAATCTTCCTCCTTGGTTGTGCATGAAGCGGAAGTTCATTATGATGCCAGTGCTCATCCAAGGCCCGAAGCAACCCGGCAACGACATTGATGTGTACTTGAGGCCATTAGTTGATGAACTTTTACAGTTGTGGGCTGTCGAAGGTGTACGTGTGTGGGATGAGTACAAACAGGAGGAATTTCCCCTACGAGCGTTGCTGTTTGTAACAATCAATGATTGGCCTGCTCTTAGTAACATTTCAGGACAGTCAAACAAGGGATACAATGCATGCACGCACTGTTTAGATAAGACTGAAAGTATATATGTATGTAACAAGAATGTGTACCCGGGGCATCGTCGATTTCTTACAAAGCAGCATCCCCTAAGAAAGAGAGGCACACAACATTTCAAAGGTGAACCAGATAATCGGGTGAAGCCACCCCTCCGTAGTGGTGAAGATATATATGATATGGTAAAGGATTTAGATCATGTAATCTTTGGAAAGGGTCCTGGCGCTCTGTCTGTTCCGAAGGACGCAAACAACCACGTACCCATGTGGAAGAAGAAGTCTATATTTTGGGAACTACCCTATTGGAAAATTCTAATGGTCCGCTCTGCAATCGACGTGATGCACGTGACGAAGAATGTTTGCGTGAACCTGCTAGGCTTCCTGGGCGTGTATGGGAAGAAGTCAAAAGATACTCTGGAAGCACGACAGGACCAACAGCTTCGGAAAGACCCCAACAACCTGCATCCAATGAAAACGGATAAAGGACGTCTAATTCCTTCAAGCTACGCTCTTACAAAAGAAGAGAAGGAGATATTTTTTGAAGTCCTGAGCACTATGAAGGTCCCGTCTGGCTTCTCGTCAAATATAAAGGGAATAATAAATATGGCAGAGAAAAAGTTCCAGAACCTAAAGTCTCATGACTGCCACGTGCTTATGACCCAATTGCTTCCGGTTGCATTGCGGGGGCTTCTACCAGAAAATGTTCGACTACCCATTGTTCAGCTATGTGCGTTCCTCAATGCAATTTCGCAGAAGGCAATCAGTCCAGCCACACTTGGAAGGTTACGGAAGGATGTGGCTCAATGTCTCGTTAGTTTTGAGCTGGTGTTCCCACCATCCTTCTTCACTATTATGACACATCTCCTAGTACACCTGGTCGACGAGATTATCATTCTGGGTCCTGTATTTCTACACAATATGTTCCCCTTTGAGAGGTTCATGGGAGTCTTGAAGAAGTATGTTCATAACCGTGCTAGGCCAGATGGAAGCATCTCCAAAGGCTATGGAACAGAGGAGGTCATTGAGTTTTGTGTTGACTTTATTCCCGGCATTAAGTCGATTGGTCTTCCTGAATCGCGACATGAGGGGAGACTCAGTGGACAAGGCACTTTAGGAAAGAAATCATACATATGCAGGGACGGGCATTCATTCACAAAAGCACACTACACAGTTCTGCATAATTCCACTTTGGTGGCTCCGTATATCCAGATACACAAGGATATTGTACGCTCCAACAACCCGGGGATGGATCAGTATATGATTACAAAAGAACACGTGGATAAATTTGGCGGTTGGTTGGAAATGCATCTGAACAACAACAACACAGTCTCAGATGCGATGTACTTGTTGTCTAAGGGGCCATCGTCGACTATTTTGACTTTCCAAGGGTACGAGATAAATGGGAATACATTTTACACGAACGCCCAAGATAAAAAGAGCACCAACCAAAACAGTGGTGTCCGCTTTGATGATTCAACAAACGTCAATGGTCGAAAGGTCACGGTCACATATTATGGTTACATAGAGCAGATATGGGAACTTGACTATGGACCTTCTTTGAAGGTCCCTTTGTTCTGGTGCAAATGGTTCAACCTGAAAGGCAACGGGGTAAATGTAGACGAACTGTATGGAATGACTACAGTGGATCTCAAGAATCTTGCGTATGACACCGAACCATTCGTTCTAGCCAAAGATGTGGCTCAGGTTTTCTATGTGAAGGACATGTCTACCAAACCTAAAAAAAGAAAAGATAAGCAAGCAGACACATCAGCCGATGAGCCAAAGCGTCACATAGTTCTTTCAGGGAAAAGAATCATCGTTGGAGTGGAGGACAAGACAGACATGTCAGAAGATTACGATAAGTTTCATGAAATTCCGCCCTTCAAAGTGAGCATTGACCCAAGCCTGAAGTTAATGGATGAACCTTGTCCATGGTTACGGCGCAATCAGAAGAAAGGAACTCACACGAAGAAAAAGTGAAGACTAGATAGGGATGTTGTTGGTGATGTGTAACAATTAATGTATTAAACTTTTATGTATAACTGTGTTCTAAAAAAGGAAATGTAAGAAACACACCGCTGATCCAACGGCTCACAAGCGCACGAAGGAAACACACGATCCGTGTGCTTCTTCCTTATTGGTGGGATTCCCTTTAGTCCCGGGTGGTGGCACCATCCGGTACTAGAGCTAATATAACGACGCCTATAAATTGGCCACTCCTCAGACAGGTTACTCACTCACACAAAGCATTCCAGCGTCACTCGGCTTAGGACGAGGCAGAAGTTAGTTAAATAAAAATGGCATGTACTCCAGCTGTAACGGGATCAAATAAAGATGTAAGCGTGTGTGATACTTTTTGCATATTAATTTGATCAATGTTGCTTTTGTAAACTGAGGAAAATTATGTTTCCTACTTTGAATTATTCTGCAATACAAAGACTGTTTTATAGTTGATCTCTTTCGGTGTGAATTCGTCCTGTTAGGCTGTCGTCGATCGATTTCGACAATTTTTCATGTTTAAACAATATTAGTTAATGCATTTTAAATTGAGTGAAAAAACACTCAAAAAGAGTGAAAAAACACTCAAAAAGATATATCCTACAAAGATATATCAAATTTAAACAATATTAGTTAATGCATTTTAAATTGAAAATGGCAAAATAGTTAATAGTTTGAATAGTTAGAATAATTATTTTACAAAACAGAAAATTGCATTGGATTAGTTTTGCAAATTAAAAAACTTTTCATGTTGAATTTTTTTTCAGATTCAAAAGTATGCAGAATCTATTCAAATTCATATCTAGGAGCTTTTCAAAAATTCGCGCGCAAAAATTTGAATTTTCACCGCTTTGAACGAAAAAAGAGAGCTCTAGTACCGGGTGGTGCCACCACCCGGTACTAGAGCTAATTTTGCGCGCGCTGGTGGACGGAGGTGCAAAAAGACCTTTTGTCCCGGGTCGTGGCACCACCCGGGACCAAAGGGGTACCTCTTGTCCCGGGCCGTGGCCTCGCCCGGGACTAGAGCTCCTCTGCTATATAAGCAGGCAAAGGCTGCACCGGGTCGAGCCACGACCCGGGAGCACTTCGACGCGCCGCCAGGCTGCCGCGCACGCCGCCGCCAGGCTGCCGCCCGTCCGCCGCCGCGTCGCCCCCGTCCCTCCGCCCGACCCCGCCGCCCTCCGACCCGCCTCCGCGCCGCCCTCCGCGCGGCCGCCTCCGCGCCGCCCTCCTCCGCCCCAACTCCGGCCGCCTCCGCGCGCCATCCTCCGCCCCAACTCCGCCCCAACTCCGGCCCCTCCCCCGCCCCAACTCCGGCAGCCACCTCGCCCCTCCACGCCGGCCCAACTCTGCCCCAACTCCGGCCGCCGCCACCTCGCCCCTCGACGCCGCCCAACTCCGGCCCTCCACGCCGCCCTCCCAAGCATCGGCCGGTGAGTTTTTTTTCTAAGTTTTTTTCCTAATTTTTTCTAAGTTTTTAGTGTACTGTTTTTCCTAATAATAGTTAATTAGCTTAGTGTACTGTTTTCCTTAATTAGTATACTAGGTTAGTGTTGATAGCTAGGTTAGTTTTGAGTTTAGTTTTTAGTTTCATATTTTAATTAGCTAGGTTAGTTTTTTGTTGTTAAGTGTAGTATATTTTCTTAAGTGTTGTTAAGTGTATAGTATACTTAAGTAAGTGTAGTATTTTGCTAAGTTAGTGTACTGTTTTTTGTTGTTAAGTGTAGTAGATTTTGCTAAGTGTAGAAATATTTTAGTGTAGTCGGAAATTCGTTGAGTTAATAAGTCGTTGAGTCGGGAAGTCGGTGAGTCGTTGATTTTTGCTGTGTAGATTTTTGCTAAGTTTAGATTTTTGCTAAGTGTAGTAGATTTTTGCTAAGTCGGAAAATCGGGAAGTAGTGTAGTCGGTGAGTCGTGTAGTCGGTGAGTCGTGTAGTCGGGTAGTCGTTCAGCCGGTGAGTCGTGTATAGTCGGGTAGTCGGAAAACCGGGTAGTCGTGTAGCCGGGAAGTCGTGTAGTCGGGTAGTCGGGTAGTCGTGTAGTCGGGAAGTCGGGAAGTCGGGTAGTCGTGTAGTCGGAAAATCGGGTAGTCGTGTAGTCGGGTAGTCGGGAAGTCGGGAAGTCGCGTAGTCGTGTAGTCGGGAAGTCGGGAAGTCGTGTAGTCGGTGAGTCGTGTAGTCGGTGAGTCGTGTAGTCGGGTAGTCGTTCAGCCGGTGAGTCGTGTAGTCGGGTAGTCGGAAAACCGGGTAGTCGTGTAGCCGGGAAGTCGTGTAGTCGGGTAGTCGGGTAGTCGTGTAGTCGGGAAGTCGGGTAGTCGGGTAGTCGTGTAGTCGGGAAGTCGGAAGTCGTGTAGTCGGTGAGTCGTGTAGTCGGGTAGTCGTTCAGCCGGTGAGTCGTGTAGTCGGGTAGTCGTTCAGCCGGTGAGTCGTGTAGCCGGGAAGTCGGGAAGTCGGGAAGTCGGGTAGTCGTGTAGTCGGGAAGTCGGGAAGTCGGGTAGTCGTGTAGTCGGAAAGTCGGGTAGTCGTGTAGTCGGGAAGTCGGGAAGTCGTATAGTCGGAAAACCGGTAAGTCGGGTAGTCGTGTAGTCGGGAAGTCGGGAACTCGGGAAGTCGTGTAGTCGGGAAGTCGGGAAGTCGTGTAGTCGGGAAAACCGGGAAGTCGGGAAGTCGGAAAGTTCCCTACGATGAATTATTGTGCTAATGCTATCATTTGTTTTATTTTCTTTTGTAATAGTTAATCAATGGCCGATGGAGATGTTCCTCTCTTCCAATTCAGAGAAGGGGAAGATGCGATAATGGACTTTATCCGGCAACCCGGTGATGAACACATTGGAGGAGATTTAGATGGCTCCGAGTTCTTGAACGATTCCGGTGAGGGAGTGGAGGTGGAACGAAGCGACCAAGGGCAAACTAGAATAGTTGGTGAACCCCCGCAGTCCGGCGTGGTATATTAATTAAGTCTCTATTTGATCAGATGTAAAAATTTATTTGTATATATATTAACAAAAGTTTCTTCTTTTTAGACCTCCTCCACATCGAAAGAAGAAACTACTAAACGAGGCCATGCCAAAGGGTTGGTATACGGGAAAGATCATTTCAGAATTGAGTTTGTCGATGCAGAAGGCCAACCGATTGGGAACGTCCGCAATAAGTTTGTGCATCAATGCGGAGTTGTTGTTAGGGACAATGTCCCGATCAGCCTTTCGGAATGGAATCAGATAAAAGGCATAGACGGCAATTATTATGTCACCGACAGAAACAAAGATGTATGTTGGGCCAAGCTCATGAGATTTTTCAGTCTGCCGGAGCTGGATACTCCCGAAAGGACAACAGCCATGAGGGACAAAGTCAAGCATTGGGCTCTGAAGAAGATGGCTTCAGCATTCAATAAATGGAAGAACAGAATATACCTTGAGTGGGTCGACAATAAGAAAATCCCAGATTTCACTGGAACACTAGAGAGGCAGCGGGCTCACTGGGAGGCATTTCTGGATTACAAGGAGACACAACTAGCCAAGAAAAGATCGGCACAGAATAAGTTGAATGCGTCGAAGAAGATATATAACCATAAGTTGGGTGGAGGTGGCTACAGAGCTGCCGAGCCTAAGTGGGCAAAGATTGAGGCCAATCTGCGCAAAGAAGGGATCACTCCAGTTACAGATTATTGGCCCCGTAGGGTCAGAAATTGGATGCTTGCTCATGGGGCGGAGTATGACGCATCAGGTGATGTAGTGGTTGATGAAACGAAAGAAACTCCTATACCCCGGCAAACAATTCTGAATGCAATAACAGATGCTCGTGAGGGAAGGTTTTTTCCCGACAGAGAACGCGACGTGCTGTGGAAGGCCCTCGGTACTAAAGAGAAAGGAGGAACTGTTAAAGGCAGGGGAGCTATGACGTGGCTTGAAGGGTTTCCCGAGGACCGTGACTCTTATAGAAGCCGAGAAAGAGCAAAGAGGAGGAAGGAACAGGAGCAAAACGACCGGTTGAGCAGAGTGGAAAAGCAACTAGAAGAACTGCGGCGCGAGCGAGCTAGTCAAGGGGCAACTCATCAGCTGCACCTGCAAGATAGTGAGCAAGGTGGTCCGTCTCAACGGAAAAGCAGCGTGGCTTCCACGACACCGGTCAGCGTGACATACCCCGTGGATTTTATCACTAAGAAGAAAACTTGTGAGCTACATGAGGCAGTGAGAAACATATCCCTGAAGGCGGCGGTCGGCTATGCTTTAACTTGTGAATCTACAGCATTGTATCGTGACAATGAGATTCCAGCTGGCTATGCTCGTGTCGGCGTGGATCACGTTGAACCCGGATATGAATCACTCGAACTTCATTTCCCTGGAGAGGATGATGAGAGGAAACTGGGAGATGTCCAGGGTGGACTCATTCTATGGCCCAAGAAATTGATCAAGTTTCCAGGCTGGACACCGCCAAGGCCACCATCGCCTTCTCTGAGTCGACATGATGACACTTACGACGACCACCATGGCACGAGTCCATCTCGATCTCCGTCGCCGCGTCAGTCGCTGCATCAGCCGACTCCTCAGCCGACTCCTGAGCCGTCTCCTGAGCCATCTCCTGAGCCGTCTCCACCGCCCATAAAGGCTAAAGGTCGAAAGGGTATGAAGGCTAAAGGTTTCCGATCACCCAAACACCGACTTGAGCCCCTCCCAAAAGTACCGAAAGTTCCTCCCCCGAGACCTTACGACGAACCTCCGTGTTCTAAAGAGGTAGCCAGCATTTGGCTACAAACAGAGGCGAGAAGACAGGCTGCAGAATCTAAGGAGAAAAGAAAACCCCTGCCAAAGGAAACGTATGCGGAAGAGCAAATAAATTGGGCTGTCGATTTTCTTACTACGCCATCGCAGATTTCGATGAATAGGCCAGATGACTATGTACGTCAAATGAGGAAAGTTGCTGAAACCAGCGGGAAAAGGAGAAGAGATGTTGCCCAGCTAGGACAACAGTCAAATCAGTCCATCCCCCCGCTCAAGGTGACCACTGATGAGGACTCTGGGCTTGAGAAGGATCCCGCTCACCGCGCGCAATTTGCTGCAGATGCTGGTATTTCAGTTTCTCAACTGGACAACGAAAATCTCCTCTCCTCTACATTTGAACCTGCTAAATGGCCCTGGGTATACGGGAAGGATCTAGTGTCACCTGATGAGCTCAAGGTTCTACCAACACAAATGACAAGACTGCATAAGTGGTACAAGGAGGTCGTTTTGCTAGGTCGAGAAATGATCATTGTGAGAGTTACAAGTGAACATTTCAGCGGTATTACAAGCGAGTTAACTATTCCACTTGAAGAACTCTATCAGTTATACCAGCTTGACGCCCTCGACTTGAGCATCCTCAGTACCTATTGTCTGTAAGTGATTCAATCCATTTATTTTTTGTAATCTCATTAACATTGTAAGTCTATAGCTTAGCTCGGTCATTGCCCTGTTCTAATTATGCTCACTACGGTATTATGCAGAATGAAGAGCGATGAATGTGACAGAAAGGGGTCGTTTGAGATTGGGTTCGTCGACCCAAGCCTAGTTAATCAGAAAATGTTTACATTAAAGCACGACGATACGGTGGACAACTTGTTTAGGGCCCTCCGAGAACAACATTATAAAGGGCAGATATTGTTTCCTTACCATTTCAGGTAAGAGTATTACTGTCTTGTACACATTGGTTAATTTTTGCTTACTTGATGTTAAGTGTAACTGATTAGTTACTGACATATATAAACGTGCGCAGCGACCATTACATTCTGTTAGTCATTCGAGTCGATACAGCAGAAATTGATATTATGGACTCATTGAACTGGCCCAAAGAGAGGCACGAATTTATCCAAGGAGTGCTCGCACGGTAATTTCAATCTTTATCTTATTACATCGGTCTCTTTCCTGAGATATGAAGTAACTAATTAATAACTCATTTATTCAATTGTTTGCTGGGCAGGGTTTGGGAACTTTTCCGAAAGACTACAAAAGGTGACTTTCCGGAGAACCTTACTTATAAATACCCCAGAGTAAGTAGTATGAGCTAGGTGTTCGCGCATCCCTTTCAATTAAAATTTCAATACCATCGTGATGCTTGATTATTATTTGATTGAAATCTATTCTCGTGTAGTGGTTGGATAGGCAGCCACAAGGAACCAATTTGTGTGGATACTACGTCTGCGAGTGGATTCGCAAGATAGTCTCTGAGCGGAACCGAGACACATTTATCGAAGTAAGTGAACAAATAAATTCACAATTTCATTTTATAACCATCATTTGTGTTGAGTGTCATTCATAATTTCTGTTATGATGATTGATATTCATATTAATCTCCCTTCTTTTATAGATGGATCGAAAACGGAGGAACGTGAAACTAAAGGACCGCTTTCGAGCAATTAGCGAGGAAATTGCGGGCTTTTTGATGAACTATGTCTTAGATCCGAAGGGAAAATACAATGGCGCCGAATCAAGATAGATGACGGGCTCTAGTAGTGGCTAGCTTGATGATCTCCATGTAATCGAATAGTTGACGGTTCTAGTCTCTCTTATATATGGGATCTTTATTTGTAATCGAATAATCGAATACTTTCCCGTCTTCACGACTTTCCGTTCCGACTTCCGATTTCCCGACTATCTCATAAAGCTTGCTCTTACGAACATTTTGATATGTTATATGTTTTTTTCTGATTTACAGATAATTAACCGTATTTTTTGCAAATTATTCGTAATATACAACAATCGGAACGAAAAAAGTCACAGGCCGCCACGTGGAAGCATCTCTAGTCCCGGGTGGTATTACAACCCGGGACTAGAGCTCCTCTCACATGCGCATGCGCTGCCCCCGCGTGGAGGGCTCTTGTCCCGGGTCGTAACCCACCCCGGACAAGAGGGGGGAGGCTCTAGTCCCGGTTGCCATGTACCGGATGGCAATCCGGTACATTAGGGGTTCCCAACCCGGGACAAGAGGGGGGGTTTCCACTAGTGACAGCCGGAAGGTCCACCCGGTCATGTTCCACGAAGGAGACCTCGTGCTTCGATGGATCCAAGACACCAAGGGCCTCCACAAGCTGTCCTCCCCTTGGGAGGGCCCCTTCATCATCAGCAGAGCGCTGCGCAACAATGCGTACTACCTCACAGATGCACGCGAGAAGAGAAAGAACAAGCCGTTCACCCCTTACGAAGAGGGGAACGCCCGTGGAATGCCAGCCTCCTCAGGCCTTTCTATTCCTAGAAAAAAAAGTGTAACACCCTGTATCCCTCTTTTAATGAAAGTTAGCACCCCCGAGCACACACTCGGGGGCTGCAGTTGTATCAGAGCTGTTGTTTGTCCTACCGACTGTGGCTAGCCGGTTATCCGACCCTCGCTTACGATAGCTAAGTACCGTGCCCGGCTCCACGGCCAAACTCTCGGATCCGGCTGCGCAGACAGTCGGCCAGAGGACAAAGCAGGAGCCACACGAAAAAGGCAAATAAGAAAGGAAAAGATTCCCGGCTCATGACAGCAAAACCGTGCTTCCGCTCGCCCAAGTCTAGCTTCTCAAGATCTCAGTACCGTGCGCCCTCAGCCGGCCCTCTCTTCGGATCCGGCTGTAGAGTTCAGCCGGCAAGAGCAGGGTCGGTCGACCGCGTGCACGGGAAGGGGCACGAGCAGCAAAACAAAGGCCAGCCGGCCCCTAAGCGACTAAAAAACTGCGAAGTTAAAAAGTGCCAACCCCTTTAGATTTTGTGGACTAACAATTTAACAAAAGTTCGAGTGTTGTTTTCTTCCCGGCCTCACAAGCTCTCAAAGGCTAGCCGGAAAGATTTGACGCGGCCAGCTACGCCGGCCGAGTCGAATCTCGGGGACTAGTCTATGCGCCACCCGGCTGTCTCGGTCAGCCGGGCAAACTCTTTGAAGACAAATCAGATTCGGCCTGACCGGCTACGCCAGTCGGGCCAAATCTCGGGGGCTAGTGAGGGTGATTGGGCTGTCGCCTTCGCTACGCCACAAAGAAATATGAAGAAGCAGAAATAGCAAAAAGAACTCAAGCTGAAACAAGGCAAAAGGAGACGAAGCTCCACGCAAGTCACGAAACAAGTATCAGAAGTTATACACAAGCACACCCGGCATTCCGGGGACAAATGGACCAGGTTCACAGCAAGCTAAAATAAAAAGTTCAGAGCGGAGGACACAGGTTTCCACTCGGCATTCCGAGGGCTTCACTCGGCGGGCTTGGAGGAGCTAGCCACGTCGTCAGTCTTGGAGCAGCCGGGGTCTACAACAGCTTTTCCCTTGGGGTCCTCCGCCGGCTCCTCGACCTCGTCGTCAGCATACTCGTCCTCGGAGTCCTTGGCCGGCTGGACCCTGTCGGGGATGAGCTCCGAAAGATCCACGAAGTCGGCAATGGTGCAGGCGGCGTCGCGGAAGTCCGGACGCTGCTTGAGCGCCTCGTACGTGTCTTCCTCCCGGAAGCCCTCCTTCAGCAGCTCCAGATCGGCATCCGGATACCAGGACTTCAGGAGGCAGATGGACCACAAGGCCCCCCCGCGCGACGCCGACTCCTACAGGTTCTCTACCCCACCGGGCGCCAGCCCCAGCTGGTGCGCCAGTTCGGGCAGGACGAGCGGAATCCCCTTGCCGGGCCAGACGTACCGGCAGAGCCGCCTGGCCACGTACGCCATCGCGGTGGCGTCGGTCCCAAATTGCTCCACCCGGTGGGCCACGGAGGTCGAGTAGCCGGCTATGGCCGCGTCGGTCTTCTCCACCCCCAGGCCGGCCAGCTGAGCCTTCGCCACCTCTATGCCCGCAGTCGGATAGAAGCCTGCACCCGGACGAAGAAAATTACGATGGAACCAGAAGACAGCAAAATAAGCGCATCAACGCGAAGTTTACCCCGGACGGCCAGGTCGATCCGCGCCAGCTCCTTGCGCGCGGCACCTTCCTCCGAGTTCAGGCGGTCGAGCTCGCCCTTCAGCCTCGTGATCTCGTCCTGGTCCTCCTTGCGCTGCTTATTATAGCCCTGCTCCACCAGCTCAAAGTTCTGCCGCGCTTCCACCGCGGCCTTCTCCGCCCTGTCCTTGGCCTCGCCCACGCTGACCAGCTCCGCCTGCCGCTCCTCATAGCTTTTCTTGAGGCGCTCCACCTCCTCCGCGAGCTCGCTGAACTTGAGGCTCTCCAGCTGGGCGCGTAGCACCGCGTCAGATTCTACAAAAGGTAGAGGATCAGCAGCCGGCTCCGGCTAGAGAATCCGCAGTCGGGTCACAAGTTCACCTTTGGCGGCTGCCAGCTCTTTATCCAGCCGCTGGACCTTCCGGCCAGATTCCTCCTGGGACCACTGAGACATCAGGATCGACATTAGCACCGGCTACCAGCAGCCGGCCGCGCGTCAAGAAAGGAAGCCAAGCTTAACGACATACCTGGAGCAGCTCTTGGAGGCGCTCAACGTCCGAGAGCAGCTCGCGGACCCCTTGCCCAATCTCCAAGGAGAAGGCGAAGGGGTCACCCGGCGTTCGAATCTTCCCGGCATTGGCGGTGATGGAGGGGTCAGCCGGCGTCAACTGCCGGTCCCAGCCGGCGGCGGTGTCGCCCGCCTGCCCCTTGGCCTTCTCGAAGGCTGAGGGGGCCACCTTCTTCCGCGCCGCGGACTCGGCCCTCTTGGTGGACGTCGTCGCACCGGACTTCTTCGCCGGCGGAGCAACCACCGCTCCGGCTCCGGCCGCCCCCGCGGCATCGCCGGCCTCTCCGCCCTCGCCTCCGCCTGGCGGCTGGGCCGCCCCGGCTGGAGGACCAGCCGGCTGGGCCACCGCGTCCGGCGTTGGGGGCTGCTCGCGCCGCTCCCCTCGCCCGGCCTCCTGCTCCTCCGCCGCCCGGGCGGCCGCGTCGGCTGGCGTAACCGGCGCTGCGACCGTCCCCGCGGCTCCGCCAATGGTCAGAGATCTTGGCGCCCTACTGAAAACACAAAGAGACACCACGTCATTTGGCACCCATGCAAGACCAGCAGAATAGAAAGATCGCCGCGTGAGCACTTACCCGCGGACGTTAGCCGGAACCCTCTTCGGTTTCTTCCGCTGGACCGGCTTGTCCTCGTCGTCCTCCTCCTCCAAGCCGCCTGGAGCAGCCAGCTTCGCCCTCTTGGGGCGAGGGGCCGAGGTCGATCCCGCGGTCTCTACACTCTCAATACTCTCAGTATCTGAGAGATCAATGACTACCATGGGCTGTTTGATTTCCTCGACGCTCGAGTTAGAGGCGACCGGCTTACCCCGAGCATCCGGCGGCGCGTCGTCGCCCGCCCCGCCTCCTGCAGCCGGCGCCTGTCCGGTCGGCGCGACGTCCGCCTGGTCGCCGGCCGGGTTGCCACCCTCATCGCCGCCGCGTTCAGCCGCGTCGGGCTCCTCCTCGCCCTCGGGGAAGTTCTCCCCGGGCACCGTCGTCTCCAGCTGGACGTCCAGCGTAAACGTGGTCTTGCCGTTGGGCCCGTCCTCTTCCAGCTGGGCCTTGAAGAGCTGCGCAGCCGGCTAGTTGAGCAGCCTACCAAAACCTAAAGGAAGAAGCACAAGTACAAGCAAAGATAGCGTACCGGAGGAGCCCGCTTCCTCCGAGAGTACGGCGGCTTGCCGTAGGTCCAGTCCGCCGCCACCGCGTCCTCCTTGGCGACGTGCCGGAGCCAGCTGTTCAGCGCCCCCAGCTTCCACCTCTTCCAGGTCTGCCGGGGGGTCGAGGCGCCCGCTCAGGTGGCAGATCTTATGCACCCGGCTCTGCAGCGGCGCTACCCGGTTGTAGAGCCAGCAGAGAGTCGGTCCCGGGTGGTCAACCCCTCCTTCTTGAAGAGGTCGTCGATCCGCTTGAGCATCTTGTTGACGTCCGACTGATCGCCGGTCGTCTTCAAGCCCCAGTTCTCCCGCGTGGGAGCGCCCGGCTGGAACGCCGGCAGACGGATGTGGTCTTCACCCGGCTTCAGGTTGCGGACGTAAAAGTACGTCCGCTGCCACTCCTTCACCGTGTCCGGCTTGGCGAAGGCCGGTAGCTCCGTCCAGGGCCGGCGATAGACGATTGCGCTCCCGCAATCGACGAAGCCGTTCTCTTCCTTGTTGCCGATATAGCGGGCGCGAAGGAAGTACAGCCGACAGAAGAGGGGGAGGCTCGGCCAGATGCCCAGCCACCCTTCGCAGACGGTGGCGAAGTAGCTGAGGGAGGCCACGGAGTTGGCCCCAAGATGGTGCGGCTGCAGCCCGAAGAGCTGCAGGAATCCCTGGAAGAAGGGGCTCGCCGGCAGCGCGAGCCCACGGTCGAAGTGATCCCGGAAGACCACCACCTCGCCGGGCTGTGGCGCGGGAACTACCTCGCCGGCCGCGGCGAGGCGCACGCCCACACGGTCCTCCGTCGACAGAAGGCCGCGCGCGCGGAGGCCCTGGACCTCCTCCACGGTGATGTGGGAGCCGCGCCAATCGCCGCCGCCCTCATTCCCGTCGGCCATCTCCGGGTCCAGCGCGGCGGGGGACGAGCTTCGCGGCCTCGGCGTCGACTGGCGATGGCCCGTGGTCGCCGTGCCCGCGGTTTCCAGCGCGGCGACGGAGAAGCGGCGACGCCGGAGGAGGAACCGCCTCGCCGGAGAAGAAATGGCCTCGCCGGAGAAGAAGGTGAAGATGGCGCGCGCGCGCGGTGCGGAGGAGTGCTCGAGAGCAGAGGGGCGAGGAGGAGAATGGAGGCGAACCCTTCTCCTCCTCGCCCCGCCCGCTATTTAAGGGCCGGGCGCCCGGGTAACCGCCGCCGCAGATCGCGCCGCGTGGCGCGCATCAGCGCGGTCGTGGGCGAGATCGTGGGCGGCAGTTTCGCCGCAAAAGATCCTGCCCCTACTGCATCGCCACAGAAGATCCCGCCACAGGAACCGAAGCGTTGTCTCGACAGCCGGGCGACCGCCTGGCAGACGGATGGGACGTGCCAGCGTCAGCGCTTACGTCATCTACCACAGCCGGCCGGCGGGCCATCCGGCTCTCTGTTCCTTCCGCCCGCACGAGCACTTCCAGACAATGAACACGCAGAAGCTTTCCTACCGTAGCCGGCACGTTTCGCTCCAACGTGTTCGGGGGCTAGTGTCATGGGTATAAAACCAGGATACCCAAAGCCCCATAGAAGATCCCGAGTGAAATGCAAATATCAGGAGCAGGCTTTCAGCATAGCCGCCCCCGGCTGCCTGGCTGGGCCGGGTCCGCCTGCCCCGAGCGCAGCCGGTCTCCGCCTAGCCTAGCGCAGCCGGGCCGCAGGCCCGTCATCATCACGATTCCCAGGACAAGCAGAAGACGACAAGCGACGCCCGCCATATGCGACCAGGTTCAACCATTCCAGCTAGACTCGGATGGCTAGCAGCCGGGAAGCCGGCTGCCACCATCTACAGCAAGCAGAGGACAAGGGCCCGTGTTGGGCGGGAGCCAGCCCCACGTCCGGCTGTCCCCCCGCGACACCCCGACATGGGCAGATGAAGACAAACGACGCCCGCCACATGCGACCACGGTCAATTGTTGCAGCCGGCCCCAGGCGTCCGGCAGCCGGAAGACCGGCTGCCACTCGCCCACTCCGAGCAGAAGACCAGGGCCCGTGTTGGGCGAGAGCCAGAGCCACGCCCGGCTGTCCCCTCGCGACACCCAGGGATGGCTCAAGCTCTACTTCCCCTACAGTGCCTAGGAGCCCCGGCAGGCGGGTGACACGGGGCTCCACCCGACACGCCAACATGAAGCCCTAGGAGCAGCCGGATGAGTCTACACCGACACTGCCTGCAGGCCTACGCGGTTCTACTGTTAGGCGGACATCCTGCGTCACGAAGAAACCCCCTGTAGCCGACACGGGCCGGCTGTCGCGGCCAGCCGGACCCGCCTGTAAGCCAGGCAGCCAGCCCTATATAAGGCTGCCTGGGAGCCCTTGTAGAGGGGGTCTGATCATTTTTCCTTCTTCCACACTCGAGATAGGAAGAGAGAAGAGAGAAATGTTGAGCTCGCCAGACAGCTCAAGGAGCACCCTTGTACCGTGTCCACCATGGAATGAGAGATCGAGCAGGAGTAGGGGTGTTACCTCCTTCGAGAGGGCCCCGAACCTGGGTACATCGTGTCTTAGCGCCCGTGCGCAATCCGGCCGGGTGCCAATGCTGCAGTTTCCGGATCCCACACCTACCTTAGCCACCCCGTGGCATATGCCGTGTTCCATACCACGTCAGCTGGCGAGCCGGTTGCTCCAGTCGGGATCTTCTATAGCTCGACGACCCGTCTACAGCTCCCCCGCGAAGAACATGAAGGCATCGCGAGCTGCAGCAGCAGAGCTACCCAACCTGGAGGGAGACGAGCTGCGCAGGCAGCACCAGCGCGTCCAGGACATCCTCAACACGGCCAACTACCAGTTCCACCAGAACCAGGCCGCGTCCGCGATGAACTCACCGCCCCCTCCCCCTCCACCGCCTGGCGCCCCGCCACCCGGTGCGACAAGGGCAGGCGGATAAGCCTCGTCGCCGGGTGGGAACCGAGCGTGCAGCATCAACTCCAGGCCAAGCCGTCCCCGCGCACCGGCTGCAGGAGCCGGCCGGAACTACAACTACCCGCTGGCTGCAAGCGATGGCCAGTACAACTACGACGACACACAAGCTGCCCGCAAGGGAAACATCCACGACCGGTTGGGCGATCTGGGGCCAGCAGCCGGCCCTGACGCCCGCAACCGCTCGACGACCTAGAGAGGTCTCGCCGCCTCGAAGAAGAGGAAGGCGAGGTCCACCGGTGCTTCGAACCTCGCATCGCATGGGAGCCTTTCCCGTGGGGTTTCACCCTCCCGCGCGACACGCCCAAGTACAACGGGAGCACGAAACCAGAAGACTGGCTGTCCGACTATGTCAACCCCATCTCCATCGCAGGCGGCAACAGGCGCGTAGCAGTGCGCTGCGTGTCCCTCATGCTGAAGGATTCAGCCCTCACCTATCTTAACAGCCTGCTGGATGCGTCGATCAACTGCTGGCTGGATTTCCAGCAGGCCTTCGTCAGGAACTTCTCGAGCACCTACAAGCGCCCGGGTCGCCCTCGCCAGCTGGCCAGCTGCACCCAGGGCAAGACCGAGTCCGGCCGCGACTACCTCACAAGATGGTCGAGCCTGCGCAACACCTGCGAGGGAGTCCACGATGTACAAGCAATTGGCTACTTCATCAACGGCTGCAGGGAGGGCACGATGCTCAAGAATGCGCTCCTCCTAGACGAGCCAAAGTCCATGGCAGAGCTCATGACCATAGCGAACAAGTACGCTACAGCCGACTCCGCCATGCGGATCCCGGTGCAGATGGAGGGGATCAGCTGGGCGCAAGACAAGCCGGCTACAAGAGATCCAGCCGGCCCTATATAGCAACAACGACAACCGTGAAAGCCGGGATAGCAGGGGCAACCGCGACAACCGCGACCGCCGCAACGACTGAGACCGGGACAGCCGGAAGAGAAGCGGCATGACAGACGGGCGGTATGAAAACCGAGCCGTCAACGCGGCCGAGGCCGATCAGCCGGCTGGCGACGAGGGCAGGGATCGCAACCCCCGCCAATGGAACAAGCCAGAAGACCGTGCATGGAAGCCCACGTACGAGTTTGAAGACATGATGAACAGCCCGTGTCGGTACCACAGCCTACCTGGCAAGCCGGCTAGCCACACGACGGCTCGCTGTAGCTGGACAACCCGCCTGCGGCGCGAAGGAGTGCGCGAAGGCCCGCCTCCGCCCCCAGCCGGCTCACCCCCTCAAGGTGGCAACAACCAGCGCAACGAGCGCGCGAAGCAGCCGGCTGCCACAGCCGGCACTTCCCGTGACGTCTACCCCAACAAGGACGCCGCCTACGTCACCTCCGTCATCGAGCGAACGACAAGCGCAGCCAGCAGCTGCGCGTTGCAGAAGTAAACGCAGTTGTCCCCGCCGTCCAGCAGCTGATGGACTGGGCGAAGAAACCTGTCTCCTTCGGCCCAGAGGACCATCCGGACATCATGCCGAATCCCTGGGGCTACAACATGCTCCTGGATCCCACCTTCGTCACCGACCAAGAGTTCGCCATCACCTTCTCCCGAGTGCTCATCGACGGGGGAAGTAGCATCAACATCATGTACAAGGACACCGCCGACAAGCTGGGAATAACGCAAGCCAACCTCAGCCCCAGCAAGACGATCTTCCACGGCATTGTGCCAGGACAGTCATGCACTCCGATCGGCACCATCCGGCTGGATGTCGTGTTCGGAGACAAGAAATTTTTTCGCCGCGAGAGCATTCATTTCGAGGTGGTGAACCACCGTAGCCCCTACCACGCCATCCTGGGCCGCCTGGCTATCGCCCAATTCATGGCCGTACCCCACTACGGCTACCTGAAGATGAAGCTGCCGAGACCAAGCGGCATCATCACCATAGCCGGCGATTTCAAGCGCTCCATGGCTTGTGCCTCGGCCGGCTCAAAGCTCACTGAGTCGCTGGTGGCGGCTGAAGAGTTCAAGGAAATCAAGCGCGCCGTAGCAGTTGAGCAGCCGGAAGTGCCGACTGCAAAGAAGCAGTCGAGCGAGGCGTAGTTCCAGGCCAAGAAGGATAGCAAGCTGGTCCCGCTTGACGCAAGCAAGCCGGACGGGAAGTTCCTCACCATCGGCAACACCCTCAGCGACAAATAGGAAGGCGAGCTCATCGAATTCCTCCGTGAGAATCGGGACATCTTCGTATGGTCTCCAAAAGACATGCCGGGTGTACCGACGGAGTTCGCTGAGCACTCTCTACACGTCAAGCCGGATGCTAGACCGGTCAAGCAATCAATCCGTCGTTTCGGAGAAGAGAAGAGAAGAGCAATTGGAGAAGAGATCGCCCGGCTGCTGGAAGCCGGCTTCATCATGGAAGTGTTCCACCCAGACTGGTTAGCCAACCCAGTCCTGGTGCTGAAGAAGAACAAAACCTGGCGCATGTCCATCGACTACACCAGCCTCAACAAGGCGTGCCCCAAGGACCCCTTAGCCTTGCCGCGCATCGACCAAGTCATCGACTCCACCGCCGGCTGCGACTACCTGTCCTTCCTGGACGCATACTCCGGCTACAACCAGATCAAGCTGAATCCGGCTGACCGGCTGAAGACCTCCTTCATCACCCCATTCGGCGCCTTCTGCTACACGGTCATGTCCTTCGGCTCGAAGAACGCAGGAGCCACATACCAGAGGTGCATGCAGAGGTGCCTGCACGACCAAATTGGGCGCAACGTCCACGCGTACATAGACGACATCGTCGTCAAGACCCAAGAGCGCCGCACCCTCATCGACGACCTGAAAGAAACCTTCGACAACCTCCGTCGGTTCCAGATAAAACTGAACCCCGAGAAGTGCGTATTCGGCGTGCCGGCTGGCCAGCTACTCGGATTCCTCGTCTCCGCGCGAGGAATCGAGGCCAACCCGGACAACATCGCTGCCATCGAGAACATGCATCGGCCAACCGACATAAAGGATGTTCAGAAGCTCACCGGCTGCCTGGCATCACTCAGCCGGTTCATCAGCCGGCTGGGCGAGAAGGCCCTGCCCCTGTACCACCTGCTGAAGAAGACCGGCAAATTCGTTTGGACGGACGAAGCGGACACGGCCTTCACCGAGCTCAAGAAAGCGCTAACCAGGGCACCGGTCCTGGCGCCGCCTGCCCTGAAGGAGCCCATGCTCATGTACATCGCAGCCACCAACCGCTGCGTCAGCATCGTATTGGTGGTGGAGCGCAAAGAGCCGGGTAAGGAGCACCCGATCCAGCGGCCGGTCTACTACGTGAGCGAGGTAGTCTCGCAGTCGAAGCAGAACTACCCCCACTACCAGAAGCTCGTGCACGGCGTGCACATGGCGGAGAAGAAGCTGCGCCACTACTTCCAAGAGCACGTCATCACCGTGGTGAGCACGGTTCCACTCGGCGACATCATCGGCAACAAGGACGCAACCGGCCGGGTCGCGAAATGGGCAGTCGACCTGGCCCCACACACAATCCTGTACCGGCCAAGAGCGGCCATCAAGTCCTAGCTCATCGCCGACTTCATCGTCGACTGGGCAGAAACACAGTACCTGCCGCCTGTGCCCGACTCAAGCCACTGGCGGATGCACTTCGACGGCTCCAAGATGTACGAAGGCCTGGGAGCCGGGATCGTCCTCACCTCTCCCAAGGGAAACCGGCTGGAGTACGCCGTGCAGGTCCACTTCAAAGCATCCAACAACGTCGCCAAGTACGAGGCTCTCATCCACGGCCTCAAGCTCGCCAAGGCAATGAGCATCCCGCGCATCCTGTGCTTCGGCGACTCGGACCTGGTGGTCCAGCAAACCTCAGGGAACTGGGACGCCAAGGACGCCAACATGGCCGCCTACCGGTTCTTCGTACAGCAGCTCTCCGCCTGTTTCGCAGGATGCGAGTTCCACCACGTACCCAGGGCCAACAACGAGACAGCTGACATCCTCGCCAAACTCGGCAGCACCCGGCGAGCCATTCCGCCTGGCGTCTCCCTCGAGCACGTCTACGAGCCGTCCATCACGCCATCACCCGACTCGGAATCCATCATCCTCCAGGCGGACCCCAACCTCCCAGCCGAAGAAGCAAACCCGGGGGCTGGAAGCCTCCCAGCCGGAAACGGACACTCGGGGGCTGCCACACCGCCCGGCTATACCACGACAGCCGGATCCATCCCCGAGCTCATCGACAAGACCAAAGGAAACCCGGGGGCTGCGCAGCCGGATCCAAAGGCCGCCCAGTTGGCACTAGCCGGCATCTTCACCATCCATGAAGTTCCCTCCTGGGCGCAGCCGTTCCTCGACTTCCTCACCCACGGCAAGCTCCCAGCGGAGGAGGTGCAATCACGACAAGTTCTGCGACGCTCCAAGGCGTACACCATCATCAACAACGAGCTCTACAAACGCAGCGCGACTGGTGTTTTCCAGCGCTGCGTCGAGCCGGCAGAAGGGCGCCGCCTGCTGGAGGACATTCACAAGGGGGAGTGCGGACACCACGTCACCTCCAGATTAATTGCTCGAAGGCCCTGCGCTACGGTTTCTACTGGCCGTCCGCTCTGGCTGCCGCCGAGCAGATGGTCCGCGCCTGCACAGGCTGCCAGTGCTTCAGCAAGCAGAAGCACACCCCAGCAGCAGCCGTACAAACCATCCCCATCACGTGGCCATTCGCCGTCTGGGGGCTCGACATGGTCAGTCCCTTCAGGACGGCACGAAGCGGCATGACTCACCTCCTCGTAGCGGTGGACAATTTCACCAAGTGGATCGAGGCCAAGCCGATCAAGAAGCTAGACGGCCAGACGGTCATCACCTTCTTCCAAGACATAATCTACCGCTACGGCTACCCGCACAGCATCATCACCGACAATGGCACGAACTTCGCCAAGGGCGCCTTCAAGCGTTTCTGCGGCGAGAAGAGGATCCGGCTGGACCTCGCCTCGGTGGCTCACCCCCAGTCGAACGGCCAAGTGGAGAAAGCAAACGGCCAGGTCCTAGCCGGAATCTGGCCCCGGCTGGTGGACCCGCTCGAGCGAACACCCGGCTGCTGGATAGAAGAACTCCCACATGTGCTCTGGAGCCTCAGGACCACCCCCAACCACTCGACGAACTACACGCCTTTCTTCCTCGTCTATGGTGCAGAAGCCGTCTTGCCGGCTGACATTGAGTTCGACTCTCCGCGAGCCGTCCTCTACACGGAAGAAGAGGCCAAGCGGGCAAACGAAGACGGTGTAGACCTCCTCGAAGAGGCGCGGGAGCTAGCCCTGTCCAGGTCGGCCATATACCAGCAGAACCTGCGCCGGTACCACAGCCGGAAGGTGCACCCGGTCACGTTCCGTGAAGGAGACCTCGTGCTTCGATGGATCCAAGACACCAAAGGCCTCCACAAGCTGTCTTCCCCCTGGGAGGGCCCTTTCATCATCAGCAGAGCGCTGCGCAACAATGCGTGCTACCTCACAGACGCACGCGAGAAGAGAAAGAACAAGCCGTTCACCCCTTATGAAGAGGGGGAACGCCCGTGGAATGCCAGCCTCCTCAGGCCTTTCTATTCCTAGAAAAAGTGTAACACCCTGTATCCCTTTTCAATGAAAGTTAGCACCCCCGAGCACACACTCGGGGGCTGCAGTTGTATCAGAGCTGTTGCTTGTTCTTCCGACTGTGGCTAGCCGGCTGCCAATCCTCGCTTACAACAGCCAAGTACCGTGCCCGGCTCCACGGCTAAACTCTCGGATCCGACTGCAGAGTCAGTCGGCCAGAGCACAAAGCAGAGCCGCACGAAAAAGGCAAATAAGAAGGGAAAGATTTCCGGCTCGCGACAGAAAAACCGCGCCTCCGCTCGCCCAAGTCTAGCTTCTCAAGATCTCAGTACCGTGCACGCTCAGCCGGCCATATCTTCAGGTCCGGCTGCAGAGTTCAGCTGGAAAGAGCAGGGGTCGGTCGACCGCATGCACGAGAAGGGGCACGAGCAGCAAAACAAAGGCGAGCCGGCCCCTAAACAAATAAAAATTGCGAAGTTAAAAAGTACCAACCCCTTTCGATTGAGGACTAACAATTTAACAAAAGTTCAATGTGTTTCCTTGTCGGCTCACAAGCTCTCAGAGGCTAGCCGGAAAGATTCGACACGGCCGGCTACGCCAGCCGGGCCGAATCTCCGGGACTAGTCTACGCGGACGCCCGGCTGTCTCGGTCAGCCGGGCAAATTCTTCGAATACATACCAGATTCGGCCTGACCGGCTACGCCAGTCGGGCCAAATCTCGGGGGCTAGTGAGGGTGATTGGGCTGTCGCCTTCACTACATCACAAAGAAATACAAAGTAGCAGGAATAACAAAGAAGAAATTTGAGCTGAAATACCAAAAGAGCAAAGGAGACGAAGCTCCATGCACGTCACGAAACAAATACCAGAATTTTTATACAAGCACACCCGGCATCCCGGGGACAAATGATGCAAGTTCACAAGCTAAGCTAAAGTTCACGGCAGAGGACACAGGTTTCCACTCGGCATCCCGAGGTCTTCATTCGGCGGGCTTGGAGGAGCTGGCCACTTCGCCGGTCTTGGAGCTGCCGGGGTCTATGAGGGTTTTTCCCTTGGGGTCCTCCGCCGGCTCCTCGACCTCGTCGCCGCCATCGTCGTCAGCGTACTCATCCTCGGAGTCCCTGGCCAGATGGACCCTGTCGGGGATGAACTCCGAAAGATCCACGAAGTCGGCAATAGTGCAGGCGACGTCACGGAAGTCCGGGCGCTGCTTGAGCGCCTCGTACGTGTCTTCATCCCTGAAGCCCTCCTTGAGCAGCTCCAGGTCGGCATCCGGATACCAGGACTTGAGGAGGCACACGGACCACAAGGCTCCCCCACGCGACGCCTACTCCTGCAGGCTCTCCACTCCACCCGGCGCCTGCCCAAGCTGGCGTGCCAGCTCGGCCAGATGCCCAGCCACCCCTCGCAGACGGTGGCGAAGTAACTCAGCGAGGCCACGGAGTTGGCCCCGAGGTGGTGCGGCAGCAAGCCAAAGAGCTGCAGGAAGCCCTGGAAGAAGGGGCTCGCCGGCAGCGCGAGCCCACGGTCGAAGTGGTCCCTGAAGACCACCCTCTCGCCGGCCTGCGGCGCGAGAACCACCTCACCGTCCGCGGCGAGGCGCACGCCCACGCGATCCTCCGTCGACAGGAGGCTGCCCGCGCGGAGGCCCTTGATCTCCTCCATGGTGATATGGGAGCTGCGCCATTCGCCGCCACCCTCGTTCCCGTCGGCCATCTCCGAGTCCAGCGCGGCGGGGGACGGGCTTCGCGGCCTCAGCGTCGAATGGTGAGGGCCTGTGGTCACCGTGCCCGCGGCCTCCAGCGCGTCGGAGAGGAAGCGGCGACGCTGGCGAAGGATACGCCTCGCCAGAGAAGAAGAAGAAGAGGAGGCACGCGCGGATGCGATGGGGCACTCAAATGCAGAGGAGGCGAGGAGGAGAGTGGAGGCGAACCCTTCTCCTCCACGCCTCACCCGATATTTATGCGCCAGGCGCGCCTGTAACTGCCTCCGCGGATCGCGCCGCGTGGCGCACATCCGCGCGGTCGTGGGCGAGATCGTGGGCGGCGGTTTCTCCACAAAGGATCCCGCCCCTGCTACGTCGCCACAGAAGATCTCGCAACAGAAACCGAAGCGTCGCCTCGACTGCCGAGTGACAGCCTGGCAGACGGATGGGATGTGCCAGCGTCAGCGCTTGCGTCACCCACCATGGCTGGCCGGCAGAACATCCGGCTTTCTGTCCATCCACCCGGACAAGCATTTCAAGATGATGAACACGCAGAAGCTCTCCTACCGTAGCCGGGGCATTTAGCTCCAGCGTGTTCGGGGGCTAGTGTCGTGGGGATAAAACCGGGGTACGCAAGGCCCCACAAAAGATCCCGAGTGAAACGCAAACATCGGAAGCAAGCCTTCAGCCTGGCCGCCCCCGGCTGCCTGGCCGAGCCGGATCCGCCTGCCCCAAGTATAGTCGGTCCCCGCCTAGCCTGGCGCAGCCGGGCCCCTGGCCCGTCATCATCACGATTCCCAGAGACAAGCAGATAACGACAAACGACGCCCGCCACTAGTACAGAAAAGGCTATCAGTGGCGCACCAATTTGGGATTCTGTGGCGCACCCCCAGGTTTGCTGGGTGCGCCACAGAATTCTCGCCACTAAAATTATTTCTGTGGCGCACCTGGCGTGGTGCGCCACAGAATTCTCAAAAATGAAAAAAATGAAAAAAATGAAAAAAATATAAAAAGTTTCAAAAAAAATCAGAAAAATCAGAATATGAAATAATATGAAAAATCCTAATTATTGGAATTATTTTCATATTTTTTGAATTTTTTGAACTGATACCTTCCAGCTAGGTCACCCATCGTCAAACTGCTCCAACCCTAGCACGCTTAACTTCTAAGTTCCACCCAGTTCACCTACCCTTGTGCTACTCAATTTCTTATTGATATATATATATCATATGAACCCTCTTAACTCTTGTATGTGTATATGTGTGATATGTGTTATAAATGTGTTTTTAAATTTCATATTTTTTAAAAACTTCTAAAGTTTCAAAAGAAGATTCAAAAGTTTCAAAAGATCCAAAAATAATCAAAAAACTTAAAAAATTTCAAAAAATCCAATAAAATCAAAAAAGTCAAAAAAGTCAAGACACTTCAAAAAAATCCAAAAAATTCAACAATCTTGTTTGTTATACATTTCTGTGTCTTTTTTGGACCTTTTTAATTTTTAATTTTTTTTCTTTTTTTTGATTTTGCTGCGAAAAATCGTCTGTTTGAAATAACCTTTTTTTCTTTTGGAATTTGAGGAATCTGTGAATCTGTGAATTCGAACTCCAATTTTTCTCTAGTTTTTTTTGGTATATTAAACGCGTTTTTTCCGACGTCGTACGCAAAAGTTATGGCCGTTTTACTATTTTTTTCTTGTTTGTTGCAGAAAAGGTCAAAATTCATATTTCAAAATTTCTATACTTATTAGACACTCAAACCTAACTACATGTCAAAGATTTTATTTATTGAAATTTTTATCATTTTCCTTTACTTCCTGCAAGACTAAAAAGGCGATCTACGAGGGGGGTGGGATTTGGAAAAAAAAATTCTGTGGCGCACCAAGCTTGGTGCGCCACAGAATGTCACCTTTCTGTGGCGCACCTGGCAGGTGCGCCACAGAATTTTTTTTTCCAAATTTTAACCCGCCCCCCAGATAACTTTCTGTGGCGCACCTGGCCATGTGCGCCACAGAAGTGGCACACCAGGCTTGGTGCGCCACAGAATGTCTAATTTCTGTGGCGCATGTGGTTTAGTGCGTTCTGTGGCGCACCGGGCTCGGTGCGCCACAAAAAATAATTCTGTGGCGCACGAATTAAGGGTGTGCCACAGGGTGCCAACCTAGCTATATAGGGTTTCCCTACTAGTGCGCCTTGTGCGACCACGGTCAACCGTTGTAGCCGGCCCCGGGTGCCCGGCAGCCGGAAGACCGGCTGCCGCTCGTCTACTACAAGCAGAAGACAAGGGCCCGTGTCGGGTGGGAACCCGAGCCACGCCCGGCTGTCCCTCCGTGACACCCAGGCATGGCTCAAGCTCTACCTCCCCTACGACGCCTAGGAGCCCCAGCAGGCGGGAGACACGGGGCTCCGCCCGACACGCCAACATGAAGCCCTAGGAGCAGCCGGATTAGTAGGCGGGGGCCGGCCTCTTCGACGCCCAGCCTTCCACGTCGCCAGGTCTATCCCGACATCGCCTGCAAGCCTACGAGGTTCACTGCTTGGCGGACAAGAAGCGTCACGAAGAAACACCCCTGTAGCCGACACGGGCCAGCTGGCACGGCCAACCGGACCCGCCTGTAAGCCAGGCAGCCAGACCTATATAAGGCTGCCTGGGTGCCCTTGTAGAGGGGGTCTGATCATTTTCTTCTTCCTCACCCGAGATAGCTAGAGAGAGAGGAGAGCAATGTTGAGCTCGCCAGACAGCTCAAGGAACACCCTTGTACTGTGTCCACCGAGGAACAAGAGATCGAGCAGGAGTAGGGGTGTTACCTCCTCCGAGAGGGCCCCGAACCTAGGTACTCCCCGTGTCAGCGCTCTTGCGCAATCCCGCCGGGTGCCGATGCTGCAGTTTCCGGATCCCACACCTACCTTAGCCACCCCGTGGCATATGCCGTGTTCCACACGACGTCAAACGGGGTGAACTCACATCGAATAGGGCAGAAGGAAAACTGTGGGGAAGGACATCGTTAGACAAACCAACCATTGTCAGCCTTCCGTACTTGAAGCAACACATCCATGCCCAGTTGCCAAAAGGGCACCTCCAAGAATGACAAAATATAGAGGCATTGCCCCCCGCCATTCCGAAGGGGAATAGGGTTTTCACTTGGGAAACAAGGAGGGGAACCTCGACGATGCCTCCAAGGAGAAAGGCAATGCATATAGCCATACAGGTGTCGCGCTAGTGTCACCCCTATCGGGGCCTTTCACTAGCCAGTGATTTCTCCCAGAGCACTCAACCCCGCCAGGAGGATAATTTCCCTTTGTTTTGGGCGGTGATTTTAATATTATTTGAAAACTTCCGAAAGGGATACATATAAATGGCTGAATATATGTTCCTTTTAATCAATGCAATTATTGAGCATTCGATTTAAAAGAAATCGAGCTTTCTGGTAGATTCTTTACCTAGTCAAATGTTTACAGATATCTTATTTTAAAAAAATTAAACATGATTTTGGTCACTCCTGTTTGAGAACAAAAGTTCCCTCTTGTTAATGCAAACTCGTGTTGACGTACGTGTCCCTACTTTTTTAAAATTTTGATGGCTTACTAGGGATGGCTTGGATAGTGTGCTTTATAAATCCGGGCATATGAATTTCCATGTCAAAAGTGCTTTAAATATTGAACCGTAATCATAGAAAGTATAGGAAACTTATTTCTTCCCAATTATATCTTATTAATATAAATAGAGGATCTCAATAAATAAATAAATCAACAAATAAATATAAATAGCAAGCTAGCACGGCTTTCATTTGTTGACTATGAGTTGAGAAATCCTTGTTGAACTAGCAAAAATGGGTGGTGACATTTCTAGTGTTGTGCCGCATCTCATAGATGATGTTTTATCCACCATACAGTATGCGGATGATGCTATTCTCTTTACGAATCACGATTTGGACAAGACCCAAAACCTCAAATTGGTACTTCGGCTTTGAGGAAACTTTCTTGTTTAAAAATCATCTTTCATACGAGTGAGTTATTCTGGTTTGGTCACGGCCTCCCTAAGGCTAAATATGCTACCATGTTCGGTTGGGAGATATTCGTTATCTATGGACCCCGATTCATTATCATAGGCTTACGATAGAGGATGAAAACAAGTGGAGAAAAGTAATGAAAAATGCTAATTAGTTGAAAAGGAAAATACTTATCCACGGATGGACGTTTCGAATTAATCAACTTGTGATAATTTATATGGTATTATATTATGGAGATATATGCACCATTGGTCACTGAACTTGTCCACGATGAGTAATTTAGTCACTAAACTTGCAGAATGTTGTGTGCAGCTCACAAAACTTGGCAAGGATGAGCAAACCGGTCACAATCGTGAAGTGGCACGCTGACTGGACAGTTGACCCTAGACTTTGACCTAATTTTTTGCAAAAAGAACCCTAGAGAATTAAGCCTGTTTTTCTTCCTCTCGCTGACGGGTGGGATAACCATCATTCTAGCTACTTGTTGGTTGTTTATCTCTGCCTCATTCATTCATACATCTCCAAAAGGGTTACACATCTTTACAAATATTTGTGAAAGATATACGTAGTATGATATTCAGTTCCAAAGAACAGATTAATTTCTGTACTACATTTGTAGATACATCTTCAATCCTGCACCAATATACACAATATCCTAACAAATCAACTATGGACATTGGGTCATCTAGCTAGTTGAGGAAATGAAGTATGAACCAAAGCGTCCGGCCGATGATGATGGAGCAAGATGGAGCTCACTGGAGCGGTCGACCTCGGCGAGCATGGCGACACGGTCCATCTCGTAGCCACACACGTCGACTTCGTCTCCGTTGTCCCCTGTGCCGCCCGACCAGTCCACCATGCCCACCTGCTTCGTCTCCACGTCCAGCGCGTAGACCTGCGTCCCGCCGCCGTCTTTCCTCGCCGTGAAGAGAACCACGCCGCTCCTCTCGCAGAACCAGCGCAGCCTGACGCTGAGCAGGCCCATCGGCGCCGCCCACAGCATCCACCGCAGCTCCTTCTTCCCGGATGTCGCGCCGTCTCGCACCATGTCCGCGTGGACGATCACGTAGGCGCGCACCGTGTTGTCGGCCCTCGACTCGAGCATGCACAGCCTCCCGTCCGGCATCACCCCAGGCAGCCGGTCCACCACCTTACTGACGAAGGTGCTGGCGCCGCTCGGGGACTTGGAGGCCTGGACGGAGTAGGGCGGGGCGGACGTCTGGAGCGTGGCGAGGTCGAGCGAGATGCCGAGCCCGTGCCAGCATACCACGTCACCCCGCACCAGCGTGGCGTGCGCCGCCTTCGCGCCCAGCTGCCACCCCCTGGCGATCCGGGCGCCGATCACCCGCACCTCCGGGCCCCAGCCGTCCTCGGTGGAGTAGCGCCGGAGGGCTGAGTAGGTGCGGTGGTTGAAGAGGAGTAGCACGCGGTACGAGGACGAAGACGTGCTACGCCTCTCGGTGGGCGTGCTGGACGTGTCGTCGTAGAGATGGAGCCTGTCGTCGGCGGTGAGAAGGGCGCACGCGTACGGACCGGGGCTGTCCTTGCCGCTGAGGGGCAGGAGGAAGTCGGCGGCGCCAGTCATGGGGTCGCACACGCACAGGCGAAGCACGCACGCGCTCTTGGAGCGGCGGAGGTCTAGCACGACGCGGCCGTTGCGGGAGGCGACCACGCGCGAGGTGTCAAGCAATCCGCCATCCACGAGCGCGGGGACCGAGAGTGGGGCGGGTACTAAGGGCACGAACCCGCCGTGGCCGCCCTTGCTGCCGCACAGGAAGGCGCCGAGCGCGAGGCGGCGGACGAAGCGGTCGCAGCGCGGGGGGGCGCGCCTACAGATGAAGGCGGCGTCGGAGGATACGAGGCGGCGCAAGCGCCGGCAGACGGCGGCGCAGCGGATGAGGTCCCTGGCGTCGGAGAGGCCAGAAAAGACGTGGAGGAGGGTTTCGTCGCACATGGGCAGCGCCTGGTCGCCGTGCTCGGATCCCCGCTTGAACGGCCTGCGGCGGACGGCCAGCCACCCTCTGCTGCCGCTTGTCGTCTCGGCGTCGGCGGCGGCAGAGGAGGAGCGTCGGCGGCGGCGACGCGGTGGCCGTGGTGGCGGCGGCATGATGATTCGATCGTAACTCCGATCTGTGTCCTGAAGAGTTCGGTTAGGAATTAGCGAAATCGAACAAGGGTTTAGTTTTTTTTTTTTTTAGTGGACGAACAAGGGTTTAGTTGACAAGATGGGTAGGGTATAGGTCAGGTTTGGGTGAATAGCTCCTATGCGACGTTTTTCATAGTCAATTGATGGGCAGCGACGTCGTTCGCTGGAATAGCTCTGCTGCGACATCGCTGTTTGCGCAAATTGCTCTGCTACGACTTGGCCCTTAAGGGCAGTCTGTTAGTTAGGATTAGGATTATGGGGAGCCGGCGGGTGGGACCCACAACTTATCCACGTCAGATTGGTGGGACCTAGACAACAAGGACGACTGTTATATCCTCCTCCCCTGCGCGCGCATTCTCCCTTACTTGCCTGTCTTCTTCTTCTCCGGCGACGAAGCGCCGCAACGCCGACGAGGTTGTCTGAACTGAACTGGATTCATTTGCGCAATTTCTGAAGTGAAGCCGTAAGCAGAACTGGATTTCAACTGAAATTTAACTTAACATATACTCAAATTCGAAAGATTATATAGCTTAGTTCGTGGCGATCATCGGATCAAAAGCCACACACGCGGGCAGAAGCTCGATTACATAGTTAGCCTAGCTAATTGGGCGTCGACGCTGCTCTACCCCTAAACGCAGATCCAAAATTGGGCTTCGGAGCCCCGGTGGTGCGGCGACGAGGCGGCGACGCCGCTCAGTCGGACAAGTCGGAGAAGTCGAGCTCCTCCTCGTCGGAGCTGATGTCGATGATGGGGTGGAGGGAAGCCTCGATACCTCTCTCGAGGCGGAGATTGTTGAGCTCCTCGATCTCCTGATGGCGCACCTCGACCTCCTGCTGCTGCTGCTGCTACGCTGGATCACCTCCTCGATGATCCAGTCCAGGTCCTCATCGGCGGTGAAGTCTCCGGGCAGCAGGCCGCGGCGTGGTGGGCGGTCCTGCTGCTCCTCCTCCTCCCTCTTCGGCGGCGGCAGCTGTGGCGTCCTTGCCGCCATGCGGGAGCTCCCCGCGCCGGAGGAGCTCCCGTGCTCGTAGCGGCGGCCGCGCGCCGCCACGGCGAGGTCGTACTCCTCCACCTCACGGCGCTGGTACGCTGGCGGCGGCGTCAGGCCCATGTTGAGCCACTTGTACGCGCCGTGCTTCCGACCGATGTCGGAATGAACCCGCCTCGCGCGTTCCGGGTCAGCCGGCCGCTTCTGCGACTTGCGGGCATCGCCGGAGCGATTTCCACCGCCGGAATGGCCACCGCGGGAGTTGGAGCCCCCGGAACCTCCACGCCTAAACATCTTCGTGCGGTGGCGCTGGATCTGTAGGTGGCGGTGGCGGTTTCTCGTGGATTTGGTCGCCGGCGGCGAGTGTGGGGAGCTGCGGCAGATCTGAGAAATTGCTAGGGTACGACGGGGTTGAGTGGATAAGTAGGGAACGGGAAAAAACAAGGTGGGCTGTGGCACGGGAGGTGGGCTGGGCCGTGGGGAAAGCGAACGCGAGGTGGACCGTGCCACGGGAGGTGGGCCGTGTATTGAGCCGTGAAATGAGGTGGCCCGTAATTTGGTTGGCACTTATCTTATGCGTGGCTGAAAAAAACTTTGCCCAATTTCAAATGAGCATAACTAATTCAAAAATATCATAAAAACATGAAACCTTCATTAATTTAAAAAATAGTGAGACTGTAGAATGACACTATATAGATAGAAAAAAAGTCTAGGAATTTGTTTTGAGTGATTAAGACAAGGTGAAAAAGACACTTGCAATATCTAACTTAAGAGCTCATTTGAAAATTCAAAAAAATTGTACCAGTGCAATATCTTAATGGATGGGACAACTCACTATTATAGATTTTTCTATAATAGTGAGATGCCAGACCCACTAAGCTATTAGACTAGAACAGGAAATGCAACACCCAAATTGCGAGCATGGGGGGCTCGAACTTGGGTGGGCAAAGGGAGGCATCAACCCTTACCACTAGGCTATGCCTATGTTTGCGACAAATCTATCATCGAAAAAGTGTTTGTTTTAACTTGGTCATCAATCCAAGCCTTCATCGAAAAAGTGCTAGAAAGTAGCTCCAAAGGTAGGGTAAACGACCTCATTTCTAAGCAAGCGATTTTCGACCTTGTCTAAATCAGCAAAAAAAACTGTTCTACCAATCTACTATGTATATAAGAAGACCATGTGGACTGTTTTTTTTTTGATTTTTTGATTTTTTTTGAATTGTTTATACTCATTTCAAATTTGGCCAAATTTAAAATTGAAAATGAAAAATTCCACATGGTCTTCTTATAGACAGAACACAATTTGCAACGATTTCCAAACTATAAACGTGTTTGTTCTAACTTGGTCGTCAATCCGAGCCTTCATGGAAGAAGTGCTAGAAAGGAGCTCCAAAGGTAGGGTAAACGGCCCCATTTCTAAGCAAGTTTTTTTTCGACCTTGTCTAAATCAGCCAAAAAGATTTCCTAGACATCCATTCTACATATTAAGTGTCATTCCAAAGTCTCACAATTTATTGAATTAATCTTCATATTATTTATTTATTTTTACATAATAATGGTTTAATTGCAAATCCTAAATAAATAAAGTTCAAAACATGAAAATGAAAAAGTAAGCTCAGATCTATCTTAGTCCCTCCAAAATGAAGCTGTGGTGAGGTGTTCACAACTTTATATTTTCAAAAACATTGAAATCACTTGAAACCATACTCTCTACTTTGAAATCCATACTAGTCTGTTCAAGATTTCACATTTGAGTGAAGGCATTTTCGTGCAAATGTATATACACCATGTTTATATTTTTTTCTCGTTACTATATGACATAAGACACACATGTGCGCTGGTTTTTTGATTTTTTTTAAATTCATTATGCTCACTTGAAACCATACTCTATACTTTGAAATCCATACTAGTCTGTTCAAGATTTCACATTTGAGTGAAGCCATTTTCGTGCAAATGTACGTACACCATGTTTATATTTTTTTCTCGTTACTATATGACATAAGACACACATGTGCGCTGGTTTTTTCATTTTTTTTTTTTTAAATTAGTTATGCTCATTTGAAAGTGTTCGGGATCTCTCACTTGATTTAACGATTTTCCGTAAAAATGTATATAAACCATACTTATATTTTTTTCTCGTTACTATATGACATTACAAGACCATGTGCGCTGGTTTCTTGTTTTTTTGATTTTTTTTAATTAGTTATGCTCATTTGAAAGTTCTGTCAAATCTAGGCCAAACCTTCTAGAAGAACACCCGTTGGCCGTTGGATCGACGAGAATCTAGCGATGACGGTTGAGATCCGCTGAGCCAGGGCGATCCGCGAGACTAGCGTTCTGCGCTCTGATTGGCCGACCTCTTTTTTCCACCCAAACACGCACGGTTTGATTCACTGATATGTGGAGCCAACCTACTGTGGGGTCCGCATGTCAGTAGCTGGTTTGCGAACGTGTGGGCCTGCCATGCGCGGGGAACGACGGCGTTTGCTTGCTTGATTCAGAGATTCAGAGATTCAGACATTGCCCGCGGCGATTCAGATGCAATGTGAACAAGGCAGTGATTCAGATGCAATGTGAAACGCCATGGATACACACGCATGCACCTCCGCATTTCATCGGAAACCCTAAGCATTCTAGCCTATTTAAGTACAGCACGCACCCCCTCTTCCTCTCCCACCCAAGCAAGAGCCACTCCCTTCCCCCTTCCATGCGAAGGCGAATCCACCCTCCTCTCACATCCGCAATGGAGTTCGACGTAACAACCTTCCAGCGGCCGCCTACCGTGCCGAGCGGCGCCACCCGCCGGGCGTCCTAGTCCAGAACACTCTGCGTGTGTGGGCGCAGTCCAGGGTTAGGGGGCCGAAGCTCTCACGCGCGCCTTCCTTGACGCCGGTTATGCCCATCTCCCACCGGGCACGCCGGCGATGTACGAGCTCGAAGTCAGTCTTGACTTCTTCGACAACATCAGGATGATCACGGTCAACTTCCGCAACCCGTTCGACGCGGAGCATCTACTCGGCCAAGTTTTTTGGTGCGGCTGCGAGTCCATTTTCTTCACCATTTGTAACATCTTCACCGGGACCGAGAGCATGTTCCCCCACCCAAACCAGATGCACTCCCTCCCCTACTGAAGTTTAAGTAATGGAAGTATTATTTTGTGTTTTCTGCGTTTTTTTCTTTGACGTGTCGTGTCCCTGAACACTAAAAGGCAAAAGTGGCTCAAATAAAAAAATAAAAAAAAGCAAAAGTGGCTGAAATGGCTCCTACACTTACTGGGCCTAATTGGATGGAGTTGGCCCATTCATCTAGCCCACAGTGAAACTTTTTCATTTTTCTCGAAAAAAAAAAATCTGCGCACGGCTGCGTCCTCTACAACAATATTCCGAAGAAGTAAATCATTCTGGTAAGTCTAAATAAAGAAGTAAAACATTGTTTCTACAGATGACACGATAATTTACATTTTTTACAAGGTTTAACCCAACGGAACGTGCGAATGACAACATCGGGATGTCCAGAGCACGCCCCCAGGGTGTTCGACAGAATGCAGTCCACATGCCCAGTTCACAAAATTACTCCCCACACGCTCCCAGCGCTGGACAAACATTGCCTGAACTTTCAGGCACCTACCAAAATTCACTACACTTCCTATCTACATAATGCAGCTCAAGCTTCCAGCTCCATCTAGCAGCTCTGTAGCTGATTCTTCATCTCGCATAGGATCAAAGCTACTTCGATGTCCAGGCTCGATGAACTAGCTGAACTCCTGCTCGATGTGGTACCCCTGCTCGTCATCGGCGGCGATTGACCGCCGAGCGAAAAAACCCTTACCGTCGATGCCGTAGCGCTTCCACGCCCGCTTCAAGACCTGATTCACCGAAATCCGGTAGGGTCGCTTGCTGTCCCTCGCCGCTGCACGAGTCACAAATAGGGCCGCCGGTCGCCTCCGCAACCGGCGACCCGCACCACCCCAACCTCCATCCACCCTCGACGCCCTTACCTTGCATTGCGACCGCAAGCCCTGCGTCGCCGCCGCCGCTCGAATCGCCGCTTCTTTTCTTGCGCCGCCGCTCGAATCGATTGCCGCTTCTCTTCTCGCGCCACCGCTCGAATCAGCCGCTCCATCTCCAGCCCGGAAAAGCCGAGACGGCAGGACAGGAGTGAGCTCCGAGGGACGCCGGCGCGTGGCAGAGTTTTTTCCCCCACGATGAACAGATGCAGCTGTCGCATCGGAGCTATTATCACCGCTTCAGAGCATGCACGCGTGAGGTCCCAGTTGTCATAAACTTGTCCATTGAACGGTCAAACGGGGTTTACCGCGTGGGATAATAAATTAACGGCCATATCGTACCTGGTCTATTTCTGCACAAAGGCATGTCGCACCAGGGCTATTGTTACGAAAGATGTAGCATCGCAGAAAATTCCCCACAAAGACGTCGCACAGGAGCTATTCACCCGTCAGGTTTCGTGTGCCGGAACCTCGGGCCCTTCTTTTCTGCAGCGAATCCGACCGAGAGAAAATATGGCACTAGTTTTTCTTTTGACACTATCAGATGACAGGGCATTCTCCAAATATTGCAAAGAGGACCAGCTGTGCACCGATCACACAACAATTGTTCTATCTCTACCGGTAAATTGACGTATCTAACTTTGACAAAGATCAAACAAGTTCTCGGGGAGGTGTTATATAAATATTTTTAAAATAAACTTAGAATTCTCAAAAAACAAAATGCAAAAAAATGTCAGCGCGTAGACCTTAAGGTTTTACGTGTTAACAAAGTTATTTCACGAAAAAACTACATATTTTGCGTTCACAGTTTTTGTCATTTTCTTACAGAAACCACAAAAAATGTCGAGTTTTCGTGAAACGACTTTGTGAACATGTAGAATGTGAAGATGTCTCCACGATATCTTGTTTCGATTTTTTTTGACATTTTTAAATGTGTTTTCTAAATTAATGGTGCATACGCACCTGGGAGCCAAAGTGGATTTCACCAACTTCTCAGGCTTCACATTCACACCTAACGCATAAACAATTAAGGGTCTGTTTGTTTGGGCTGCAGCTTTTGAGAAGCAGCTGTAGCTGTTGAGCTATGGAAAAACAGCTGTGAGAAGCAGCTATTGGAAGCAGAGATTTGATGTTTGGCAGGAGTGCTGTTGACAGCTGTAGCTGTTGGTTTTTTGGGTAAAATGTTTGGAATGCCCCTGAGTGCTGAAGATGTTATATAAGTGCCGATTTGAAGCGAAACAATTGTTTTTGACTTATTTAATTCATTATTAGGATGTTTAGGTAGCTAAATCATCTCAGTTTATCAATTTATGTGACCATGCGAGGCTGTCCAACAAATATATTACAAGGCTTCTCCATATGAACCCAAAATTACAACACGAAACTTGTGGAAAATAGAGAGATATATCTACTCGTGAAAGGAAAATTTCAAATGGGCGACCAAGTACGACGAATTTGACAAAATTTGGTAAAAAATGTGCAAAGTTCGATGCAAAATTGGGAAGCTACAGTTCACAAAACACGAAACCGATTAGGGAATGGAAACTATTAGTCGACGCACACATATTTCATGTATAGATTATTTCGAACCCAACTATATATTTATGTGAGATGGAATTTGTGTTTTGACCTGTACACACCATCCCTATGTGAAGCAAATTACACCGGATTTTTTTTTAACGGGAAAGTGCACTGTGGCTCCAGCTCGCGCAACGTTCGTTTCACGCATGTTCGTTCGAGCTCACGCATGCACGTGTGAGGCAAAGTATGCTCGTTTCACCTCACGGTGGCAGTGGGTGGCAGTATGCTCGTAATTTAGAGCAAAGGAATGGGCAGTAACAAATAATGTTTCGCTTCTTTGAGTGGAAAGCTGTGGGAAGCTGCGGGAAGCTGCTCTCGGGCTGCTTCCGCTTTGCATGGCTCGATCAGTGCATTTCCGGCGAGCACTTTTGACAAGCGCTTTTCAATAGTCAGTCGTTTGTTTCCGCTTTGACTTTTGAAGGCAAAAGCGGAAGCTAAAGCTCTAACAAGCAGCCCCTAAGAGACATTTAAAAAAGTGATGATTAATATTTCCTTCACAACCACAGAGTTCACAGAGTTTATTTCTTTTCAGCCTTTCTTAGCTAAGTTATCCTTAGTAAGAATTATGTTCTTGACTAAAAGCCAAACAAAAGCTTTTAATTTCAGGGGCATTATCATGTTCCAAGTAAATTTGTAGGAGAAAAACCCATATTGCTCTGTTTGGATGTTTGCATTGGGAGGCTAGACATTATATTGGGATGAGGTTGAATTTCAAATACTGTTTGGATGTATAAAAGTGATGAACTGCAGTTTTTCAAGACTTTGATAATTAAACTGTTATATTCATTCCAAAATTATACGGAACAGCCATTATTATACGGACGACAACTAGAAGAATACATATAATATTATTCAATATTTTAACAACAACATTATATCAAAATCAATGCATAATCCATCATAAATGACCATTTTAAAGAAGTCTAAAGAAAAAATTACATAGTCTCATACGCAACATTATAAGTTCTTTAAGATAGCAATCACAAATGACAAGCTCTCAAGACAACATTAGCAGCCATTCCTTCCTCAACTCCATGGGGAGCTCCATAAGTGCATGAAATAAACATAGCTAAGGATTAGCTTCTCATAAGCTTGCGTTTTGTCACGCAGAGAGATGTCCGATATGCTATCGAGTGCAGAAAGCATCACCAAGCTGATCATAGCAAGCAATTTCAGTCCCATCATACATATCTTTCAACAAATAATTTCGAAGAGAATGTTTATGTTCATCATCGGTAAATGTCTCTAAATCTCTCGGTACCCTTTGTGTACTAAGATATGCCATCACAAGAAGAGTAGATTCAAAGTATTGTTTCATCAACACAATCCTTCTCCTCTTCCTTCTTTTGTTTTCTTCGGATACATAATTAACCAAGTCTAACTCTTCCGACATTTTGCATCTACAATGTAAAGAAATTTTGTAATTTCAGAAATTTTAGCATCATCAAACCTGAATTTTTTACAAGTATATTAACCAAAACGGCACTTCGAAAGTTCAGCACATCACACTGACATTAATTTACAGCAACTAGCACTTCGTAATTTCAGCACTACATTAGTGATTCATCCAAATAAAGCATCATTCCCTACCAAACTAGCATCAGTACAACAATACGGGAGGGGAGAGCAAGTTCAGAGAGGCTCGGGGCATTGCCCGTTTTGGAGTGCCCATGACACTATGTACGAACTGAAGTTGGATCGGGCGTCCAGTGGCATTTGCTGAACAAGATGTGTACGTTGGTATATTTTTAGTATTCACCAATCGGCTTGCCCTTAAATCCCGCACCTCTCCTCCAGTCATCCACTCCTCCTCCCCTGAACCCAGAACCCTAGCGCCATGGACGCCGCCGCCAAGAAGCCCAAGTCTGAATCCTCGTCCCCGGGGGGCGGCGCCGGGAAGACGTGGCGCCCGATGACGCAGCAGGAGCCACGACACCTACCTCGGATATATGCACAAGTACACGACCACGCTCTGGGTCTACGAGGACGGTGGCATGGTGCAACGGGACGTCACCTACGTCCCCGGCCTCTACAAGATTTTCGACGAGATCCTCGTCAGCGCCGCCGAAAACAAGCGGCGCCACCCTTCCATGGACTCCCTCCGGGTGGACATCGACGTCGACCAGGGCCGCATCTCCGTCTACAACAACGGTTGCGGCTTGCCCGTCGAGATCCACCCGGAGGAGGAGGGCGTCTACGTGCCGGAGCTGATGTTCAGCCACCCCCTCACAAAATGCCGCTACAACCACGGCGTCAAACTCACCAACATCTTCTCCACGGAGTTCGTCGTCGAGACCGCTGACGGGCGCCGCCACCAGAAGAAGTACAAGCACAGGTCAGATAATCACCGGTCCACCCCATTGTTGGATTGGTTTTTGGCGCTGGCTTATTAGTTAGAAATGACAGTGGAATGAGTTCTCTATATTATTAACTACCTTGGTTCTTTTTTTGTGTGTGTGGGTATAATTAACTAGGTTCTCTTGTATGTTCTCGAGGAGATCCACCTAAATCATGAAGAGTGTGATATAGCATGACATTTGTCCTCCATTGCCTCGGCAGGTTTTCTCTGAAAACATGGAGAGGAAGTCGGTGCCAGATATTAAAGAGTGCAAGCAGTCGGAGAACTGGACAAGAGTTACCTTCAAGCCTGACCTCGCCAAGTTCGACATGACCCATCTTGAAGACGATATCGTTGCACTCATGAGGAAAAGAGTGGTTGATATGGCGGGCACCCTTGGAGAAACCATGAAAGTTGAGTTAAATGGTGAGAGGTTGGCCACAAGAAGCTTTTCAGAATACGTAAAACTGTACACTGACTCGGCTTCCACATACGGAGTCGAGCGACCAAGGTTTGCCATAGATTTGACCAAGTTTGGGTGTGTCGTTTATGCAGTACTATTTCTGATCATGCGAACCTGTATTATTTTTTCAGTATTTACCAAAAGGTAAATGATCGGTGGGAGGTGTGCGTGAGTCTAGGCGAAGGGCAGTTTCAGCAAGTAAGTGGCTGTGTGGGATATGTGCAGATAATTTTTTTGATGTGGTTTCAGTTGTATATCACACTTCTTATTTGGGATTGCAGGTCAGTTTTGTGAATGGAACGGCGACCACAAGAGGTGGGACTCACGTTCACTACGTTGCTAACCCAGGGATTTGGATTTCGGCCCGGAAAACTGAAATCCGGCCGAAATTCGCCCATTTCGGTCACGACCGGTATTACTATTTTCCGGACGAAAACTTCCAAATTTTGGTAAAATAAATATAGGATCTTAAATTCATTTAAAATTTGCTGGAATAATTAAATTTTTCCCTGAATTTGGTTAATTTTTGTGCTAAGTTTCAAATTTTGGTTGTAGCTTTTCGTCCGAAATTTCACCGAAATGGCCGAAATTACCGAAATTCGCCTATTTCGGTCATGGCCGGTAAATATGCAAAACCGAAATCCAAAACCTTGTGCTAACCAAATCGCCAACCATGTGAGGGACTTCGTAAAGAGGAAGGACGTCGACACGAATGCTAAGATGAAATTACATTTCGTGAGGGACATTTTGAATAGGGAAGTCGTCTACAAGAATGCTAAGATGAAACTGCATACCGTGAGGGACATTGTGAACAGCACGGACGTCGACGAAAATGCTAAGCTGAAATTGCATACCGTGAGGGGATATCTATGGGTCTTTGTTAACGCTCTCATTGAAAACCCCAGCTTCGATTCACAGACCAAGGAGTTCTTGACCACTCGTGAGGGAAGCTTTGGATCCACATGTTATCTCTCTGATGATTTGCTTAACAAGGGTAGGTGGTTTCTCAACTTTGATATTCTGGATTTATCAACTGTGGTTGCCCCACAAATGCTAACGTTCAGGTCTTTACAAATTGCAGTTGCTAAATGGATTGTTGTTCACAATGTTGTTAAACCCTCTCGAACTGCATTGAGCATCATCATGCATGATGAAGGCCAGGCCGAAAGAGTGGAACTGAGGACTGGGTCAGCCGTTGAGCTATTTAGTAGAGTGGTTGTGGTGTCATTTCGGTACAAGGAACTGTGACATGCTAACCTGAATGATATGTATGTTCAGGTTGGACACTCGTATGAAAACATCATATGTTGCATTTTAGTTTAAACAAACCGTTTCGGGTCCCAGCAGCTCCAAGCCATGCCATCTTCGTTAGTGTTCCTGAACCTCAACAGATTCGTTCCTTCCTTACCAATGTTTCTGAACCTCAAGTTCCTAGATACTACTTAAGAGTTCTAAACCTAGTGTGAACATACTGTGAGCATGGGAAAATAAACTCAAATCGTACAAATCGTACAAAGCTCAAGAGATTTAACCCGTTTCTTTCACCATCAATCAACTGCATTGTATCATGACCAGATTTCTTACCATCCGGTAATCCGATCCATGAAAAAGGTCCTCAGTGGGCCGGGCCGGCGAGAAAAGTGTGAGCGGAGGTTAGTTCTAAAAAAAAAAAGAAGTTCTCGTCTCTTCACTACCAAAATCGACCGATCCCAAACCCCGATCGCTAGGTCTCCGGCGATGGCCAGCCTCCACGCCAGACTCAGCACCGGCCATCTCCGGATCTACACTCCGGCGCTGTATCACGACGGCGCCCGTGTATGCAGGAGGACAGATCTCAGCTCCTCCTCAAGATCCAGCATCACTACAGGGAAGCCCTTAAGCGGCTCACCGGCTCCGACGCGGTACGCAGCTTCCTCGCTTCGGGGGTCTGCGTCGGCCTGCTCGATCCGGTCTCCAACATCATCGTAAACGCCCTCCTCGCCGCCACGGAAGCTCCCGTCGACACGCTGGTCTCCGGCGACACGGAGCAGCGTTCCCTCGATGGCCTTGTCACCTTCCTCACCTGTTTCTTCCCCTACCTCGCCGACTGGGAGGCCGTCAGGTACCTCCTCCTCGCTGAGGCCGACCCCCTCGTAGCCGCGCGCATCGTCATCGAGGATCGCGGCACTAAGTGCTTCCGCCCAGACTCCGCCGCCACAAACGGCGCCCTCAATCTTGCCCTCAGGTGCGCCATGGTGGCCGCAAAGCACCCGCAGCTCACCGATGCGTGGCTCTCGTTGAGCTCATCCCTCGACAAGGCCGTCTCCCTCCTCTCCGCATGGCAGGCCAATTTTCCCTACAACATCCTACAACCGTTGCTCAAGAAGACAGCAGATGCCCCATATCCTCCTCCCACGCCGTGGGAGCTCGCTGACAGTCGCCGCACGCACACCACCAAGGTGCCCTACCAGCATTCATGGTCTCTCAGGCGAGTGCTCCTCGACACCATCCATGGATTCTACCTGAAAGCGCTGGCCAGGATGCCGGGCGGCTACCACCACAGCATGCTCAAGGCTGGCCATTGCTACGGTCCTTTTGACCCTGTCTCCAACATCATCGTCAACACCATCTGGTACGAAGCCTGCTTCCCACCACTGACTCCACGAGGGGAATTCGACTTTGTCGGCACATGGAGTTTGATGCGGATCGAGGCCCAATCCTTCTACGGACTCCTCTCGTTCCTCTGCACCTCCTACCAAGATATCAGCATGCACGAGGCCATGCGGATCCTGCTCGATACGGATCTCAACTTGGCCGCCACAAAGCACTGCAGCAGTGTCCAAGAAGAACAAGAAGCCTTCAGGGCTGCTGCCGTTGCAGCATGGAACCACCACCCCAATCCCGACGCCCAAGCAGGATTCCTTAGTTCCTGCAAGAATCCTGCAGTCTTGTCACTGCTGTCAGATCATGGAGGCCAACAGCAGCTCTCCTCTCAAGTTTTCCAGCAGCTTGTCACACTCTTGTCATCTGGCATGTCAACCCAGCAGCAGCAGCCAGTCTCGCTTCCGAACGACAGTTCAATCTTACCATGGCAGAGGGAAGTGAACGACGCAAGGCACATAAGAGAATCTCCAGGAAGGTCAAGGATGCGTTAAGAAGATATGAGAAGCAGAATTCGGTGAGTTCTTTTATCCGTCATATACCTCTACATTTGTTAGTTTTTATCCAGATCTCATCAACCAAAACCTGCATGAACAAAACAGCTGCTGAAAACCTGTTTGATCAGAAGTATATACATTCCTTTTGATTATCCCTCCACAATGGCACCATGTAAACACAGAATTTGGACAAGGTCAAGATGTTTTAAAAGCAGAGCAATTAATTTCTCTTAATTCTATGCCACACTTCCTGATTTGCTCTTTTTTCCTATCTTATAGGAGCAAACTGTTATCAGCTTCATGTGGTCTGTGGTGTGAATGAATCTGTATCTGGTCCTGACAACAGTGAAGAGTTCATCACGGAGCAAGATGATCCTTGTGAGGACTACTACCATCACATGCATGCCAACTTTCTGGTGAATCGAAATGCTGGCTCTGAATGTTCAGTCCCAGTACTCTTCTTTGCTGAGCTTAGCAACGACAGCGATGATGACGGCCAGCTTTTATGTTGTCCTGTTGATATTCCACCACCAGGGGCTGGTATATAAATGCTCTCATTCTTTTGTTTCAGATTCCTTTTTTCATCAGATATATGTTTTCTATATGAATCTGACATAGGTGGTCAGAGACTCGGTCTTTGGAAACTTCACAATTTACATGGCACTATTATCTCTTGTTATTGGTGAACTGGTTAGCTAGATTTCTGAATTCATACTGTTAAACTTTTTTTTTTAAAGGAAATATGAATTTATTATCCATCCTGACCACAAGTACCATTTATTTGTTACTCAACTTGTTTAGCCTGAGCAAACTGAAAGGTAGACATTTGCACAAGTAATTAAGCACTCAAGTCATGAGAATTTATCTTTGCAAACTAGGCAAAATTTACTCGACGGCTTCCTTCTGAATTCTAGATACTGAAGTTGGAGATTTTTTTCGGAAAATTAGGTGCATATAAAATTTTCCATAATTACTACTTGTCGTCTGCATATGTATGGCAGAACCAGTCCGGTGCCTTTTCTGCGAGCATGAAGGGATCAGGATCGTGCACCCGGCTAATCAGGATGGATTCCATGGGCGCGAGCTGGAATTTGAGAAGATGGTCCGGGGAGAAGATCTATACGGCAATGGCGACTATCCGGAGATCTACAGCAACCATCGTATACTACGTCGCAGCGAATTGGTTACAAAATGGAGGGAAGGTGCACACAAGGAGGACTTCATGTACCTTGGTAGCAAAGACTTCACCATCCAGGAAGACAACAGCGATGAGTCGGAGGATTTTGATGACGAGTGATGCATAAAGTGACGGTGATTAGTTTATTTTATCTATTGTGCTGGCCTACTTGTGCAATATTTGCTTCCTTGATGATCGTACCTTGGTAGCAAAGACTTCACCGTCCTAGCATGTTTAATTGTAGGATCAGCAAAGTCTGTCTCCCTAACAAGCAGTGTCTTTGTGGAGCGAGCAGTGTCTTTGTGTTGACTAGCCATGCTACTGTAGGTATTTCACTCGTTTCTGTCTTGCAGCTCTATTGCTGTCTTTCAGTTAATTTATTGCCAGCACACTGAGATGTTCTTACACCATGCTCAAGGCGCGAGAAGTTTAACCATGCTCAAGACGCGAGAAGTTTAAAGTCATGGGATAGTGCCATTTCCAAAAGTATTCTTACACCAAAACCTACTTAGATATATATAATGAAATTACATGTAGAAAATATTTTAAGATTGATTTTATGAGCCAAATAAATTGACCATCAAAAAAATATGTGTCAATGTCTATTGCGTAGTTCATAGACAGCTTGTAGCGATGGCCTATGAAAAGTAAAATCACAATATTACAAGTGAAAGCTCCCTAACGGGATTTACAATGGATGTGAAAATCACATCTCTCCCCAACAAATCTTCATTATTTGTTTGTTTCTAAAGTTTTTGTGGGCATTGGTGGGGATTATCCCGCTCAAATCCCAAATCATGACATATTTTCAAAAGTCGTTTGTTTCTAGTGTATTGATCAGTATTATCCCTACTTTTGCCCTCAATTTTCCAAACTCTAGTGTATTTTATTCAGTACACAAAACTCTACCCCTCTCTAGTGGATTGGAAATTTTGGAGATTTGATGGGATTGGTTGAAGCTTGGGATTTAACCCAATCCCTGTGTGGATTATTCCCATTAATCCCAACAAATATCCTAGAAACAAACAGGGTCTCATCGGGTTTACATCTCCCCAAAACAAATCTTTATCAGGTTTACTTCTCTTCCCAACAATCTTCATCCATCTAGGGTACGCTCGGGTATTCACAACAGACCTAACCTATCACCATTCTTTTGACCTTATCATATGCCACCTCTTTGCTACAGGTAAATAGTACTCCCTCCGTCCGGAAAAAGATATCATCAAAATAGATATATTTAGACATAGTGCTAGATATATCAATTCTAATGACATCCTTTTCCGGACGGCGAGAGTAAAAGTTAAGACTTGGGAAGTCGAATAACCTGAAGACAATGGCTTGTAGGTTTTCAGAACAGCTATGCAAATGAAGACATATATGCATAAAGAATATATTTTTAAGATGCAAATCATCTTATTTTGCCAAACCAAACATATCTGCTTTGAGGTGTAGAGCTGAAGCAGTTTTACAGCAATCAGATATTGACAACGTGCAACATTAATTTCAGTATGCCCGTGGCAGTACCAGAAAGGATGAGATGGTGCGACAAGTACTGCTACAAATATTTAAGATTGCTTTCATGAACCAAACAAATTGACCATCCAAAATAAGCATCGGTGTCTACTGCATAGTTCAAACACAACCTGTAACATAACATCATTTTTGCAATGGTTTGTGAAAAGCACAATCACACCATTACAAGTGAAAGCTCCCTAGGGAGAAATATGAGTTTAATTTGACAAATCGTTGCAGGGCGGAAAACATGATTTACTACGGAGAGATCTAATGTAAATATCATTGGGGTTACATCTCTCCCCAACAGTCTACCCATCCACATATTGTACGCTAACTCTCATCAGATACAGCACGGTTGACCTAAACTATCAGCATTCGTTCAACCACCTTGTTGAAATCAGCATTCGTTCAACCTCATCATCTACCAACCTCTTTGCTGCAATTAAACACTAAAGTTAAAACTTGGAAAGTGTAAATAACAGGTTCCATGAACAATGGCTTGTAAGTTTTACAGCAATCAAATGTGAAGCAGTTTTACGCAATCAAATATGCACAATATGCAACAATAATTTCAGTATGCCCGCTGCAGCACCAGAAATGATGAGATGGTGCACAACAAGTACTGCTCTTTCACGGGGTCGCCTCTTGTGGTACACCTCCCAGATGCTGAGCCATTCTCATGCCCCAAAGAAGCAACACACTCTCTGAATCGCCTAAAAAATATCCAAAAATGAGGTAAGAAAAGAGGCAAACTAATTTTCTATTCGAAGTTCACATAAGAGGTAAGACTACTGCAATTTCTAAAACATACTGGCTCTTCATGCACGAGTAATTGGTACAAGAATAGAAATATAGTGTTCTCAAAAAAGAATAAAAATAAAATCGGACAACAACGGCATCTATGAGGTTTCACACAAAAAATGGTAGACAATAGGGCGAATTACAGTTTTATTATGATACTTTGGCTTTGAATATTGCATAAAATCTCATAGGCATATATCAACTTTTTAAGTAACTGTGTAGATTGCTACTAGAGATTATATCAAAAAATAGCATAAAAGAACTGAGCCTTACGGTTTCATTCACCACAACCACTCGAACCACCTCCTTATGTTTATCCCCTTTCTCAGTATTCGGTCACGTGGAACATGAGGCTTGAATTCAACAAGAACTTGGTCATGGGGTTCTTTCATGCAGCCATCTGAGCTCTGAGCAGCCTGTCCAGCATGAAAATAAAAGTTTTGGATGAACTCAAGAAAATGGTGTGTCCATTTCTACTCAAATTCAGTGGCCTTCTCTACTCAACTTCTTTACCAGGACCCGCTTATTTGTGCCAGCATTTATATTCATAATGCTTCTGTTTACCATCTTGCAACTTAGCTTACTGTAAGAGAGCCAAGGATATCGCGGCATCAACAGTTCTAGGTTTGTGGAGCACTATAGGAGTATGAATTTCTTTCTTCAAGCCCTTAATGAATTTTGCCACAAAGAACGTATCATCTTAGGCATGATTATGAGCTAGCAATTGATGCATTAAGGTCTCAAATTATTTCTGATAGCTATCTACAATACCAAATTAATATCACTAGATACATCATGATATATTTTATTATCTTTCGATATGTATATTGTTGATTGTTTTTATATAAACCCGGTCAGACTTTGCATGATTTGACTATGGATAAAACTTATAGGTCTTCTCTTAAGGAGTAGAGGGAGTACCTCCTTTGTGCACGTGGACACCACGTGGTATAGAATCCCTCATAGCCAAACATATTTGGACTAAAGTGTATCACTTGGACGAGTCTATGGTGTTATGCGTTCATTTAGTATGAGTTTGTCGACCGAAGTATTCCTTTGCTCCTAGATTGTGGATAAATGGTATATTTCTATCTTAAAATTTGAGACCATAAAAATTCATATATATATATCGCTTTACTACACATATACTCCTTAGGATTTCTTGCGATGGGTTTGGACATTTTTGGATCTTAGGCATGGAAAACAAAGGCAAGTGACAACTGCAAAACCACATAGAAAATTGAAAAATATCTCTTTATATTATACATAGAAAAATTCAAGTGATCAGTGCAAACGAGAGATTAGAGTTGATGTTGTAGTTCATATAGAACCAGAGCATATGAAACCATTACACATGAATTCGATATTATCATTTCCATTGATCCAATGGTCGTCAATAAAAATTGTGACATTTTGGTGTCTCGTAGGATTGACAAAGTTGTGACATTTTACACAATTTTCTTTTCCAATTCCTACACTATGAGTCCCACACCCAAGGATCACCGGTGAGGTGATAAAAACGTGCAAACAAGCAGTATGGTGGAAAGTTTGATCTAAGTTTGGCTGGATAGTACTATTTCACAAATGTGTATGTGTGTGTTCCAATTTGATTTGCGGAAGATTGTTCATATTACAAACTATTGTTGTAGTATGTCTTTATGTAGGGAAACCATCGAAAACCATGTGTGCAAAGGAGACCCTAGCACGCAACACCCCAATCCCACTCTCTCACCAACAACGCCATGTGGTGCCGGTCAAGTTGGCGGTGAGGCTCTTGCCGCTCCACCTCCCATGGATGGTTGTGGATGCCAGCGAGCGGCCCCGGGTAGAGATAGTGGTGTCGACCCTACGATGGATGGTGGCCAGTTACCTCGGTCGTGCTAGTTTTCGCGATATGAAAACTACACTCATTCGAGTTGTAGGAAAAACTTACGAAATTACCCCGGGGATTTTCTGTGAAGGGACTAACTTAAAAGAGATATCGTAGGAGCCAAAAGGGCCCCACGCGCACCAAGAGTCCTAGATGAATCCGTCTTAAGCTGTGTCTTGTACTCCAAGGGAGATAATCTATACCTAATAATAAAAGCATTAAGATTTCTTGTGGTACGTCATTTTTATTTCCCCTTCGGAAATGACACATCGGAAACGGGCCAAAAACCCCTTCGGCAACGGAGAAAGGGTCCGTGTCCCTGACCCTGTCACTGATGTGAAGGCCTTCATCGGTAACGGAGGCAAAAAACCGTTTCCGATGAGGTCTCCATTTGGCAACGGTTGTGCGCGGACCTCCATTGCTTTAGTTTTCCTACATCAGATACGGAGTTTTCCATCTACCCGTTTGCACTGAGCTTTTCTCATATTTCGGTTATATGCCATAATACATGAAAGGCTGATTGCACAATGCAATAAAACATTATTCAATTCATAGCATAGAACAAATGCCATCATTACATTGGTATACAATAATATCACTGTTTTTTACAATTTGACTACAATCATATCCATCACACATTGGCATAATGTAATATCACCTATTACACTTTGACTACAATCATGAACTCTAAACCTAGCCTTCCATCTTTGACTTGGAGCTCACCTTCTATGAGCTCTCGGACGTCGCTGTACCCACTCCCAGACCAGTATCCACGAAATTTCCTTGACTTAAGGTTTCTGGTTCTCGGAATGATACATTGGTACTTTTATGCAGTGTTGCCGAAATAAACTCCTGCGTGAAAGAAAAAAACTATTAGCGAAATGTACAAAATACATCTAGATATTAAAAAATCGGTGGCTATTTTCCAGCAACTGCTTTGTTCGGTTGCCATTTTCGAGAAACTGCTAAGATCAACGGCAAATATCCAGGAACTGCTCTGTTTGGTGGCAGACAGTTCGCATTCCTTCCTTCTCTTGTTCCTCGTTCCACCCCAATCCCCCACCCGCCATGGACGACCGCAACAGAATAACAGAGACAACTACCGTCCGTACCCACGGCACCGTTCTGGAGGTGGTGTATACGAACGAGGAGCATACCGTGGAGCAGATCCTCAACAAGTACGAGGAATGGCTAGCAGAGGAGAAGCATCGGTTCATCGGCCTTGACATCGGGTACACCCGTGATCGTCGGCACATGGCTGTCCTGCAACTCGCCATGCGCCAGCATGTCCTCGTGTTCCACTGGTGCAAGTCCAAGAAGAATTGTCCAGAGTTGGGCAAATTCTTTGAACGCAAGAATATCACCTTCGCAAGCGTGGACATCACCAACGACAGCAAGGTGCTTTCTTCTGCCGGCTTCCACATTCCACCGGAGTACTACGTGGACATCCAACTCGTATACAAAATCAAGGGTGGAGACGAGAGGGACGGAATGGGTGATCTAGCGGCAGACCTCATTGACAAATCATACGCCAACATGAAGGAGTTCCCATCCAACCAGCACAATTTTTGGGAGTGGATGCCGCTGCACAAAGTTAACCTCGACTATGCAGCAATAGATGGGTACGTGACCTACGAGTTGTATCGCACGATCCTAACCTTGAAGGACAGGCTACGTCCAACATGGCAGGAAATGCTCTGCCCTAGGTGCAAGAATGCCCTAGGTGAATTGCTCTTTGGATGTCGGTGTTTAACTAGTTTGTACAGTTGCTGCTTTAACAATAAGTGTTTGTAATTATCAGAACATGTATATGTGAATTTGCACTAGGAATTTGTTTATGTGATAAAATTCTCATACGTAGAACCTAGTTCATCGGCATCACAGCCGGTCACAGAAAGATTTATACCTTTCACCCGGCGGGAGAGAAGGTGCAGGCCTCTGCTAGATGCGCTGAGATGCTACCAGCGCGCTGCGACGCAATCACCTCCTCCTCCTTCTCCTTCTCCTTCGTCGACATCCACCTCCTCCTCCTTCTCCAGATCAGACACCACCTACAGATCCTCCACCACCTCCAAATCGGCCACTTCCTCCTCCAGATGGGTTTCTGCTGGTAGATCCGCCGGAGGTGCTGCACCACCACCTCATGAATGACCTCCTCCACATCGGCCTGGCTCAGAAGAAGCCGGGCATCACCGGATGAGGAGGGCGTCAGATGGTGGCGCTGCCGCATCATTAGCGGACGCATGGCCGCCTCCAGATCGACCTTCCCCTCACGAAGGGCTGCCGCTAGAATGGTGCTGCCGCGGCGGCTAGAGCCGCGGCCGCGATGGCCGGATCTAGAAGCGCCGACAGTGTGCGACGGCTAGGGTTGGAAGAGAGACAGTGAGAGAGTGATAATGAGACCGATAGTTCGCTAGAGCCGGCAGTATATATAAGCACCACATTGGCAACGGACATTTTATATAACCGTTTCCATTGCTTTTACACATAGGATACATATATATTAATAAAGATGACTAAACTACATACGGACTTGATAATGAAGTAAACGATTACATATATGCTACTACTAGCTAATGCTACTACTAGCAGCTGCTGATGAAGACTCGGGCTCGTCGTCGCTGTACACGAGTGCGTCCCTCCGGCATAAGGTACCGTCGAAGATCATGATGAAGAACCCGTTGTCGCCGTCGAACTCGAAGCACAAAAAGTGGCCTTGCTCAAGCTTGTACGCTTGGGCGAATGAATTCCATCCCTGGCCGAGGTACAAATTCCCCCCGGCACTCACGGCCGTCTTCACCGCCCAGCTGCCATTCTCGCAATCCTCCATCTTCAGACGCATGGTACCTGCCACCATGCCTTGGAGCTTCTGTGCGAACGCCCTCGGGAGACTCAGGCGGCTCTCGATGCCCTTGTACAGGATAACCAAGAACTCGAAGCCGCGCAGCTCCGGGGACATGTCTTCAGAGGACGGTGAGGGCGACACCGACGGCGTGGCATTGCGGCTGCGCCCCCTACCACGGCCGCGCGCGCGCCCACGTCCACGGCCGCGACCGCTGATGGTACCTCTCGCCGGGGACATGTCTTCAGAGGACGGTGAGGGCGACACCGACGGCATGGCATTGCCGCTGCGCCCCCTACCACGGCCTCGCCCTCGTCCACGGCCGCGACCACGACCGCTGCTGGTACCTCTCGCCATGGATTTGGACGGAGGGGATCTGGCGAAGTTTGAATAACTGGAGGCGATGGACTGGGGCTTCAAAGAGACCGCTGCTGGTACCTCTCGCCATTTATACTCGCGGGTCTGCTCCGCCCACCTCCCCATCTGCCCATTCGCTAGCCTCCACGTATCAACATTTTCAACGGTTGGAAAATTCTATCCGTTACCATAGAGGCAAATATTGGAAACGGACAATTTTATTAACCGTTGCCAATATAATAAGTTACGGAGATTGGAAAGGGTCCGTTGCCAATGTAGGCGGGCCAGGTCAGGTTTGTACGCACCGGCCGCACGGAAAGCGCGATTCTCCGTCGCCTAACTCCTGCCGTTTCCATAGAGGGGTATCCGATGTGTTGTTCTGTACTAGTGTAAATCATGGACCACTGTCTTGAATCTTCTTTAACCGATCGGGTCTTCATCTTCTGATTCAGCTAGCTGGGCCGCCCGGTAGGCAAGCCGACACTACTGCTAGTGGCACATCAATGGCTTGCTGGAATATCTACATATCACACGTATACCTATTTGTTAATATCCGCAACACCGTCCCAACAACATTATCATTGTCTACTTTTAGTCTCGATGGGAGAATACTTGCTGAGAGAAGATCATGTCTCACGTATGATATAGTGAGCACAGTAAGAGCATCTCCACTCGACGCCCCCAAAGCCCCCCCAAAGACCTTTGGGGAGCACCGAGAAAAAAACAAATTCCACTCGCGCGCCCCTTAGGGCTGTTTCGTCCGGACGCGACGAAAATTTTGTCCGGCACTACCGGCGCAACCCCGCGCCATGGGGGTCGTGTTGGTAGCACCGGACGAAATGAAAACGCGCGCGGGCCCATCCTGTCAGCGTCACACCGCCTCGAATTAATTCATCATCATCGGCCCCACAGTTCATTTGTCCACCTTGCTTCGTCGCCATCTGGGTCGCCGCTCCCACTCCTACCTCCGACCGACGGCGAAGCTCGCCGGACAGAGAAAATCACCCCACGCCCAACACTCCTCCGTCCTCCTTGGCCCCACCGACCTCTCCGGAGCTCGTCGCCGCGCCTGGAAAATCCGTCGGCGACCTCGTGCACACACATTGCACCGAAGGTGTTCGACCGAAGGTAGGCAGCGATTTTTATGTAATTTTCGCCGGCGCTGGTGACAGGACGTTGATTGCGTTCCTATTTTCATTCCTACAAATGGAGAGCGACAACGACTTGATGGCGCAGATGATCATGGAAGAGGAGGCGGACATCGACGCCGAAGAGGAAGAGCATTTGGCCATTCTTGCTTGTCTTGCCCAGCTTCAAGCCGATGAGGCCGCCATTGCCCAACCCAAACGAGGAGGATCACATCCAGGGAGGAGGAAGACCAAGTAGAGTATGAGGGCAGAGGGCCACTGCATGCTATACGCCGACTACTTTGCCGACGATCCAAGGTTTCATGCAAAGGATTTTCGCCGCCGTTTTCGGATCAGGAGAGAGTTGTTCAAGACGTTGGTGCAATCTGTCCAGGAGCATGACCCTTGGTTCAAGTTGAAGAAAGACGTCGTGGGCATGATCGGGTACACATCGATCCAGAAATGCACCGCCGCCATGAGGATGCTTGCGTATGGAGCTCCTGCAGATGGTCAAGACGACTATTTGCGCATGTCGGAGTCTACAGCTATCAAGGCAATGTACAGATTCTGTAGAGCGGTCGTGGCTGTGTTTGGTCCACATTATCTGAGAGGACCAAATGAGCAAGAAACAGCTCGCATCTTGGCAACAAATGAAGAAAGAGGATTTGCTGTGATGCTTGGAAGCATTGACTGTATGCACTGGAGCTGCAAGAACTGTCCTTTTGGTTGGCAAGTATTGTACAAGGTTGGGCATCATGGAGTTTGCAGCGTGATCCTTGAAGCTATGGCTGACCATGAGACTTGGATTTGGCACGCTTTCTTTGGTATGGCAGGATCTCACAATGATATCAATGTGTTGAAGTGCTCTCCGGTGTTTGCCAAGCTTGTTGAAGGTCATGCTCCACCAGTCAACTATGAGATAAATGACCACCAGTACACCAAAGGGTACTGCCTAGCGGATGGCATCTATCCAAGTGGTCTACATTTGTGAAGACAATCTCGGCGCCAAACGGCAACAAGAAATCTTGGTTTGCCTCGCAACAAGATAGCAAAAGAAAGGATGTCGAGCGTGCATTTGGGGTTCTTCGGCAGAGGTTTGCTATTGTCCGGTACCCTGCTCTCACTTGGTCGACCGAGCTGATGTTGGAGGTCATGAATGCATGTGTGATCATGCACAACATGATCATCGAGGATAAGCGTGAGAATCCAATGCATGCTCCACTTCAATTGGACTTCCAGGGTCCTTTGGCCGATGTTGATCATGAAGTGCCAACAGATTGGACTGACTACATCGCCACACAGATGGAGATCAGAGATGAAATTTCTCATGAACAACTTCAAAACGATCTAGTGGAGCATTTGTGGGTGCGCAAAGGGTTAGCCGCAAATTAGTTGTGTGAATAAATTTTATTTTATTGTGGAACTTCAATTGTGGAATTATATTTGTGAAACTATATTTGTGCAACTATTTGTAGAACTTTATTTTTTGATGGTCAAAATTGATTTGGGGCGTCCGTTTGAGGGCGGCGAGTGGGGAGAGGGCGCGCTCAAACGTGACGTTTGGTCCTAACGCCGCCCCAAAGCGCTCGCACTGGCTCACATCCGGACACGTTTTTTGTGTGGGGGGGGGGGAGTTAGAGCATCTCCACTCGGAGCGCCCAAAAGACGCCCAAATGCTTGTCCGGACAGTCATTATGGGCGCTGTTCGGAGAAGGTGCAGACTATAGGGGGTGCCTCTCCCCACTCGTGACGCCTAAAAACAAAGGGGACATACCACTAACATTTTCACAAACAGGTTGCAGACGGATGGAGCTCGACGTACAAGACCTCGCCCGCCGGCAGCCGCGCGCCTCGACCAACTACGAGCTCACCAGGACCAACTACGAGCTCACCAGGTGCCTCGACGACATGGGCAGCGCGGCGACCTCGATGAGCCGCTCTCTCTCGCCACCGCATAGCAGCAGCACACGCCTACCGGCAGCGGGAGCGGAAGGGCGCGTGCCATGTCCTCGCCGCCGCCGCCGCCACGAGGACGGCACCTCGCCGAGGCCCGCATAGTTGTAGCTCTTACTCTCGGGGCAGACACCCGTGTCCAGCACTCCGACGACGTCGCCCGCCGTGCCGGACTGCGGGAACAGGTTCTCGCTGCAGGCGAGCCCCATGAACTCGGGTGTCCGTGTGGTGTGCAACTCGTGCCTCGTCTTAGGGTTCATGGCCAGGACGCCGCCCATGTCGCTGGCCTCCTTCTTGGTGAGCCGCTCCGAGAAGCCGTGCGCGACGATGTCGTAGGCGGAGCATCTTGGCGGTGGAGATGGAGCGCAGCAACGCGTCCTATGACTCGTCGTGGTCGGCGTACTCCGCCGGCATCGCGAACCTGGCCATGTGGACTATGCGACGAGTGCGGGCGGGTGGTGTCAAGGTGCAGGTGGAACGGGCTGCCGAGAGCACGTGGTAGGAAGGCTCTGGGGAGGAGATGGTGACAATGGAGCGCGGGGAGGAGGTTGTGCATGGTGGCGACGACGACGACGAAGTAGACGTTGGACTGCACAGGAGCCTCGCCGGCAGCACCAACTGGAGGGAGCACACGAGGTCGACGAGCTCGGCCGCGCGGGCCGCCGACATGAGCTGCTACTGTCACTTTGGAGTGAGAAGATGAGAAACACATGCGTGGGATCGGTTGTAGTGGGGAGAGGATAGGATAGAGAGAGGGGGGATACATGGCGTTTCTTGAGTGGAAGGCGCAGACAAAATCTTTTATCCGGAGCCGCCCAGTCCATGCCGTCACGGCAGCGCGCTCCATGCCGTCACGGCAGACAGGGCCTCGGCGCCGGTCGATCTCGGGGACGCGGAGAGGCGCTCCCTCGACGGCCTCGTCCCCTTCCTCACCTGCTTCTTCCCCTACCTCGCCGACTGGGAGGCCGTCAGGTACCTCCTCCTCGCCGAGGCCGACCCCCTCGTTGCCGAGCGCATCGTCGCCGAGGATCGCGGGACCAAGTGCTTCCGCCCAGACTCCGCCGCCACAAGCGGCGCCCTCAAGCTCGCCCTCAGGTGCGCCATGGTGGCCGCAAAGCAGCCGCAGCTCACCAACGCGTGGCTGTCGCTGAGCTCGTCCCTCGACAAGGCCGTCCCCCTGCTCTCGGCGGTGCAGCCCAATTACATCTTCAGCAACCTCCACACGTTGTTCAAGGATACGGCACATCTCCCGTATCCTCCTCCCACTGGCCAAGGTTTTGGATTTCGGTTTTGCATATTTACCGGCCATGACCGAAATAGGCGAATTTCGGTAATTTCGGCCATTTCGGTGAAATTTCGGACGAAAAGCTACAACCAAAATTTGAAACTTAGCACAAAAATTAACCAAATTCAGGGAAAAATTTAATTATTCCAGCAAATTTTAAATGAATTTAAGATCCTATATTTATTTTACCAAAATTTGGAAGTTTTCGTCCGGAAAATAGTAATACCGGTCGTGACCGAAATGGGCGAATTTCGGCCGGATTTCGGTTTTCCGGGCCGAAATCCAAATCCCTGCCACTGGCACTTGCAGCAGCCTCATTGGGCCGTGGGAGCTCGCTGACAGTCGCCGCACGCACACCACCAAGGTGCCTTACCACTACCAGCACTCATGGTCTCTCAGGCGAGTGCTCCTCGACACCATCCATGGATTCTACCTGAAAGCGCTGGCCAGGATGCCGCGGGGCGAGCTCCGGTCTCGCTACCACCGCAGCATGCTCAAGGCTGGCCATTGCTACGGTCCTTTTGACCCTGTCTCCAACATCATCGTCAACACCATCTGGTACGAAGCCTGGTTCCCACCACTGACTCGACGACGTGGCTTCGACTTTGTCGGCACCTGGAGTTTGATGCGGATCGAGGCCCAATCCTTCTATGGACTCCTCTCCTTCATCTGCACCTGCTACAAAGATATCAGCATGCACGAGGCCATGCGGATCCTGCTCGATACAGATCTCAACTTGGCCGCGACCTAGCACTGCAGCAGTGTCCAGGAAGAACAAGAAACCCTCGGGGCTGCTGCCAGTGCGGCATGGTACCCCTACCCCAGTCCTGACGCCCAAGTAGGATTCCTCAGCTCATGCAACAAGCCTCAAGTCTTGTTGCTGCTGTCAGATCATGGAGGCCAACAGCAGCTCTCCTCTCAAGCTGTCCAGCAGCTTGCCACACTATTATCATCTGGCATGGTAACCCAGCAGCAGCAGCCAGTTGTCGTTTCCGAGCAAAAGTTCAGTGATACCATGACAGAGGGAAGTCAACAGCGCAGGGCTCATAAGAGAATCTCCAGAAAGGTCAAGGATGCATTAAGGAGATATGAGAAGCTGAATTCGGTGAGTTCGTTTATCCATCATGTACCTCTACATTTGTTTGCTTTTATCCAAATTTCATCAACCAAAATCTACATAATCAAAACAACTGGTGGAACTTGCTGCCTACCTCCCTCGGTTCATTATCTAACCCTCAGATACCTCTACACTTTTTAGTACAAATTCCATCAGTACAAAAAGGCTATATTTGATTAAAACAGCTGGTGGAGTTATTTATATATATTCCTTTTGATTACCCCGCTGAATTGTGGCCACCTCAGTACCATGTAAACAAAGACTCTGGACAAGGCGAAGATATTATGTTCACTGCATGATTTGAGTGAACACTTGGACCAAGGGGTTAGGTGGGAGGATAAGCATTGTTGGTGGAAGATGTATAAGAATGTGGAAATACTTAGTGCTATCGGAGTGAAGTTGTTTCGGATTTGTTATGAGAGTGAAGTTGTTTCGGATTTGTTATGAGAGTGAAGTGCTTTTAAAAAGGGAGCATTCTTTTTCCCTTAATAATATGCCACACTTGCTGATTTGCTCTTTTTTGCTATCTTATAGGAACATAACTGTTATCAGCTTCATGTGGTCTGTGGTGGGAATGAATCTGTATCTGGTCCTGACAACAGCATGAAGCGATATGATCCTTATGATGATGATGATGATAGTGATGATGATGGTGACTACTACCATCACATGCATGCCAACTTTCTGGTGACTCGAAATGTTGGCTCTGAATGTTCAGTCCCAATACTCTTCTTTGCTGAGCTTAGCAAAGACGGGGATGATGACGAGCAGCTTTTATGTTGCCCTGTTGATATTCCACCACCAGGGGTTGGTATATATATGCTCCTGTTCTTTTGTTTAAGATTCATTTTTTCATCAGATATATATGGATCTTTATTAGGTTTTTTTATGCTCGCATATCACACAAGGCTATCTATTATATGACATATAGGTGGTCACAGACTCACACTCCTTGGAAACTAGACAATTTACTTGCCAATTATAATCTCTGTTTGTCATTGGTGAATTAATTAACTAGATTCCCTAATCCATGTCATTGCAAACAGTCTGAATAAAAAGGAGAATTTAAGCACAGTCAACTCATGCGAATCTAACTTTGCAAACTAGGCAAGATTGGCTGGACAGCATGTCAAAAAGAAAAAAAGATTGGCTGGACAGCTTTGTTCTAAGGCCTAGATAGAAGGGATGTTTTTACATATTCTGTAGATTAAATGCTGAAGTTGTAGCTTTTCTTTTTTTTGGAGAATTTAAGTGCATATAATTGCTACTTGCAGAACCAGTCCGGTGCCTTTTCTGTGAGCATGAAGGGATCAGGATCGTGCACCCAGCTAATTATCCAGAGGGATTCCACGGCCGCGCGCTGGAGTTTGAGAAGATGGTCCGTGGAGAAGAATTTTATGACAATGGCTACCATCCGGAGGATGTCTACAGCAACTATGGTATACTTCGTCACAGTGAAATTGTTGCAGACTCTATGGAATATGGACTCGAGGAGGAGTCCATGTACCTTAATAGCAACGACTTCATCCTCACGGAGGATGATGGTGACGAGTCGGACGATGTTGAGGACGACTAGTATATCAAGTGATCTACTAGTGGAGCTTAATTTGTTTTAACCCACTGGGCGTAGTATTCGCTTCATTCATGATGGTAGCTTGAGACGAGTAGTAGCAGCAGCTAGTTTGTTTAAGTGTATAGTGGATGTGTCTTTCTAATTATGCTACAGACTGTGTGGCGGGCATGATGTGCATCTTTCATGTATAGTTACTTCCTCCGGTTCAAGATTTGTCCTAAGCCAAACTTCTCTAAGTTTGACTAAAGTTATACAGGAAAATGTGTCAACATCCCCAACGCCAAGTCTATATAGTACAAAATTTATGATATGATTAACGAATAAAACTAAACGGATGTTGATGAAAAAACTAGAATATCGAAAAAAATAGCAGAGGGAGTAGTCAACAAATAGAAAAGGGCCCCAAATCTTGCTCGCGGTCGCACGCAAACATACATTAGCATGCTTAGGTACGTGCAGGGTTCAAACACTTAACACATGGAGAGAAACACACACACTAGCACGGAAACCTAGCACCCTTATTATTACAAACTAAGCAGAAGGGGCTTAGCGGCTATATGTAGATAGATAATGTAGCTGACCAGGAGCTACGGTTACCAAAATTATTCCTATAAGCATTGTTGTTGAAGTTATTATTTTTAATGAAGCTCACATCAACATGCTCTTCTTGAGCAACTGAAGAGGCTAAAGGAACATTGTTTGGATCAACATGTGTTTGACCATTCGCAAGCATAGACATAATAGCATCAATTTTAGCACTCAAGGAAGAGGTTTCTTCAACAGAATTTACCTTCTTACCTGTTGGAGCCCTCTCGGTGTGCCACTCAGAATAATTAATCATCATATCATCAAGAAGCTTTGTTGCAGCACCCAAAGTGATGGACATAAAGGTACCTCCAGCGGCCGAATCCAATAAATTCCTCGAAGAAAAATTTAATCCTGCATAGAAGGTTTGGATGATCATCCAAGTAGTCAGTCCGTGAGTGGGACAATTTTTAACCAATGATTTCATTCGCTCTCATGCTTGAGCAACATGTTCATTAACAAATTGCTTAAAATTCATTATGCTACTTCTCAAAGAAATAATCTTAGCAGGAGGATAATATTTTCCAATAAAAGCATCTTTGCATTTAGTCCACGAATGAATACTATTTCTAGGCAAAGATAGCAACCATTCTTTAGCACGTCCTCTCAAGGAGAAAGGAAAAAGTTTCAGTTTAATAATATCACCATCTACTTCCTTGAGCTTTTGCATTTCACAAAGTTCAACAAACTTATTAAGGTGAACAGCAGCATCATCAGTACTAACACCAGAAAATTGCTCTTTCATAACAAGATTTAAAAGTGCAGGTTTAATTTCATAAAACTCTGCTGAAGCAGCAGGTGGAGCAAAAGGTGTGCATATGAAATCATTGTTGTTCGTGCTAGTGAAATCACACAACTTAGTGTTCTCAGGAGTACTCATTTTAGCAGAATTAAAAACAAGGCAGAAAATAACTAGTAAATAAAATAAAAGCAAGTAACTAATTTTTTTGTGTTTTTGATAATTGAAAGCAAACAAGATAAAATAAAATAAACTAAGCCAGACAAAAACAAAGTAAAGAGATTGGAAGTGTGGAACTCCCCTTGCAGAAGACTGCTGACTCCCCGGCAACGGCGCCAGAAAGACTGGATGCAAGGCGTGCTTGCTCGTTGGGAAACCTCAAGAGGAAGGTTTGATGTAATCTAGCAGCAAGTTTTCCCTCAGTAAGAAACCAAGGTTTATCGAACCAGTAGGAGCAACAACTCTTCAGAAGGTTGTCAACGGCGAAATATGATGCGGCGCAACACCAGGGATTCCGGCGCTGACGTGGACCTGCACACAACACAATCACTAGTCTAATATGCTAACATATAACAATTCTTGTACCAAGGTTGACACTAGTGTTTGCTTGTGGAGAATAGAATGAAGCAGGAAAACTGACTCTACCTAAAATTAAAAGATAGGCCCTTCGCGGAGGTAAGTAGGAATTAAATCATGTGTTAGTTAGTTTTTGAAATCATATAGAGAGTAAAAATATATTTTGAGAGGTGCATGTTAATTGTCAACGAATGGTAGTAAAGAAATACAGTATTACCCATGCCAACCAGACTTTTTAAGTGCGGCTCCCATGAGGAACGTTATTTCTACAGCAGCAGATCATTCCGCTATCTCTTTGGTTTACACATGCAGATGTTTGACCGAATACTCAGTTAACAAAATGTGAAGAGAGTTTATGATGAAAGTTGTAAATTTATATTTAATGGGGTTGGGCACCCCTTTGCCAACTTTTTTTGCAAAATTATAGATAATCAGATTAAAACTGCTAGTCTGGAGTAAAGTCTGATTGACAAGTGTAATAATGATAATCCACTACTTCCTCATGAGCTAGTAAACAGAGACAAAAAAAAGGAGTAGTAACAATTTTAAATAATTTAAAGGTAGCACATGACAAATTTACTTGAAGTGGCATGGAAATACCACATATAGGTAGGTATGGTGGACACAGATGGTATAGATTTCTCTCAGGGTTCTGGATGCACGAGAAGCATTCCCTCTCAGTACAGAGTTTAGGCTAGTAAGGTTATTTAAGCAAACACATAACGTCAACCGGTACAAAAAGAACCATATGATGAACATAAGAGAAAAATTATGAGACTCCACACTGTCTCCCTTGTTAGCCAAAACAGCCTTTTAAAAGAAAATATCTAGACTTCGGAACTACCAATTATGACAAACCAAATAACTGCAAGCTTTAACGGTAGTTCTTCACTAATGAGCCTTTACTTAAATGATACACAAGTTTAATCATTACTTACTTGATAACTCAAAACAATTGAAAAGCATCAAATTACTCAAGACAATGATCTACAAGACCGTGTAAGAATTTTTATTATACCATTTACCACACGCACAACATTTTCTGTTCCAACCAAACACCAATCAACTTATTTGACAACTCTCCAAATAGATATAAGTGAGGCAAGAGAGTGCTTTCTATAAAAGAACTAATAGCTCTGACAGGAGATACATGCAAAACAAGAGCTAGAAGTATAGCAGCGCTAGACAAGAATACTCAACAAGTATAAGTGAAAAATAGGAGTATTCCTAATAAAAAATCGGAGCGTGTCTCTCTCCCAAACAAGAGTGCTAGGATCCAACTAGTTATGACCAGAAAACAAAACAAAATAAAACACACAGACGCTCCAAGAAAAGCACTTATAATGTGAAGGAATAAAAATATAGTCTCAATAGAGATGACCTGATAATTTGTCGATGAAGAAGGGGATGCCTTGGGCATCCCCAAGCTTAGACGCTTGAGTCTTCTTAGATATGTTGGGGAGATCCAGGGTAGCCTCCCCAAGCTTAAGCTCTTCACTCTTCTTGATCTTATCTTATCAGCCTTCTCTCTTAATACTTGAAAACTTTCTTCACACCAAACTCAGAGTAAACTTCATTAGAGGGGTTAGTGCATCAAATCATAATCTCACTTAGGTTCTGCAAAGCCACATTATAATCATCATTTTAAACATTAGCTACTGTTTACTTGCCTTATGTGAAGCTCTTCCACCTTTAAAGAATTTCACTTAACACTCATAAAAGAGGAAATGCAAAACTAGACAGAATCTGTCAAAACAGAACAGTCTGTAAGGACGAATTTTTTTAGGCAGTTACGTCACTCAGATCAGCAAACTCTGAGCTAACGAAAGATAGGTAAGAAGTTCAGGCTTCTGCACAAAAATTTGCAGATTAAAATACTGTTCCGTGATTTTTTAACGAATTTTTACCGTGAAGCACAGAAATCTGTTTCTGGACAGCAACTAAACTTTTTAGCATATCTCGCTATTAGAGGCTATTCTTGGCACAACAAAACAGAAAATAAAAGATACAAAGAAATTTTTATAGAAGTAAACTAATTCCTTGACTCAACAGAATAAAATAAAATAAAATAAAATGGGTTGCCTCCCATAAGCGCTTTTCTTTAACACCTTTTAGCTAGGCACAAACCAGCAAATAAAGTATTATCAGAAAAAGTAAAATCTTCCAACCTTTCAGTGGGGTCGTCTTTCTTAATTCGAAAGAAAAACCTACGGTTTATAGGAGCATTGAATTTCATGAACCCATACTTTGCATTGATAAATCCCCCATTACTTTTCAAAAATGATCTCCCCAGAACTATATGATTAGGAGATTTTGCAAGGATCATAAAGTTCATAGGGATAGTCTTATTTTGAACAGTGACTTCAATATTATTAATCATCCCTAAACTCTTTGAAATAGTCCCATCAGCATGGAAGTGGAAAACAGGATAATCGACCATCTTATCAAATTTTAAAACATCATAAATCATTTTAGGCATGATGAACATCGTGGAGCCGAGATCACAATAAGCACGAAACTTCTCACTACCAATACCTATCTCAATGAAAGGTTCCCAATCATTTTTTAATTCAACTAGGGGTTGGTCCTTATAGTTATGATTCAAATTTAAATCATTTATTGACTTTTCTATTTTATCCAGCCTAGTAAACACTCCGTCAGTTTCATCTATCATGGAAAAAATAGCCAATCCATTCAAAAATTTATAAGCTTTTGCCGCATCATATTCAGAGAAAGTTTACCCTACCATGACATCTAGAACATTATGATATAAAGAGAATAAGCCAAAGTAGAAAAACTTTATAAGGACTCCCAAATCCATGTTAGGTTGCGTTTTCCTATGCAGTTCTAACATTCTCTCCCAAGCTTTCTTAAAAGTCTCCCCACTTTTCTGTTCAAACATAATGATTTCACTTAAAGAAGGTACAACATAAAAAGGAGTAGAGCTATACATGATGAATAAAGCAAAAAGTAAAACTACAAAACCGAAATGAACTAAATGCAGGAATCTAATTTTTTTGTGTTTTTGATATTTAAATGCAAACAAGATAAATAAAATATACTAAGCAAGACAAAAAACAAAATAATGAGATTGGAAGTATGAGACTCCCCTTGCTGCAACCTCTTGACTCCCCGGCAACGGCGCCAGAAAATGTGCTTGATGACGTGAAAACACACGTTCGTTGGGAAACCCCAAGAGGAAGGTATGATGTAGTGCAGCAGCAATTTTCCCTTGTAATTCTACCAAGGTTATCGAACCAGTAGGAGTCAGGAGCGCTTCAGAAGGTTGTCAATAACACTAGAAAATATGGCGTGTGAAGGGAGAGTCAATGGCGCAGAAGTCCCTCCCTTACAACGATGCCAGAAAATATGGTTTGTTGACGCGGAACATGCACACAACACAATCACAGTACTTTGCCCCAACGAAACAGGAAGGTTGTCAATCTCCCTGGCTTGCTGAATACAAAGGATTAAACGTATGGTGTGGAGAACAATTATGATTGCAGAAAATAATAGAGAACAGATGATTGCAGTAGGTGTTTTTATCAGTGTAGAGGAATGGACCGGGGTCCACAGTTCACTAGTGGTGTCTCTCCATAATAGATAACATGCATGTTGGGTAAACAAATTACAACTGGGCAATTGACAAATAGTGAGCGCATGACAATGCAATATATGACATGATCGTTTATTGTAGTATTTATTGGGAACTACGACATATTACATGGACCGCTTACCAGCTGCATCCATGCCTAAATAATCCACTACCAAGCTAACATTCAATGTCCACCAGTAGTATTAAGTCGCTAGCAACAGATTATTGCATTAAGTATTGCGCGTAGTGTAAACAAATGCATTAGACCTAACAGACGTACCCTTAATCTAAGCATCGGTTATTTTATCTCTAGTGGCAACAGCACATCCACAACCTTGGTGTCGCATCCCGGGAACTAGGGGTCCCCGTGATCCTCCTCGCGTGCCCCGCATCGCCACTCGCACGAGGCAGCCTTACCCAGGGAATGCAGGTACTCCCCGTAAACAAGTCACCGCGAAGGATGAAGGAAAAGGACACGTGAAGCCAGACTCTCGAAGACCCCGGTAACGATATGGAAAGTGACAGCTAAGGGGGTGAGGAAAGCGTGACCGTTGGGTAAAGAAGGATAGCCAGAGAAAAGGTGTCAGCACCTTTGGTCATCCATGTGGTAGGCTGCAGGCTCCCCACCTAACCTTTGTGGTATCCCCTTAGTCGTATAAAAGGAGGACCAGGTGGAGGAGGAGGGATCATCTGGCAACACGAGCTAGCTAGGTCAGGTCAGATCGAGAGAGTTCATCATGGAGAGAGTGCCCAGGAATGCAACTCTGTAGCCCGGATACGCATATCACCACCATATATCCAGACATGCAGGAGTAGAGTGTTACGCTTCCCAGCGGCCCGAACCTGGGTAAACTGCCTGTGTGTCCTACTTTCTGCATCGCTCACTCGCTCGCCTAGATCCTCCTTGCGCCCCTCGCCGAATCTCTAAAAGGGGGTCTCTCGACCTCCGGTGTTCGTGACTTCGGACACGACATCTGGCGCGCCAGGTAGGGGGCGCAAGCATTCTGGCGAGTTCCGTCAAGCGAGTGCGAGTAAGCCGGATCTCCTCCAGCCGAAGGAGGTGGAGATCTCGGATTCTTCGACGAGAAAGGCAAGTGTGGTTGAGGCGTGATGCTTGTGTGATGGTGAATCTCACACTCGTCGGGAAACCCCAAGAGGTAGGTGTGATGTAGCCTAGCAGCAAGTTTTTCCCTCAGTATGAAACCAAGGTTATCGAACCAGTAGGAGCAACAACTCTTCTGAAGGTTGTCAACAGCGAAATATGATGCGGCGCAACACCAGGGATTCCGGCTCTGACGTGGACCTGCACACAACACAATCACAATACTTTGCCCCAACGAAACAGTGAGGTTGTCAATCTCACCGGCTTGCTGAAAACAAAGGATTAAACGTCTCATGTGGAAAATGAGTATTAAATTGCGGAGAATGAAAAAGGAACAGTTTGCAGTTTGTGGTTGTTTAATCAGTGTAAAAGAATAGACCGGGGTCCACAGTTCACTAGTAGTGTCTCTCCATAAAGATAACTAACATGTTGGGTAAACAAATTACAGCTGGGCAATTGACAAATAGTGAGCGCATGACAATGCAAATACATGACATGATGATTACTATGATATTTAATTGGGCATTACGACATGATACATAGACCGTTATCCAACAGCATCTATGACTAATGATCCACCGCCGGGTTGTCATCCGAGTCCCCCATTGGTATTAAGTTGCAAGCAACGGATAATTGCATTAAGTAAAGCGCGTAATGTAAACGAACACATATGCCCGTGGACATAGCATTGTTGGGTTATCCCTAGTGGCAACAGCACATCCATAACCTTAGAACTTTCTGTCACTGTCCCAGATTCAACGGAGGCATGAACCCACTATCTAGCATAAATACTCCCTCTTGGAGTCACAAGCATCTACTTGGCCAAAGCATCTACTAGCAACGGAGAGCATGCAAGATCATAAATAACATAGGGCATAGATTGATAATCAACTTGACATAATATTCAATATTCATCGGATCCCAGAAAACACAACATGTAGCATTACAATAATATGATCTTGATCATGTAGGGCAGCTCACAAGATCTAAACATGATGGCACAAATAGGAGAGACAACCATCTAGCTACTGCTATGGACCCGTAGTCCAAGGATGAACTACTCACGCATCACTCCGGAGGCAGGCATGGCGATGTAGATGCCTCCGGTGACGATTCCCCTCTCCGACAGGGTGCCGGGAAGAGGTTCTGGACCCTCCCGAGCTAGGGTTGACGGCGGCGGCGTCTCTGGAACTTTTCGTGGATTTTGGCTCAGGCCCTTAGGGTTATTTTCTCGGGGGGAATAAGTAGGCGAAAGGGCGGCGGCTGACGAGCCCCGTGGGGCCCACACCGTACGAGGGCACGGCCAAAGGGCCTGCCGTGCCCTAGTGGCGTGTGGGGCCCCTGTGGCTCCTCTCCGTTGATTCTTTGCTCCATCTGGTGTCTTCTGGAAAAATAGGGATGCCCGTGAACTTTCGTCCAATTCCGAGAGTATTTCCAGACTAGCTTTTCTGGAATACAAAAACAGCAGAAAACAGGAACTGGCGCTTCGGCATCTTGTTAATAGGTTAGTCCCAAAAAATGTATAAAAGTGTTGTAAAGTAGATACAAAACATGTAGCAATTGGTATAAAACAAACATGGAATATCAAAAATTATAGATACGTTGGAGACGTATCAGCATCCCCAAGCTTAGTTCCTGCTCGTCCTCGAGTAGGTAAACGATAAAAACAAAATAATTTTTGAGGTGACATGCTACCAACATAACCTTGATCATATAATATTGTAAGGCACATGTAAATGAATGAAGTGATCCAAGTCAATAGTCTATAATTTGCTACCAAATAGATAATGAGTAAACAATGAATCACACAAACTAAACGTTTTCATGAATAGTACTTTCAAGACAAGCATCAAACTGTTTTGCATAGAAGTTAACTCATAAAGCAATAGTTTCTAATAAAAGGTATTCAATCAACACAAAGGAAGAATTAAGCTTCAGCAATTGCTTCAACTTTCAACATATTTATCTCATGGATAATGTCAACACAAAGCTGTATAACAAGTCCAATACGTTGCATATAACCCATGTAGTAACAAAGTTGACACTAGTGTTTGCTTGTGGAAGACAGAAAGAATAGGAAAACTGACTCAACATAAAAGTAAAAGAAAGGCCCTTCGCAGAGGGAAGCAGGGATTAAATCATGTGCTAGAGCTTTTAGGTTTTTCAAAGCATATAGAGATTGCATAAAATATTTGATACTCCTCCCAACCTTGCTAACACAAGCCATGGCTAGCCGAATCCTCGGGTGCCTTCCATCAATCACATACCATGGAGGAGTATCTATTTTTGAGAGGTGTATGTTAATTGTCAACGAATGGTAGCGGGTGATAACAGTATTCTACCTGTCAAACGGACTTTCTAGAGCGGCTCCCATAGGGACGTTATTTCTACCAGCAAGTCAGATCATCCCTTTTTCTCTTTGGTTTACACACATGCAGATATTTCACTGTGTTGTCATTGCTTACTGATGAATCAGGGCAAAAGTGTGAAGAGAATTAATGGTTAAAGTTGTAATTAATTGGGACTGGGCACCCCGTTGCCAGCTCTTTTTGCAAAATTAGAGGATAAGCGGATGTATATGCCGCTAGTCCAGGTGTGAAAGTCCATTTGACAACCAGAATAAAGAATAACCACACTAATTCCTCATGAGCTGGTAAACATTGACACAAAAAGGGAATAATAACATTTTGAATAATTTAAAGGTAGCACATGAAAAATTTACTTGGAGTGGCAAGGAAATACCACATATAGGTAGTTATGGTGGACACAAATGGCATGGATTTTGGCTCAAGGATTTGGATGCACGAGAAGCATTCCCTCTCAGTACAGAGTTTAGGCTAGCAAGGTTTATGTAAGCAAACAAGAATATCAACCCGTACACCAAGTTTTATATGACAAACATATTGCAAACGTTATAAGACTTCATACCGTCTTCCTTGTTAACCAAACCCGCTTATTAGAAAATATCTAGACCTTAGAGATACTACCGATGCAAACCAATTTTTCAACAAGCTTTATGGTAGTTCTTCACTAATAGGCTTAACTCATGTGATGCACAAATTTAATCATGATCTACTTGTTAACTCAAAACGATTGACAAGCATCAAGTTATCCATATAGTGATCTACAAGATTAAGCAAGTTTTTCCTTATACCAATTACCACATGCAACATTTTAGGAACCAACCAAACACCAATCAATTTATTTCAACCACTCTCCAAATAGATATAAGTGAAGCAAGAGAGTACTTTCTACAAAAGAAAGCTAATAGCTCTGAAAATAGATACATGAAAACAAGAGCTAAAAGCTGAACAGCGCTAGATATGAATACTCAACAAGTATAAGCGAAGAATAGGAGTATTCTCATGAAAAAGCGGAGCGTGTCTCTCTCCCAATCAAGAATGCTAGGGTCCAGTCAAGCTTATTGAAAATAAAAGACAATACTGAAAATAAAAGCACACAGACGCTCCAAGAAAAGCACATATGATGTGAAAGAATTAAAATATAGTTTCACTAGAGATGACCTGATAATTTGGCGATGAAGAAGGGGATGCCTTGGGCATCCCCAAGCTTAGACGCTTGAGTCTTCTTGAAATATGTTGGGGAGATCCATGGGAGCCTCCCCAAGCTTAAGCTCTTCACTCTTCTTGATCCTATCATCACCTTCTCTCTTGACCCTTGAAAACTTCCGTCACACCAAACTCAAAGTAAATCTCATTAGAGGGTTAGTGCACAATCAAAAACTCACATGTTCTGTAAAGACGCAATATGACTCATTACTTTAAACATTAGCTACAGCCACTGATGTTATGTGAAGCTCTTCCACCCAAAAAAGAATTCCACTCAACACTAGTAAAAGAGAGAATGCAAAATAAAAAGGCATAATCTGTCTAAAACAGAACAGTCCGCAAAGACGAATTTTTTCGAGACACTTACGACGCTCAGATCAAAAAACTTTGAACTAATGAAAGATTCAGACATTCATAAAGATTATGCACAAAAATTTCAGATTTTTTCAACAATCTGGTGATTTTCTAATTTTCGTACAGTGGACAGCAAAAATCTGTTTCTGCGCAGCAATCAAAATTAAGCAAAACCTTAACACTAGAGGCTACTCTTGGCACAACAATGCGAGAAAATAAAGATACAAAGGAGTTGCTACAGAAGTAAACATTCTCCTTGACTCAATAAAAGAAAAATTGCAGAAAAATAAAATGGGTTGCCTCCCATAAGCGTTTTTCTTTAACGCCTTTTAGCTAGGCTCAAAGCATGCATCAAGTATTACCAAGTGAAGAAACATCCACAATCTTACGCTTACCCCTCTTACTTTTTCTTTAGGAAATATTTGGTTGCACATAGGTGAGGAGGTGAAATTCATAACTCCTCGGCCTACGTCTATTGTTGCTCCAAAGCGTTTCAGAAGAGATCTCCCAAGCGTAATTTGTCCTGTCCCTGCACATTCAATGACGACATAATCAATAGATACTGTTATCCCCAAGAGTTTTGTAAACACCCCTTCGGCTGCACCTTGTGGTATTTTAATGGTGTTATCAGCTAAAGTTATCAGATTTTCGCATTTAGAAAGCCCCAAAGGTTTAAGGAATCATAAATTTCACTAGGCATTAAACAGAATTTAGACATGATATCACATCGAGCATGGAAGGTTTCACCATTGATAACAACTTTCATAGAAGGAATCCATCCTGATGGTTCAAAGTTTATTGGCTCATTATCATAGTGTTCACGAATCTGATTATACCCCTCTTTTAGACCAGATATATTTGTTTCAAGAGCATTCAATCTATCATTTATGCCTGTGAGAACCAAATCAATTTTACTAATTGGAGGGCTAGAAATTGTAATCAACTTTTTAATAGCATTAAAAGCTTGATCCCCATCATGACGAAGGAAATCTCCTCCAACCACAGCATCTAAGGCATATCTATAGCAGAGAACAAGACCAAAATAAAAGCTACTAAGGAGCAGGCTTAGAGTCATTTTAGGTTCAGTTTTAGCATAGGACTCAAATATTCTAGACCAAGCGTCTTTAAAACTCTCCTCACTCCCTTGCTTAAAAGTGATAATCTCTTCCTCAGGTGACATTACTATGGAAACAGGAGCAGAGCTAGACATGATAGCTAACAGAAAATAAAAACTGGAAATAAACTAAATGCAAGTAACTAATTTTTTTGTGTTTTTGATAATTGAAAGCAAACAAGGTAAAATCAAATAAACTAAGCAAGACAAAAACAAAGTAAAGAGATTGGAAGTGTGAAACTCCCCTTGCAGAAGACTGCTGACTCCCCGGCAACGGCGCCAGAAAAACGCTTGATGCTTGTGTGATGGTGAATCTCACACTCGTCGGGAAACCCCAAGAGGAAGGTGTGATGTAGCCTAGCAGCAAGTTTTTCCCTCAGTATGAAACCAAGGTTATCGAACCAGTAGGAGCAACAACTCTTCTGAAGGTTGTCAACAGCGAAATATGATGCGGCGCAACACCAGGGATTCCGGCGCTGACGTGGACCTGCACACAACACAATCACAATACTTTGCCCCAACGAAACAGTGAGGTTGTCAATCTCACCGGCTTGCTAAAAACAAAGGATTAAACGTCTCGTGTGGAAAATGAGTATTAAATTGCAGAGAATGAAAAAGGAACAGTTTGCAGTTTGTGGTTGTTTAATCAGTGTAAAAGAATGGACCGGGGTCCACAGTTCACTAGTGGTGTCTCTCCATAAAGATAACTAACATGTTGGGTAAACAAATTACAGCTGGGCAATTGACAAATAGTGAGCGCATGACAATGCAAATACATGACATGATGATTACTATGATATTTAATTGGGCATTACGACATGATACATAGACCGTTATCCAACAGCATCTATGACTAATAATCCACCGCCGGGTTGTCATCCGAGTCCCCCGTTGGTATTAAGTTGCAAGCAACGGATAATCGCATTAAGCAAAGCGCGTAATGTAAACGAACACATATGCCCGTGGACATAGCATTGTTGGGTTATCCCTAGTGGCAACAGCACATCCATAACCTTAGAACTTTCTGTCACTGTCCCAGATTCAACGGAGGCATGAACCCACTATCTAGCATAAATACTCCCTCTTGGAGTCACGAGCATCTACTTGGCCAAAGCATCTACTAGCAACGGAGAGCATGCAAGATCATAAATAACTTAGGGCATAGATTGATAATCAACTTGACATAATATTCAATATTCATCGGATCCCAGCAAATACAACATGTAGCATTACAATAATATGATCTTGATCATGTAGGGCAGCTCACAAGATCTAAACATGATGGCACAAATAGGAGAGACAACCATCTAGCTACTGCTATGGACCCGTAGTCCAAGGATGAACTACTCACGCATCACTCCGGAGGCAGGCATGGCGATGTAGATGCCTCCGGTGACGATTCCCCTCCGACAGGGTGCCGGGAAGAGGTTCTGGACCCTCCCGAGCTAGGGTTGACGGCGGCGGCGTCTCTGGAACTTTTCGTGGATTTTGGCTCAGGCCCTTAGGGTTATTTTCTCGGGGGAATAAGTAGGCGAAAGGGCGGCGGCTGACGAGCCCCGTGGGGCCCACACCGTACGAGGGCACGGCCAAAGGGCCTGCCGTGCCCTAGTGGCGTGTGGGGCCCCTGTGGCTCCTCTCCGTTGATTCTTTGCTCCATCTGGTGTCTTCTGGAAAAATAGGGATGCCCGTGAACTTTCGTCCAATTCCGAGAGTATTTCCAGACTAGCTTTTCTGGAATACAAAAACAGCAGAAAACAGGAACTGCGCTTCGGCATCTTGTTAATAGGTTAGTCCCAAAAAATGTATAAAAGTGTTGTAAAGTAGATACAAAACATGTAGCAATTGGTATAAAAACAAACATGGAATATCAAAAATTATAGATACGTTGGAGACGTATCAGCATCCCCAAGCTTAGTTCCTGCTCGTCCTCGAGTAGGTAAACGATAAAAACAAAATAATTTTTGAGGTGACATGCTACCAACATAACCTTGATCATATAATATTGTAAGGCACATGTAAATGAATGAAGTGATCCAAGTCAATAGTCTATAATTTGCTACCAAATAGATAATGAGTAAACAATGAATCACACAAACTAAACGTTTTCATGAATAGTACTTTCAAGACAAGCATCAAACTGTTTTGCATAGAAGTTAACTCATAAAGCAATAGTTTCTAATAAAAGGTATTCAATCAACACAAAGGAAGAATTAAGCTTCAGCAATTGCTTCAACTTTCAACATATTTATCTCATGGATAATGTCAACACAAAGCTGTATAACAAGTCCAATACGTTGCATATAACCCATGTAGTAACAAAGTTGACACTAGTGTTTGCTTGTGGAAGACAGAAAGAATAGGAAAACTGACTCAACATAAAAGTAAAAGAAAGGCCCTTCGCAGAGGGAAGCAGGGATTAAATCATGTGCTAGAGCTTTTAGGTTTTTCAAAGCATATAGAGATTGCATAAAATATTTGATACTCCTCCAACCTTGCTAACACAAGCCATGGCTAGCCGAATCCTCGGTGCCTTCCATCAATCACATACCATGGAGGAGTATCTATTTTTGAGAGGTGTATGTTAATTGTCAACGAATGGTAGCGGGTGATAACAGTATTCTACCTGTCAAACGGACTTTCTAGAGCGGCTCCCATAGGGACGTTATTTCTACCAGCAAGTCAGATCATCCCTTTTTCTCTTTGGTTTACACACATGCAGATATTTCACTGTGTTGTCATTGCTTACTGATGAATCAGGGCAAAAGTGTGAAGAGAATTAATGGTTAAAGTTGTAATTAATTGGGACTGGGCACCCCGTTGCCAGCTCTTTTTGCAAAATTAGAGGATAAGCGGATGTATATGCCGCTAGTCCAGGTGTGAAAGTCCATTTGACAACCAGAATAAAGAATAACCACACTAATTCCTCATGAGCTGGTAAACATTGACACAAAAAGGGAATAATAACATTTTGAATAATTTAAAGGTAGCACATGAAAAATTTACTTGGAGTGGCAAGGAAATACCACATATAGGTAGTTATGGTGGACACAAATGGCATGGATTTTGGCTCAAGGATTTGGATGCACGAGAAGCATTCCCTCTCAGTACAGAGTTTAGGCTAGCAAGGTTTATGTAAGCAAACAAGAATATCAACCCGTACACCAAGTTTATATGACAAACATATTGCAAACGTTATAAGACTTCATACCGTCTTCCTTGTTAACCAAACCCGCTTATTAAAAATATCTAGACCTTAGAGATACTACCGATGCAAACCAATTTTTCAACAAGCTTTATGGTAGTTCTTCACTAATAGGCTTAACTCATGTGATGCACAAATTTAATCATGATCTACTTGTTAACTCAAAACGATTGACAAGCATCAAGTTATCCATATAGTGATCTACAAGATTAAGCAAGTTTTTCCTTATACCAATTACCACATGCAACATTTTAGGAACCAACCAAACACCAATCAATTTATTTCAACCACTCTCCAAATAGATATAAGTGAAGCAAGAGAGTACTTTCTACAAAAGAAAGCTAATAGCTCTGAAAATAGATACATGAAAACAAGAGCTAAAAGCTGAACAGCGCTAGATATGAATACTCAACAAGTATAAGCGAAGAATAGGAGTATTCTCATGAAAAAGCGGAGCGTGTCTCTCTCCCAATCAAGAATGCTAGGGTCCAGTCAAGCTTATTGAAAATAAAAGACAATACTGAAAATAAAAGCACACAGACGGTCCAAGAAAAGCACATATGATGTGAAAGAATTAAAATATAGTTTCACTAGAGATGACCTGATGATTTGGCGATGAAGAAGGGGATGCCTTGGGCATCCCCAAGCTTAGACGCTTGAGTCTTCTTGAAATATGTTGGGGAGATCCATGGGAGCCTCCCCAAGCTTAAGCTCTTCACTCTTCTTGATCCTATCATCACCTTCTCTCTTGACCCTTGAAAACTTCCGTCACACCAAACTCAAAGTAAATCTCATTAGAGGGTTAGTGCACAATCAAAAACTCACATGTTCTGTAAAGACGCAATATGACTCATTACTTTAAACATTAGCTACAGCCACTGATGTTATGTGAAGCTCTTCCACCCAAAAAAGAATTCCACTCAACACTAGTAAAAGAGAGAATGCAAAATAAAAAGGCATAATCTGTCTAAAACAGAACAGTCCGCAAAGACGAATTTTTTCGAGACACTTACGACGCTCAGATCAAAAAACTTTGAACTAATGAAAGATTCAGACATTCATAAAGATTATGCACAAAAATTTTCAGATTTTTCAACAATCTGGTGATTTTCTAATTTTCGTACAGTGGACAGCAAAAATCTGTTTCTGCGCAGCAATCAAAATTAAGCAAAACCTTAACACTAGAGGCTACTCTTGGCACAACAATGCGAGAAAATAAAGATACAAAGGAGTTGCTACAGAAGTAAACATTCTCCTTGACTCAATAAAAGAAAAATTGCAGAAAAATAAAATGGGTTGCCTCCCATAAGCGTTTTTCTTTAACGCCTTTTAGCTAGGCTCAAAGCATGCATCAAGTATTACCAAGTGAAGAAACATCCACAATCTTACGCTTACCCCTCTTACTTTTTCTTCTAGGAAATATTTGGTTGCACATAGGTGAGGAGGTGAAATTCATAACTCCTCGGCCTACGTCTATTGTTGCTCCAAAGCGTTTCAGAAGAGATCTCCCAAGCGTAATTTGTCCTGTCCCTGCACATTCAATGACGACATAATCAATAGATACTGTTATCCCCAAGAGTTTTGTAAACACCCCTTCGGCTGCACCTTGTGGTATTTTAATGGTGTTATCAGCTAAAGTTATCAGATTTTCGCATTTAGAAAGCCCCCAAAGGTTTAAGGAATCATAAATTTCACTAGGCATTAAACAGAATTTAGACATGATATCACATCGAGCATGGAAGGTTTCACCATTGATAACAACTTTCATAGAAGGAATCCATCCTGATGGTTCAAAGTTTATTGGCTCATTATCATAGTGTTCACGAATCTGATTATACCCCTCTTTTAGACCAGATATATTTGTTTCAAGAGCATTCAATCTATCATTTATGCCTGTGAGAACCAAATCAATTTTACTAATTGGAGGGCTAGAAATTGTAATCAACTTTTTAATAGCATTAAAAGCTTGATCCCCATCATGACGAAGGAAATCTCCTCCAACCACAGCATCTAAGGCATATCTATAGCAGAGAACAAGACCAAAATAAAAGCTACTAAGGAGCAGGCTTAGAGTCATTTTAGGTTCAGTTTTAGCATAGGACTCAAATATTCTAGACCAAGCGTCTTTAAAACTCTCCTCACTCCCTTGCTTAAAAGTGATAATCTCTTCCTCAGGTGACATTACTATGGAAACAGGAGCAGAGCTAGACATGATAGCTAACAGAAAATAAAAACTGGAAATAAACTAAATGCAAGTAACTAATTTTTTTGTGTTTTTGATAATTGAAAGCAAACAAGGTAAAATCAAATAAACTAAGCAAGACAAAAACAAAGTAAAGAGATTGGAAGTGTGAAACTCCCCTTGCAGAAGACTGCTGACTCCCCGGCAACGGCGCCAGAAAAACGCTTGATGCTTGTGTGATGGTGAATCTCACACTCGTCGGGAAACCCCAAGAGGAAGGTGTGATGTAGCCTAGCAGCAAGTTTTTCCCTCAGTATGAAACCAAGGTTATCGAACCAGTAGGAGCAACAACTCTTCTGAAGGTTGTCAACAGCGAAATATGATGCGGCGCAACACCAGGGATTCCGGCGCTGACGTGGACCTGCACACAACACAATCACAATACTTTGCCCCAACGAAACAGTGAGGTTGTCAATCTCACCGGCTTGCTAAAAACAAAGGATTAAACGTCTCGTGTGGAAAATGAGTATTAAATTGCAGAGAATGAAAAAGGAACAGTTTGCAGTTTGTGGTTGTTTAATCAGTGTAAAAGAATGGACCGGGGTCCACAGTTCACTAGTGGTGTCTCTCCATAAAGATAACTAACATGTTGGGTAAACAAATTACAGCTGGGCAATTGACAAATAGTGAGCGCATGACAATGCAAATACATGACATGATGATTACTATGATATTTAATTGGGCATTACGACATGATACATAGACCGTTATCCAACAGCATCTATGACTAATAATCCACCGCCGGGTTGTCATCCGAGTCCCCCGTTGGTATTAAGTTGCAAGCAACGGATAATCGCATTAAGCAAAGCGCGTAATGTAAACGAACACATATGCCCGTGGACATAGCATTGTTGGGTTATCCCTAGTGGCAACAGCACATCCATAACCTTAGAACTTTCTGTCACTGTCCCAGATTCAACGGAGGCATGAACCCACTATCTAGCATAAATACTCCCTCTTGGAGTCACGAGCATCTACTTGGCCAAAGCATCTACTAGCAACGGAGAGCATGCAAGATCATAAATAACATAGGGCATAGATTGATAATCAACTTGACATAATATTCAATATTCATCGATCCCAGCAAATACAACATGTAGCATTACAATAATATGATCTTGATCATGTAGGGCAGCTCACAAGATCTAAACATGATGGCACAAATAGGAGAGACAACCATCTAGCTACTGCTATGGACCCGTAGTCCAAGGATGAACTACTCACGCATCACTCCGGAGGCAGGCATGGCGATGTAGATGCCTCCGGTGACGATTCCCCTCTCCACAGGGTGCCGGGAAGAGGTTCTGGACCCTCCCGAGCTAGGGTTGACGGCGGCGGCGTCTCTGGAACTTTTCGTGGATTTTGGCTCAGGCCCTTAGGGTTATTTTCTCGGGGGGAATAAGTAGGTGAAAGGGCGGCGGCTGACGAGCCCCGTGGGGCCCACACCGTACGAGGGCGCGGCCAAAGGGCCTGCCGTGCCCTAGTGGCGTGTGGGGCCCCTGTGGCTCCTCTCCGTTGCTTCTTTGCTCCATCTGGTGTCTTCTGGAAAAATAGGGATGCCCGTGAAGTTTCGTCCAATTCCGAGAATATTTCCAGACTAGCTTTTCTGGAATACAAAAACAGCAGAAAACTGGAACTGGCACTTCGACATCTTGTTAATAGGTTAGTCCCAAAAAATGTATAAAAGTGCTGTAAAGTAGATACAAAACATGTAGCAATTGGTATAAAACAAACATGGAACATCAAAAATTATAGATACGTTAGAGACGTATCACATGCTCGCCTCAACCCCAATCTGCAGATCCCCTGGACTGCCACCGTGCTGATTCGTTTGCTGGCCCAGTGCCGAGTACCGAGATCGTGGCCCGTGCAAGCTCGGGAGCTCAACGACCAACACGAAGTGAACGACCCCACGGTGGTTCTCTAAATCCCACTGTAAGTCAACCTTACCTCAGACTCCCTTGGCGCCGGATCCCACACCGGCTGGGCAGAACGGAGAGACGAGATCTCGGGTTACTCAGCGAGATCCGTAGCCAAAGGCCTTGTGGACAAGGGAACAGCAATTGCAATTCCAGTCAGACACTCCCGTCAGTTGCCAGGACAGGAAAGGTTTGCATAAGTCAGAGGGAGAAAATGGAAAAATCTCCTAGCGAGTCAGATCAGGGAGTCCAATCATTGTTTGGGATCACGGACCCTAGAGAGGCAGTCACAGCAGCCAGTATCCTTTTGCAGCATCCTCCGGACCCTGCCTTGGCATCACCGGAGCTCCAGTTCTGGGTAGCATAGCTTGACCGACTGGAAGATTTGACGCAAAAGTTCCCTGTCCAAGGACCTGAGTGGGAAGAAGAAAACACGGGCAAAGGGCAGAATGATCAGTGTGAATGGGCAGCCCTGGTTCCTTGGCTACGGAGGCCGATGCAGCGCCACCAGTATCACTATGGTTTCCGTAAAGCTTATGATGGCACCACTGATCCTAAAGATTTCTTGCGAGTCTTTGTGGCCGAGATCAGCATGATCGGGGGAAATGAGCTGACGATGATGAACTACATCCCGTTTGCACTCGATGGGCGCGCCACTGCATGGGCAGTCGGGCTCCCAAGCGCCTCTGTGAGTTCGTGGTCGAATCTCAGAGCCAAGTTCCTGTCAGCTTTCCAGGATCACCAGGGGCAAAGCTGCACCTATGAGAGGCTATACTACTTGGTCCAATGGCCCGGGGAGAGGTTGAGGGATTACATTCATCGTTTCAAAGCCACACTGAGCCGCGTTCCCAAGGCTAGGGACGCAATGGTGGTACTATCTTTCAGTGCTAATATTCGAAACCAGAGAGTCAGGGAAAAGTTGGTGACTCGATCAGTGGACACCCGAGAAGAGCTGTGGCAGGTTGTGGAGAAGTGTTTGATCAAAGAAGAGCGACGAGATCCGTTCGCGGGGTTGGTTCCCGGGAGTAGTATACCCCCGGGAAGGTATGATGGGAAGTCGGTCAGTTTATCCGGGCCTAAGCAGATTGAGCAGTGAAGGGAATTCTGAGTTAAAGGGCAAGAAGGTCCTAGTCCGCTTGGTCAGATTGTAGGTTCAGGGTCAGACTTGGTACAGAGGTCAGGTTCAACGGAAGAATGAGTTCTCCGTGCAGCGACTCGTTCCACGCCCACGTCTTCGAATCTAAGGTAATGAAAACCTGTTTATGGGATATGCCCGAAACAGTCCGTATCCAGGGTCGTTCGCGGGAATGGTGTAAGCGGGAAGGGTCTGTCCCTCCGCAAGTATGATGGTGGGCCTGGATCCGTTCCGCCACAATATGTTAAGCGGGAAGGGTCTTTCCCTCCGCAGTTGAGAAACTGGGATGGGTCCGTCCCTCCACAGGTGTGATAGTGGGTCTGGATCCATTCCGCCACAAACATTGCATGTATGTTAAGCAGGAAGGGTCCGTCCCTCCGTAGTTGAGAAAGTGGGAAGGGTCCGTCCCTCCACAGGTGTGATAGTGGGTTTGGATCCGTTCCGCCACAAACATTGGACGTATGTTAAGCGGGAATGATCTGTCCCTCCGCAGATGAGAAAGTGGGAAGGGTCCATCCCTCCATAGATGAGATGGGCCTGGATCCATTCCGCCATGTATGTAAAGTGGGAAGGGTCCGTCCCTCCACGGGTGTGTCTTGGGGAAAATAAACTGGTTCAGCGGACATGCTTTTTGGGAAATGCTAACTCTAGAAAAGTTTTGCTTGAACGCTGGGGGCTTCCACCCGGAACGATAAAGCTTGGTTTTGCAAAAGACTAACTACGAACAGCGCTGCATGATCATTGCATACATGAGAGTTCATTTCTAAGCATGCATGATAAGCTAATCGATAAACTGTCTGGTTATCATAAGTTGTGACGTGCTGCAGGAACGATACTTAAAAGCGAAATGGGGAATGCATAAATTATGAACTCCAGCGGCACATCAGGCCCGCCACCAGCGGTACTACCGCCCGCGTCGATCCAGCGGCACATCAGGCCCGCACCAGCGGTGCTACCGCTGGCGACAGCGCTACTACCGCTGATGCGGGAGTCAGCTCGGGCTGGAGGTCCTTGGTGCCTCCCCCCACCTACTGATAAGCGCACAATTTCTTGCAACTGGGAAGGATCCTGGGTGACGGAGAGAAATCTCACGGATCTAGCCGCCAAGGGCTTCCTTCCCCCAAAGGAGAACAATGTCTGGCGGGCTCCAGGCAGCGAGGTCGAGCCGCGCCCCAAGCCCAATGAATTGGTGATGTTTGTGGAGCACGTGGATCGAGGATTCTCGCCACCCGCTCCGCTTTCTTCAGCGATCTGATGCGGCGCTTAGGTCTCCGTCTTCACGACATCGGGCCCAACTCCATGCTCCAGGTGAGCAACTTCCATGTCCTGTGTGAGGATTATCTTGGCGTAGCCCCCAGCATCGATCTGTGGCTGGTTTCCTTTTCGTGCAACAGCCAGCTTGTTTGCAAGGGTGGCGCCTATGTTCAGGTCGGCGCCATCTCTCTTCAACGCCATCGCAATTCTGTTCTTCCCAAGCTAGCCCTGGCGAATCGGCCCAGGGCTTGGCAAAAATCTTTCTTCTACTGCCAAGACACTTCTCCGGAGGGCGAGACTCCTCTCCCCTCCTGGTCCAACTCCACCTTCGTGCCTACTGAGGCACTGAAATCAAAACCCCGCGACTCCGCTATGCCTTTCATTAATGAGTCACTGATCAAGGTCCGCGCCTTAATTGGCCATGGTCTTACTGGCCTTGATCTTCTTTCTTGCTGGACCAAATGGCGCATCCAGCCTGTGAGCGTTCGACAACGATCCTTTCTGGAGTGCACCGGCACTTCTGCTGACGTCGATCGCATTCAGGCCGCTGACTGGACGCCTGATGAATGGGTGGAATTTGTCACCCGTGTTACTGAGGAGAAGGACATCTCCTTCGACATGGTGGGGCTTGCCCCTTTTAGTGTTAACAACAAGCCCTTCGAGGTAACCTCTCTGTCCTTTTGCCTTCGTAGTTGAGTCGCATTCCTTTATTAATATTGCGACTTATGCTTTTCTGATCCAGGCTGATGATGATTACTGGTCGCTCCCTGCGACTGATGCCGGCACTGCTGCTTCCAAGTGTGCCACAAGAAAAAAGTTGCTGCCCGCTCTAGAGGGCAGCGAGATTGCTGAAGTCCCATCTGTTGCCACTGCGGCTTCAGGTGATGAGGACACTGAACTGGACGAGGATGACAGTCCAGTGCCAGCCGCGAGCTCTCCTGCTACGACTGGCCCAACTCCCCGCAGGGTCTCAAAGAGACTTTCGCGTGAGGAGCCAGAGCTTAACGCTCTGGAAAATCCTGAGGTTTCCAAGCGTCGCAAACCTTCTTCGGGCGCGACCTCCTCTTCTGCTAAACGTGTGTATAAAGCCACTGCTTCTGCTGAGGAAGATATGGGACCCCACTCTGGTAATTCTTCATTGCCTTGGTATCTTGACTGCTTACTCTTTTGACCTCTATTAACACACAGACCTCTGCTTGTAGATTCTGGGATCCAAGGCCAGTCTTCGCCGTCAAGTGGCGGCCTAATGGCCTCTGTAAAGATGGCTCCAGAGTAAGTGATTCTCTTTGCGCTTACAACGCTTTTTCTTCTGATTCATGTGCTTCTTCTTTACATAATGCTTTGCTTTTTTGCAGAGGTGCGGTCAAATCCGCGACCGATCTTGGAGTTGTATCTGAAACTATAGTTGAGCCGCGCTTATCGCCTGCGGCTCATGATGCCGTGGCGGAAGGCATGGCCACCACTGATGATCTGGCTATGGCCTCCGCTCCTGACATGGCTACCCATGAGATGGCCCTGGAGGACGGAACGGACATCCTTAAGGTCCAAGACGTGGAGAGGGTCAACCCTTCCTCCATAGTTGCTGATGAGCCGCCAGCGACTGACTGCCAGCAGTCGCCAGCTCAGCATACTGAGGTTGCTTCATCCTCTTCTATGAGCCGTGCTGAGAAGCTGTCAGAGGCCATTATTGCTTCAAATGATAAACAAGCCGCGGATCTCCGCAAGGCGTTATCTGATCTGTCTGCGGCTTACAAGGTAAACTTCTGTCTTATCTGTCTCTAGCCCCCAAGGATCAAGTTTCTTCTTTGATTGCAAAAGGGGAGACTTGATACTTCTATTTAGCTGTTGCACATGCATTTACTAGCTGTCATGCTCTTTGTAGGAGGAACTGTGCTCCGTAACCGCTGCGAGACTCGCCTTAGAAAAGCAATTGGGAGATACTCCTTCTGAACTTGAGAGGCTGCGCGAGCTCCTTGGCCGCACGATGCAGAGCTGAAGAAGATCAATGACAGGATGGGCGAGCTCTCTGACGAGAGTTACAAAATGTCTGAGCAAGCCAAAACCGCCGAGCTGCGGCTTAAAACTGTTGAGGGTAAGCTCCAAGAGAGGATGCAGCAATTGGACCTCCAAATCAATGCTCAGAAGGACGCCATTGCCTAGGCCAATGAAGATGCCAGGTTGAAGGCTGTTGAAATTGACAGTCTTGGGAAAAAATTGACCAAATTATCTGACATCCACAACCTTGTGAATGCTAAAGTCTGCATCATGACTCAGGAGCTGGCTGGTAAGTATTGCGACTTATGTCTGCATTTGTTTCCTCCATTATCTTTGTTTGTATATTGCTGAGCTGACCAAAAAATGCCTTGATGTAGGCGAGAATTCTGCACTTCAACGCCGCAGTACGCAAGAGCAGCTGGAATATATCCGCGACTTTGCGCGGAAAACTTGCGAGGGCATGAAGTCGCTGTCTGCTTGTCTTCTGCCAACAAAACCTGCTCCTGCTGATGCTGAAGGCTTACTGAAGAGGCTGCTCAAGGCACCTCAATTCTTCTTGGACTGGAAGGAGTCCTCAGCGCGCTCTGGTGCGGCTCATGTGCTCGCCCTGGCCAAGACGTACTACCCTTCTTTTGATGCTGCCAAGGTCGCACAAGGCAGGCCTTCGAAGAAGGTGGATGGCATGGATCTGACGGCCTCAGAGTACGCGGCTACTTGGAAGAGCATGCGCAGCCATGCGACTGAGCTGGTGCAAGGGGTAGAACTTGCGACTTATCTGGGCAAGTATAATGCAGATGGGAGCAGAATGGAGAAAGCACCCGCTCCGTCATCCAGCGCGGTTAACCCGCAGGAAAAGAATCCTTCTCCAGATGTATCCAGCTCTGCAGCCCCCAAGCCCGCGACTGAAAAATCGTCAAGCGAGCCTGCGACTGCTCCTTCTGGCAAGCCTGGTAAGCCGCCGGTCCCTCCTGCGCACAAATCAAAAGCTGGGCGCAAGTGAAAAACAATGTGTTAATCAATTCAGCCCTTAGTGGCTTGTAATAATTGTTCAGAATTTATGTGTCACGAAGACAATGTTATTGTTTATTAAGTACTCTCATCAGTACATGTATCGACCAATAGGCTGGTCCTTATGATTTGTCTCAGTTCCTCACTTAGGCCCCTGCGCGACTCAGTATTTCCCAGGTAAAAATGCGTGTTCAGGGTCGTTGGCGGCCATGATAGGCGATCACACTCGATTGACACCGCACCCCAGTACTTTGGCCGCATAATGCAAGTCGCATCCAAGTGAGGTTGAGTATAATCACGATAAATGCCACTCGTTTGGCGATCCCAAGGAATAGGCCGCGCTAAAAAGCTGCCGCGCCCCCCAGGGACCAATGATTAGAAAATAAAAGACTGACAACTCAATTGGTAGTTTGAGATGCTTTATTTCAGAATCATTATATGATACAGGGTCGGTCGCGCCTAGGTGGCGACCAGAGGTGTTGCATGGGTCGGTTGCGCCTAGGTGGCAACCAGAATTGATCGCGCCTAGGTGGCGATCAAAGGTGATACATAGTTCAGTCACGCCTGAGTGGCGACCAGAGGTGAGACATGGTTCGGTTGCGCCTAGGTGGCAACCAGAATTGATCGCGCCTAGGTGGCGATCAAAGGTGATACATATAGTTCGGTCGCGCCTGGGTGGCGACCAGAGTTGGTACTTTTAGCCCTGAATGGCCAGCTTAAGGGTATGAACCCTTGACGGTTTTTGTTGCGGTTGCTTGATAGCGACTCGCTTATTGGCGATTGGCTGCTGCCCTTGCTTTCCTAGCCTCCCTTGCAGCTGTAATCTGAAGCCGTAAGTCGGGCAGGTGCGTCTTGGCCTCCATGATGTCATCAAAGTTTTCATGCGACTCGCGCATGGGCGTGTTCTCTGCGATGCAAGCTGCTCTGGCCATGGCCTTGTCGCCTTCTTCGCATTGTTGAGCTATTCTTCTATCGCCATTAATGGTGATGACTCCCCTGGGGCCTGGCATCTTTAGCTTTAGGTACACATAGCACGGCCTAGCCATGAATTTTGCAAATGCTTCTCTGCCAAATAGCGCATGATATGGGCTCTGAAAATCTACAACTTCGAACCAGATATACTCGCTCCTGAAGTTGCTTTGTGTCCCAAAGGCGACCTCCAAGTTGATTCGCCCCAATGGCTGGGCTGATATGCCTGGCACGACGCCGTGGAAGGTCGTTCTGGATGGATTGAGCTGCTTCTCTCGAAGATTCATCCTTTTGAAGGTCTCATAGTACAGTATATTGATGCTGCTGCCTCCATCCATTAGTACTTTGCTTAGCTTGTATCCTGCGACTTGAGGGGCTACCACCAGCGCGAGTTTACCCTCTTCATTTATTTCTCCTGGGTGATCCTCACGGCTCCAAACCACTGGCTGTTCAAACCACTTTAGCCATTGTGGCACAGCTGGTACTATGGCGTTAACTGCCTGATTGCGTCGTCGCAGCTTTTGCTCCCTTCTTGAGGTATTGACCACGATGGTATGATACTGTCCCAGCTGCTTTGGGAACTGTGGCTGATCTGGCTGTGGATTTGGGACAGCGTTATTGCTGTTGTTGCCTCCGCCATGATTACTTCCCTCATTGTTTTGCTGATTGTTGTTCGGGTTGAGTGGTTGCCCATCCTTCCACTTCTTATAATGATAGCACTGTGCCCTTGTGTGGTTGGGCGGTTTTCCATCTTTTCCTATGTGGATGTCGCAGGGGCGGTTGAAAACCTCTTCCAAGTTAACTGGGTGAAAGTTCCTTCCTCGGCCACTGCTTTGCTTGTAACGAGTGTTAGTATTTGCGACTAAGCCCGAGTTTCCTTCCTCGTTCTTTCACTTGTAGCTCGCATTAGCGTTACTGGCCTGCTGTTGTGGAGGCTTGTTGCTAGTTTTCTTTCCTTTGCCAGCAGTTTCCTCTTCTTCTCCATCAGATGCATCCCTGGTTTTGTCCGAGCCGGCGTATTTGTTAGCCGCGGCCATTACCTCGCTGAGGCTCTTGACTTTGTCCTTCATGCGACCTAGCTTATGGACCAGCGGCTCAAATCTACAATTCTTCTCCATTACCAGGACTGCTGAGCTTGGTGGTATATTGTCTGAGGAGTGAATGATTTCTGCTATCCTTCTCATCCAATGGCGACTTGACTCGCCTTCTTTTTGCACGCAACGTTCGAGATCTTCTATACTGCAGAGTCGCTTGCATGTACCTTGGAAGTTCTTGATAAAAGCTTCCTTCATCTCATCCCAAGAGTTTATCGAGTTTGGCGGCAAATTCTGTAGCCATATATGAGCCGCGCCTTCTAACATCATGTTTAGGTATCGGGCGCAAATTTCTTTAGATGCGTTGAGGATGCTCATGCCCATCTCATAATTGTTCAACCAAGTCACAGGGTCCATGCTCGCATTGTAATTGGCGACCTTTCGAGGTCCTTTGAAATCTGCCAGAAACGGCTCAGACCTGATTCTCTCGCTGAAGCAGACTGGTCCTTTGAGTCGCGATGATAAATTTGATGGAGCTGGCCTTCCTGCTGGGTCAGCTACTGTGCGCGGCTGCGCGGCTTCTGCGGGTTGAGCTTGCTGTGGCTGATTCTGGGCCACTGGTTGGTTTTCCCTTTGCCGCCTTGCGGAACTTGAAGTCGCAGCGTGTGGCGACTCTGCATGGATACTTCTTTCCGCCGTTGCTCTGCTGTTGTAGGGGGTGGAATGCAGCCGTCCCGCATGTTCAGACATATTTGCTTGTTGGACAACTGCTGTGCTCAACATCTCAATGGCGCGCCGCGCCTCTCTGTCGATGGGTGTATTCCCTGCTGGTGCTAACCTTGCCAAGATATTTGTAGCCGCAAAGAGGTTCTCCACTGGGCTGACATAGTGTCCTTGCGGTGTGTGGAACTTTTGAGGCTGCTGTGGTGGCTGCTGAACAAAGGTACGCTGTGGCAACGGTGGGGCATGATGGCCCTGTTATTGGCTTGCACCATAGCTCTTGACCCAGGTATTTCAGCTGTCCCTGATGCAGCGAAGGTCGGGACTGCAGGTGCGACTGACGGTGCAGCATACGTCCGAACTTCTGGCGCGACTAACGGCGCTGCGGGTCACGCAATTGTAGTGGTGGTGCCATGTATGAGGGCGCCGCGACTGATGGTACTGCGACTTCTGACTGCACAATTGGTCGTGCCACGTTGGTCGCGATTGATGGAACCGCGTTGGGTGGCGCCATAGCTTCTGGTGTTCTAAGCGCGGGGACCGCGGCTGCAGGCCCAGAGGTGGGTGATTGGAACAAATACACCGGGTTCACTGTCCCAGGTTGCAGGCGGCTTGCGTGGCGCCTGTGTGGCAAGGTGCCCTGTATTCCTTGCAAAGCGTTGGTGTCTTCAATGAGTCGCTGTTGCTCCTGTTGGAGGCGCTGTTCTTCGCGCGCCAGTTTGGCTCTCTCATCTGCGATTCTCTGGACTTCATCATACAGCCCGATCCTTGTCGCCTCCAACTCTGTTACTCTGGCTGCAGCGTTAACTGCAGATATCGGCGTGAGCAGCACGCTTCCTTGTGGTATCGTGTCGGGGGCCACCCTTGGTCCTGATTCCGCGGGTGTGACCCCAGGAGGGTTTCTCTGTTTGCGACTCCTTAGGCCGCGACTCCTGGAGTTGCCGCGGCAGATGCTGCGACTTCTGACGCGTTCGGCGCGGCTTGCTCCGCTGCTTCTGGCGGCGCGGGGCTAACATGCCTGGCGGCATGCCCAATCCTTCGTCCGCTTCCGTGGTCCTGTAGACCCCTTCCATATGCCGATCTTCTGCAGGGTGCGAGTCGCCATCCACAGGATCTCCGCATAGCCTCTCCTCGAGGACATACTCGATGGATTGGCCTTCTTCATCTTCAAGAGGTAGCGACTCGTAGTTGATAGATTCTTCTTCTTGGTCCACCGTTACCGCGACTCCTTCTTCTGAGTCGCCATGTTGCGATGGATCTTCTGACTCGCCGCCAATGAAGCCGACGAAAACGTGGATAGATCCAAACGGGATGACGTGGCCGGTTTCCAAGTAATCTGCTTCCGGCCCCCAGCTTGAATCGTCGATGAGGGGTGTGCCGTTAACCGTGATGATACGGCCAACGACGAGATCTTCAGCTCCCTTCATGGATCCTGCGCGGAACGTGATGCTCTTGACCGCAGGCCCCACGGTGGGCGCCAACTGTCGTGGGTTTGTCACGTCAGGTGTCATAGATGACTTCGTAGGTGTGGGATTACGCGAATCAAGCATCTCCGAGCTTGGGATCGCAGGAACAAAGATCAACATAGATTTACCCAGGTTCGGCCCCCTCAATGTGAGGTAAAAGACCTACTTCCTGCCTACCGTAGATTGATATTGATATGATAATCGAGGTGTTACAATGGAGGCGATCCAATGTGGAACTCGCCGTATGATCTAGTGTTTAAGGGCTTGATAGCTTGACCCCCTCTAAGTCATGCGAGTCCTCTTTATATATGCAGAGGCTCGTCAGGTTACAAAGGAAACTTCCCCCCAAGGAATATGTCTACGGAGTCCTACTGGGGACTACTAGGTCTTCACGTCCTCCGAGATGTATCTTCTAGATCTTTCTCCTTGTGGCGGTTCAGTATTGGGCTTACTCCCATGTGGGCTTTTGTCCGTGCGAGTAAAGTAAGTCGCACTGGGCCGCGGGTTAATCCAGAAAGTATTCCCCGACACCATGACTCCAAGTCAAGTGATTGCCGACAACGCCAAGACCATTGCTCGTGCACAACAAGATAGTTCTTCACGTGAGAAGAGTGGTGAGCGAGAGACCCACCATAAAGTGAGTGAGAGCCACAAGCCAAATAAGGGTGATACTTCAAAGAGAGTTCCCACAAAACTTACACTATTTGCCACCAAAAGAGAGATGAGGGAGTTGAGAGAAAACCCATCCACCCTTCACTATGTGCTCATATGCAAGGGTGAAGTTTCGATGACTAACACTTTCACAAACCTTCCTCCTCCTTTGATGTCTCTTTTGCAGGAATTTGAAGATGTCTTTCCTCAAGAGGTGCCACCGGGACTTCCTCCTCTTCGCGGCATCGAGCACCGCATCGACCTTGTACCCGGCGCTCCGCTACCGAACCGTGCACCGTACTGCACCAACCCCGAGGAGACCAAGGAGATTGAGCGCCAAATCCAAGAACTCCTAGCCATGGGACACATCCGCGAGAGCTTGAGTACGTGTGCCGTGCCCGTCATCTTGGTGCCCAAGCACGACAACACTCTTCGTCTATGCATGGATTGTCGCCCATCAACGCCATAACCGTGCAGTATCGCCATCCTATCCCTCGCTTAGATGATATGCTTGATGAGCTTTGCGGTTCCTCTATCTTTTCAAAAATTGATCTTAAAAGTGGATACCACCAAATACGCATGAGTGAAGGCGACGAATGGAAGACCGCCTTCAAGACCAAACTTGGTCTCTATGAATGGTTGGTCATGCCTTTCGGCCTCTCCAACGCTCCCTCAACCTTTATGCGTCTCATGAATCATGTTTTGCGTCCTTTCATTGGTAAATTCGTGGTGGTCTATTTTGATGATATTCTTATTTATAGCAAGTCGTTGGAAGAACATGCTTCACATGTCTCACAAGTTTTGTTGGTTCTTCGCAAAGAGAAACTTTACGCCAATCTCTCCAAGTGCACTTTTGCCACCAACAAACTTGTCTTCTTGGGTTTTGTTGTTTCTTCCGATGGGTTGAAGTTGATGATGCAAAGATTCAAGCCATTCGTACTTGGCCTTTTCCTATGTCCCTTGAGGAGTTGCGACGTTTTCTTGGTTTTGTCGGCTTTTATCGTCGTTTCATCAAGGATTTTTCCTCCATTGCTTGTCCCCCCCATGAACTTACAAAGAAGAATGTATCTTTCGTTTGGGGACATGCGCAAGACTTTGCTTTCAATGAGCTCAAGTGGTTGCTAACCCAAGCACCACTCCTCGCCCTTCCGGATTTTTCGAAAACTTTTGAATTTGAATGTGATGCGAGTGGGTTGGGAATTGGTGGTGTTCTTATGCAAAACGGTAGACCCATCGCTTACCATAGTGAAAAGCTTGATGGAGCTCGCCTAAATTATCCAATTTATGACAAGGAATTGTATGCTTTGGTTCGTGTTCTTGATGTTTGGCAACACTACCTTCGCCCTAAGGAGTTTGTCATACATTCAGACCACGAATCGTTGAAATATTTGAAAAGTCAATCGAATTTGAACAAAAGACATGCTAAGTGGGTGGAATTCATTGAGTCTTTTACCTTCGTCATCAAGTACAAGAAAGGTAAAGACAACGTGGTCGCGGATGCTCTATCCTGCAAAGCCAACCTACTTACTCGTCTTGATATTAGTGTTTCCGGTCTTGATGAGATAAAGGATTTGTATGCTTCCGATGCTTTCTTTGGTGACATTTTTGCTCAATGCTGGAAGCACAAAGGAGTTGGTGATTTCTATTTGCATCAAGGTTTCTTGTTTAAGGCTAACAAATTGTGTATTCCCGAGTCTTCGCTTCGTTTCCTCCTGATACGTCTCCAACGTATCTATAATTTTTGATGTTCCATGCTTGTTTTATACCAATTGCTACATGTTTTGCATCTACTTTATCACTTTTATACATTTTTTGGGACTAACCTATTAACAAGATGCCGAAGTGCCAGTTCCTGTTTTCTGCTGTTTTTGTATTCCAGAAAAGCTAGTCTGGAAATATTCTCGGAATTGGACGAAACTTCACGGACATCCCTATTTTTCCAGAAGACACCAGATGGAGCAAAGAAGCAACGGAGGAGCACAGGGGCCACACGCCACTAGGGCGCGGGCCCCCCTGCCGCGCCCTAGTGGTGTGGGCCCCTCGGGGCTCGCCGCCGCCCTTTCGCCTACTTATTCCCCCCGAGAAAATAACCCTAAGGCCTGAGCCATATCCACGAAAAGTTCCAGAGACGCCGCCGCCGTCAACCCTAGCTCGGGAGGGTCCAGAACCTCTTCCCGGCACCCTGCCGGAGAGGGGAATCGTCACCGGAGGCTTCTACATCGCCATGCCTGCCTCCGGAGTGATGCGTGAGTAGTTCATCCTTGGACTACGGGTCCATAGCAGTAGCTAGATGGTTGTCTCTCCATTTGTGCCATCATGTTTAGATCTTGTGAGCTGCCCTACATGATCAAGATCATATTATTGTAATGCTACATGTTGTGTTTGCTGGGATCCGATGAATATTGAATATTATGTCAAGTTGATTATCAATCTATCTATGTTATTTAAGATCTTGCATGCTTTCCGTTACTCGTAGATGCTTTGGCCAAGTAGATGCTTGTAACTCCAAGAGAGAGTATTTATGCTAGATAGTGGGTTCATGCCTCCGTTTAATCTGGGACAGTGACAGAAAGTTCTAAGGTTGTGGATGTGCTGTTGCCACTAGGGATAACCTAACGATGCTATGTCCACGGGCATATGTGTTTGTTTACATTACGCGCTTTACTTAATGCATTATCCGTTGCTTGCAACTTAATACCAACGGGGACTCGGATGACAACCCGGCGGTGGATTATTAGTCATAGATGCTGTTGGATAACGGTCTATGTATCATGTCGTAATGCCCAATTAAATATCATAGTAGTCATCATGTCATGTATATGCATTGTCATGCGCTCACTATTTGTCAATTGCCCAGCTGTAATTTGTTCACCCAACATGTTAGTTATCTTTTATGGAGAGACACCACTAGTGAACTGTGGACCCCGGTCCATTCTTTTACACTGATTAAACAACCACAAACTGCAAACTGTTCCTTTTTCATTCTCTGCAATTTAATACTCATTTTCCACACCATACGTTTAATCCTTTGTTTTCAGCAAGCCGGTGAGATTGACAACCTCACTGTTTCGTTGGGGCAAAGTATTGATTGTGTTGTGTGCAGATTCCACGTTGGTGATCGTATTGCGCCGTGCGAGCCGCCAACAACCTTCTGAAGAGTTGCTGCTCCTACTGGTTCGATAACCTTGGTTTCTTTCTGAGGGAAAACTTGCTGCTGACTACATCATACCTTCCTCTTGGGGTCTCCCAACGAGCGTGTTTGCATCAAGCTTTTTCTGGCGCCGTTGCCGGGGAGACAGCAGTCTTCTGCAAGGGGAGTTTCACGCTTCCAATCTCTTTACTTTGTTTTTGTCTTGCTTAGTTTATTTTATTTTATCTTGTTTGCTTTCAATTATCAAAAACACAAAAAAATTAGTTACTTGCATTAGTTTACTTTCAAGTTATTTTCTGTCCTGTTTTTAATTCTGCTAAAATGAGTACTCCTGAGAACACTAAGTTGTGTGATTTCACTAGCACGAACAACAATGATTTCATATGCACACCTATTGCTCCACCTGCTGCTTCAGCAGAATTTTATGAAATTAAACCTGCACTTTTAAATCTTGTTATGAAAGAGCAATTTTCTGGTGTTAGTACTGATGATGCTGCTGTTCACCTTAATAACTTTGTTGAACTTTGTGAAATGCAAAAGCTCAAGGAAGTAGATGGTGATATTATTAAACTGAAACTTTTTCCTTTCTCCTTGAGAGGACGTGCTAAAGAATGGTTGCTATCTTTGCCTAGAAATAGTATTGATTCATGGACTAAATGCAAAGATGCTTTTATTGGAAAATATTATCCTCCTGCTAAGATTATTTCTTTGAGAAGTAGCATAATGAATTTTAAGCAATTTGATAATGAACATGTTGCTCAAGCATGGGAGAGAATGAAATCATTGGTTAAAAATTGTCCCACTCATGGACTGACTACTTGGATGATCATCCAAACCTTCTATGCAGGATTAAATTTTTCTTCAAGGAATTTATTGGATTCGGCCGCTGGAGGTACCTTTATGTCCATCACTTTGGGTGCTGCAACAAAGCTTCTTGATGATATGATGATTAATTATTCTGAGTGGCACACCGAGAGAGCTCCAACAGGTAAGAAGGTAAATTCTGTTGAGGAAACCTCTTCCTTGAGTGCCAAAATTGATACTATTATGTCTATGCTTGCAAATGGTCAAACACATGTTGATCCAAATAATGTTCCTTTAGCTTCTTTGGTTGCTCAAGAAGAGCATGTTGATGTGAACTTCATTAAAAATAATAACTTCAACAACAATGCTTATAGGAATAATTTTGGTAATAGCAATTATAGGCCCTATCCTTCTAATAGTGGCAATGGTTATGGAAATTCCTATAGTAACTCCTACAACAATAATAAGAGTGTACCCTCTGATCTTGAAGTTATGCTTAAGGATTTTATTAGTACACAAACTGCTTTCAATAAAACTGTTGAGGAGAAATTTGGGAAAATTGATGTGCTTGCCTCTAAAGTTGATAGTCTTGCTCTTGATGTTGACTTGTTGAAACTAAAGAACATGCCTCATGATGTTAAAGAGAGCAAAACTCTCAATGCTATACAAGTTAAAATTGATAACAATGTGAGGATGTTAGCTGAATTGCATGCTAGATGGGAAAGAGAGGATGAAATTGCTAGAAAGAATAATATTGCTAGAGTTTATACTATTACTACTTCTGAAAATGCTTCAAACTCAAGTTTAGCAAACCTCCTACCATTAATGGCAAGATAATTGGTGTTGGTAATGTTTCCACTTCTATTGCAAAATGTCCTAAATTGCCTGATAACTCTGAAACTGTCCTTGATAAAGATGCTGAAATTTCTAGCAATAAGGAAGATAATAACTCCATTACTTTGATGATAATAATTTTGATTTTGATGGTTGCAATATTTCTGAAGTAATTAAGTTCTTGCAAAAGCTAGCTAGAAGTCCTAATGCTAGTGAGATAAACATGGCTTTTACTAAACATATTACTAATGCTCTCATACAAGTTAGGGAAAAAATTAAAATGAAGTTCTATCCCTAGGAAGTTAGAAGATGGTTGGGAGCCCATCATTAAAATGAAATTGAATGACTTTGATTGCAATGCTTTGTGTGACCTTGGTGCTAGTATTTCTGTTATGCCTAAAAGATTTATGATATGCTTGATTTAGCACCTTTGGAAAATTGTTACTTGGATGTTCACCTTGCTGATTCTACTATTAAAAAACCTTTGGGAAGAATTGATGATGTTCTTATCATGGTTAACAACAATTATGTCCCGTTGATTTTATTGTCTTGGATATTGAATGCAATCCATCATGCCCTATTGTGCTGGGAAGACCTTTTCTTAGAACTGTAGGTGCTATTATTGATATGAAAGAAGGGAATATAAAATATCAATTTCCTCTCAAGAAAGGTATGGAACACTTTCCTAGGAAGAAGATTAAGCCACCTTATGATTCTATTGTTCGAACAAATTACAATGTTGATGCTTCTTCACTTGGTAATACTTGATGCATGCTTTGTGCCTAGCTAAAAGGCGTTAAAGAAAAGCGCTTATGGGAGGCAACCCATTTTATTTTTCTGCAATTTTTCTTTTATTGAGTCAAGGAGTTGTTTACTTCTGTAGCAACTCCTTTGTATCTTTATTTTCTCGCATTGTTGTGCCAAGAGTAGCCTCTAATGTTAAGATGATGCTTAATTTTGATTGCTGCGCAGAAACAGATTTTTGCTGTTCACTGTACGAAATTCCTAAAATCACCAGATTGTTAAAAATCTGAAATTTTTGTGCGTAATCTTTATGAATGTCTGAATCTTTCATTAGTTCAAGTTTTTCGATCTGAGCGTCGTAAGTGCCTCGAAAAAATTCGTCTTTGCGGACTGTTCTGTTTTAGACAGATTATGCCTTTTTATTTTGCATTCTCTCTTTTACTAGTGTTGAGTGAAATTCTTTTTTGGGTGGAAGAGCTTCACATAACATCAGTGGCTGTAGCTAATGTTTAAAGTAACAAATCATATTGCGTCTTTATAGAACATGTGAGTTTTTGATTATGCACTAACCCTCTAATGAGATCTACTTTGAGTTTGGTGTGACGGAAGTTTTCAAGGGTCAAGAGAGAAGGATGATAATAGGATCAAGAAGAGTGAAGAGCTTAAGCTTGGGGAGGCTCCCATGGATCTCCCCAGCATATTTCAAGAAGACTCAAGCGTCTAAGCTTGGGGATGCCCAAGGCATCCCCTTCTTCATCGTCAAAATTATCAGGTCATCTCTAGTGAAACTATATTTTAATTCTTTCACATCATATGTGCTTTTCTTGGAGCGTCTGTGTGCTTTTATTTTCAGTATTGCTTTTATTTTCAATAAAGCTTGACTGGACCCTAGCATTCTTGATTGGGAGAGAGACACGCTCCGCTTTTTCATGAGAATACTCCTATTCTTCACTTATATTTGTTGAGTATTCATATCTAGCGCTGTTCAGCTTTTAGCTCTTGTTTTCATGTATCTCTTGTCAGAGCTATTAGCTTTCTTTTGTAGAAAGTACTCTCTTGCTTCACTTATATTTGTTTGGAGAGTTGATGAAATAAATTGATTGGTGTTTGGTTGGTTCAGAAAATGTTGCATGTGGTAATTGGTATAAGGAAAAACTTGCTTAATCTTGTAGATCACTAAATGGATAACTTGATGCTTGTCAATTGTTTTGAGTTAACAAGTAGATCATGATTAAATTGTGCATCACATGAGTTAAGCCTATTAGTGAAGAACTACCGTAAAGCTTGTTGAAAATTTGGTTTGCATCGGTGGTATCTCTAAGGTCTAGATATTTTCTAATAAAGGGTTTGGTTAACAAGGAAGACGGTATGAAGTCTTATAACGTTTGCAATATGTTTGTCATATAAAACTTGGTGTACGGGTTGATATTCTTGTTTGCTTACATAACCTTGCTAGCCTAAACTCTGTACTGAGAGGGAATGCTTCTCGTGCATCCAAATCCTTGAGCCAAAATCCATGCCATTTGTGTCCACCATAACTACCTATTGATACGTCTCCAACGTATCTATAATTTTTGATGTTCCATGCTTGTTTTATACCAATTGCTACATGTTTTGCATCTACTTTATGGCACTTTTATACATTTTTTGGGACTAACCTATTAACAAGATGCCGAAGTGCCAGCTCTTGTTTTCTGCTGTTTTTGTATTCCAGAAAAGCTAGTCTAGAAATATTCTCGGAATTGGACGAAACTTCACGGACATCCCTATTTTTCTAGAAGACACCAGATGGAGCGAAGAAGCAACAAAGAGGAGCCACAGGGGACCCACACGCCACTAGGGCGCGGCAGGCCCCTTGGCCGCGCCCTAGTATGGTGTGGGCCCCACGGGGGTCTTCAGCCGCCGCCCTTTCGCCTACTTATTCCCCCCGAGAAAATAACCCTAAGTGCCTGAGCCATTATCCACGAAAAGTTCCAGAGACGCCGCCGCCGTCAACCCTATCTCGGGAGGGTCCAGAACCTCTTCCCGGCACCCTGCCGGAGAGGGGAATCGTCACCGGAGGCTTCTACATCGCCATGCCTGCCTCCGGAGAGATGCGTGAGTAGTTCATCCTTGGACTACGGGTCCATAGCAGTAGCTAGATGGTTGTCTCTCCTATTTGTGCCATCATGTTTAGATCTTGTGAGCTGCCCTACATGATCAAGATCATATTATTGTAATGCTACATGTTGTGTTTGCTGGGATCCGATGAATATTGAATATTATGTCAAGTTGATTATCAATCTATGCCCTATGTTATTTATGATCTTGGATGCTCTCCGTTGCTAGTAGATGCTTTGGCCAAGTAGATGCTTGTGACTCCAAGAGGGAGTATTTATGCTAGATAGTGGGTTCCTGCCTCCGTTTAATCTGGACAGTGACAGAAAGTTCTAAGTTTGTGGATGTGCTGTTGCCACTAGGGATAACCCAACGATGCTATGTCCACAGGCATATGTGTTTGTTTACATTACGCGCTTTACTTAATGCGATTATCCGTTGCTTGCAACTTAATACCAATGGGGGACTCGGATGACAACCCGCGGTGGATTATTAGTCATAGCCGCTGTTGGATAACGGTCTATGTATCATGTCGTAATGCCCAATTAAATATCATAGTAATCAGCATGTCATGTATTTGCATTGTCATGCGCTCACTATTTGTCAATTGCCCAGCTGTAATTTGTTTACCCAACATGTTAGTTATCTTTATGGAGAGACACCACCAGTGAACTGTGGACCCCGGTCCATTCTTTTACACTGATTACAACCACAAACTGCAAACTGTTCCTTTTTCATTCGCTGCAATTTAATACTCATTTTCCACACGAGACGTTTAATCCTTTGTTTTCAGCAAGCCGGTGAGATTGACAACCTCACTGTTTTGTTGGGGCAAAGTATTGTGATTGTGTTGTGTGCAGGTCCACGTTGGTGATCGTATTGCGCCGTGCGAGCCGCCAACAACCTTCTGAAGAATTGTTGCTCCTACTGGTTCGATAAACCTTGGTTTCATACTGAGGGAAAACTTGCTGCTAGGCTACATCAAACCTTCCTCTTGGGGTCTCCCAACGAGCAAGTACGTCTTGCATCAGCTCCTTTTGAAGGAATCACATGGAGGATCACTTATGGGACATTTTGGACGCGACAAGACCTTGGCTATGCTCACCAACAACTACTTTTGGCCAAGAATGAAGCGTGATGTGGAGCGCCTTGTGTGCCGATGTTCTACGTGTCTCAAAGCTAAGTCTACCTTAAACTCTCATGGTCTTTACACTCCATTACCTACTCCATATAGACCTTGGTCCGATATTGCTATGGACTTCGTGTTAGGCCTTCCTCGCACTAAAACAAACAAGGATTCTATATTTGTGGTGGTGGACCGATTCTCTAAAATGGCGCATTTCATACCATGCAACAAGACCGACGATGCTTCACATGTTGCTACTTTGTTCTTTAGGGAAATCGTCCGCCTTCATGGAGTGCCCAAGACCATTGTTTCGGATCGTGATGCCAAATTCGTGAGCTACTTTTGGAAGACGTTGATGGCAAAGATGGGAATCAAGCACCTCTTCTCCACCGCCTACCACCCTCAAACGGATGGTCAAACCGAAGTGGTGAATCGAAGCCTCTCTACACTCCTTCGTGTGTTGATCAAGCCCAACTTGAAGAATTGGGAAGAGTGCATCCCTCACGCCGAGTTTGCCTACAATCGAGCACTACACCGAGTGACAAAGAGAACTCCTTTCGAGATCGTCTTTGGCTACAACCCCTACACCGCGCTTGACATGCTTCCACTACCACTCCGTGAGCAAGTTAACATGGACTTCAACACGGCGCCGCTTACATGAAGAACCTCCATGAGGAAACACGAGCCACGCTTGAGAAGCACAATGAAGCACATGCTACAAAGATGAACAAGAACAAGCGCGCCATGATATTTAAAGAAGGAGACCTTGTTTGGCTACATCTTCGCAAAGATCGCTTTCCGGATGCAAGGAAGTCCAAGCTTCACCCTCGTGGAGACGGCCCTTTCAAGGTCCTCAAGCGCATCAACAACAATGCTTACAAGATCGACATCTCCAACTCCAAGCACTTGGTCCATGACACCTTCAATGTAGCCGACCTCTCGCCATATTATGGGACTTCAAGTGATGAGGAAGACCAAGAGTCGAGGACGACTCTTTCCCAAGGGGGGGAGATGATATAGCCCAACCTACGGCGCCTACAACAAGTGGGCCAATGACAAGAGCAAGGGTCAAAGCTATCCATGCTAAGGTGAATTCACTCATATCTATGTGTGACCTCGACACCTCCTTGAATGGGTTGCTATGTCATTCGGATACTATATGCATACTCAGGAACCACGTTGATAACGACCCCCAAGATGATGGAGAAGATGAGCAAGAGAAGCCCCAAGATGATGGAGAAGAGGACCTAGAAGATGGCCAAGAAGGTGGAAAAGAAGGTGCTCAAGAAGACGGTCAAGGAGAGGGGTCAAAGGCTGAAGCAGAACAGGGGCGGTACTACCGCCCCCACTACCGCCAGAAAAGCCCTTCAGATCCCATGTGCGGTAGTACCGCTAGTCTCAGCGGTACTACCGCTCCGCCGGACAAGCGGCACTACCGCTCCAACTAGTGCCCAAGAGCCCCTTCTGCAGCCATGTGCGGTACTACCGCTCCAGAGCGGTACTACCGCCCGCGTCGATCCAGCAGCACATCAGGCCCGCACCAGCGGTGCTACCGCTGGCGACAGCGGTACTACCGCTGATGCTGGAGTCAGCTCGGGCTGGAGGTCCTTGGTGCCTCCCCCCACCTACCCCCGTGGAGTCAACACTATATAAAGACCCCTTGGGCTCAGATCTAGGGTTAGACTTGATTTGGGAACTAAAGTAGAGCTAGACTCCTTCTTCTCAAAGTGTCTCATCCGTCCTTTTGGAGATGATCCATGGCCTCCCTTCGTGGAGTTGAATCAAGGCCTCCCTTCGTGGAGATGAACCAAGGCCTCCGCTTGTGGTGATGAACTTCCTCATGTACTTTGTACTTGCCAATCTTTCCTCTTGAAGTGGCTAGATTGGGTTGGTTTGGATTGACCAATTGGACAAACAATCCTAAGAGTAAGGTGTACTTGGGAGAGGAGAATTGGGGGTTGCCCTAGGGGATTTGTTACCAGTTGATTCTTGCCATCGTGCGTCTTGCTAGTTATCCCTTTGTGTTTACTCGCTTTCCCCTCTTTTGTGTTCTTGTGTTCTTCGTGTTCTTCATCTCTCCCGCCTCAAATCCGTGAAGATCGGGACTAAACCGCATCAATATCTGAAGCCACTAATCTGTATTTTTTATTTACCATGCAGTGAATTCCCCCTCCACGCCGTATTCCATGCAACAACCGATCGGGAAAAACAAAGATCCGATTTAGTCTCACACTGAAGTCCAATATGCGCTGCAATTTAGAAGAAAAAACAAAATCCGATCTGGCGACCTAGAGACACATCGAGTATTTTCTTCTTCAACACTTCAATCTCCTCAGGTTTTAAATTTCGACGACTCTAAAATTCAGCATATATCTAGGCTAATCAAGAGGAGAAAATATACATATGGCAGTTTGAATGAGCATCGCTGTTGATGTCCGGCCATGGGAAACTGCTGCGATTTTATTTCCATGCATCATCTATTAATCTCGGTCGCTTTGAACCAGCCTAAGCATTACGCAAGGTGGAGTCAACAGCCGGCAGCGCGCCGCCGGACTGAAGAAAGATTCAGTCGAGCTATGAGCTCTGCCTGCATGGCAACGGCCGGCCAAGCGTGCGGCAAGAAAAAGATCTGGTGCCGCCATCATGCAGGTTTGGTATATATTTTTTTAGATAAAGAGTATATATTAATATCGCGAAGATACCAATTACACCCAGCCTCTGCAACAACATAATGACCGAAGGTATTATGGATGCACACAACCGAAAGACAATAAGAAGAAGGAACAAAAAAAAAAAGTCCCGCTACAGAGTTACAATCCTTGTATCAGCAGCACAACCACCACCAAAACAACACCTGATGTCCAATCTCACAAAAAGCAACGCCTTCAAGAAGGAGACAGTGCGCAAGCGCCGTCGTCGCCCTATCGAGATCTTGGGTTTTCACCAGGAGATAGTCACCACTCTCAAAACAATGTCCTCAACAAGACCATTGTCAGGCACAACCAACTAAGGCCAGACCTTGGATTTTCATCCTGAAAGGCAGAACTTTGAACTTCACCTGTGCTGTCGCCCCCACTTCCATACTGCTGCATACGAGTCATGAAGCTCCAAGCAAGTTCCTCATCACCACCAAGATTCAAATCACCGTTCCTAGTCCTCCGATCTCGGCTTTCATGACCTTCTCCGCCTCTGACTTCATCCAAGATGGCAACAGATAGCAGAGCTTCATACCGCTTTCTCCTTAACAGAGAATCGTGGGCACGACCGAATCCCACCCAATTCAGCAAACTCCATGCATAAACGCACATGGAAGTTCGCCGACGGAGCCTTCCAGAACTCGCCACATCGGCCAGATCTTGGAGGACGGGCGTCTGGCAGATCTTCGTCTTCTTGTCGCGAGAGAAACCCTAGGACCGCCCCCTTATTTAGCACACCAGCCGGCTCCCACGCCGCCGGACGGAGCAGCAAAGGAGAAGCAGCCGCAGAAGATGCCACGAGATCCAACCATGATGGCCTGAAGTCCCAGATCAGATCGGAGCCAGATCGTAGACAGCCACTGCGCTTGGAGGATCTTGACGGCGCTGTGCGACGTGCGCATCCTCCTCCACACCCTGGCTACAGGCCCCGGCCTACCCGGCCGCGCTGCCTGGTACCGCCGCCGCTGCCCCAACACTGCCCGTGGAGCCGCCGCCGCCATACCCTCTCGTCCCCTCTGTCCTTTGAGAGAGGGGGGCCGCCACCGCCGCCGGCATCGGCGACGGCGCCGGCCAGGATCCGCTGGAAAAGGGAGGACCGGCGGCTGGAGGGAGATCGACTCCGGAGTCGCTCGGGCGGAGCGACCCGGGAGTCAGTTGGTTTCCTTTTTCCCTAAAATTTGGGGGAGAATTTCACTTCCCCGGCTTCTGAGATCAGGAGTAATTCTACATTATAGTTGATCTTTGCAATTGATTGATTCTGTTTGTCAGAAATTATTCACTCCCACTGTCCCACAACATTTACGGTATCAGGTTTGGTATACATAAGTTCTAAAACGTTTGCATGCGAATTAATTTGGGTAGTTCTTCTATTTGGTTTCCTTTTTTTGGCATGATGCATGCATGGCTACTTGGCTGGTCGTTATACCATGAATTCATTTTTTTTCGATTATTAGAGCTGGTATCGGTGTTCATCCATACAATAGGTTGCATCTTTGCAATGATACATGCATATACAAGCAAGGTGGGATATACTATGGCTGGGTGTTTGGTTTGGCCTTATAAGTTTAGGAGAGTAAAATAACTATACTGGAAAACTCATGAAATTCAGAAATACCACTCCTTATGTCGATGGTAAAATATTCCCAAATGTGTTGGACTCAAAACCAAACGGATTGAAACTTTGTTTCAGTTTTATTAATGTGCAGTTGATACCCATATAATTCCTCTAATTCATGCATACTGTAAAGGTGATGTACGTCATAATGACATTGCCATATATTACTGGAAGTACAATACAAGATTTTGCATGCTGTTTCCGCATTGTTTTCTTAGGGATCCTAGGTGATGAACCTTTATTCCTCATAGTATTATTTGACAATTCGTGGAAAATGTAAATTTAAAGCTTGATATTTGCAGGGCGTATTTATCTACAAACCTTTTTTTTGTTGTCTACCCGGCAGTGTGGGACGGATTTGGAAAACATGATCATGTATTTTAAATTTTTCATTTGTGCCTTGAGCTCAACTCTGCCCTCTACTTAGAGAAATTTACGAAGAATCTAATTAATGTCCATGGATTATCTGAATAGTATCATATCTAGCCTGAGATTCATATAACTTGCACTTTATTACCTCCTCCTCTCTTTCATGAAATTCTCCGATAATCTGAGATGTGAATTTAATCGAGCAACAACTTACACATGCAGATTTTCCTCCATATTGAACTCAAGTAACAAATTTCATAAGTTGAGGTTAGCCACAAACTTTGTCCTTCCTTCTACCTTATTATCCATAAATGAATCTGAAGTAAAGAAACCAGATGTGGCCAACGCATGCTTCTTATTAAGTAACGTGATGTCATTCTCCTACTCCGTACTTAATAGTCAAATTGATCTTGGCTTGCATTTTACCATGATTTTGTGGACAACTCATTCCAATATTTTCATCTTGGTAGTTAAGATGTTCAAAAGGTTATCTGTGTTAAGTAACTGAGTATTACATATTAATATTGTGCTATTCTCATAACATCCTTCTTGATCGTCTCTAGATCAATAAGCTTACTAAATTTTATGTTACAATAAAAATGAATGCACCAAAGTCTGATAAGAAAGGAGATTTATAATATTCCCATTTTACATACATGTTTCATTTTTGTTGCTTGCCAGCACATAATTGTTCTCTTGAGTGTAGTCGTTCTGTCTCTCTGCGGACCAGGAACATCCAGGTCTCTATGCAAAGGAGAGAGTTTAGGGTATCAACTCTTTTGCTCATACGATCCTAAACTGTTAAAAATATTCCAATGGAGAACTAATTGTAGAAGTATATAGTTTTTCGCAAGAATTACAATTAGATGTTATGTTAGTAAAATATATGTTACGCCATTTCGTGATATTTAAATTTCCAAAAACTAATATCGAATATACATTTGAAAAATAATTCACATATACATACATGCAATGTTATTGATTTGTTAATACCCATTTGTTCCCCACAATAGCTAGCCCGTGCAGGTGCACGGGCTGACGACTAGTTACAATAATATATCTTGATCATGTTAGGCAGCTCACAAGATCTGAACATGATAGCACAAAGTGGAGAGACAACCATCTAGCTACTGCTATGTACCCGTAGTTTAAGGATGAACTACTCAAGCATCACTCCAAAGGCGGGCATGATGAAGTAGAGCTCTTCGGCGATGATTCCCCTCTCCGGCAGGGTGCCGGGAAGAGCTTCAGAACCCTCCCGAGCTAGGATTGACGACGGCGGCGGCGACAGAACTTTTCGTGCATATTTGCTCGGGTGTTTAGGGTTTTCGGGAGGAGGTGAATATATGGGCGAAAGGGCGGCGGCAGCAGGCACCCGAGGGGCCCACACGCCACCTCGGCGTGCCAGCCTATGGGGCCGTGCCCAGGTGTGGTGTGGCGGCCCTGGGTCGCCTCTTCGTGCACCCTTCAGACTTCGTGATCATGTCGGTTAAATACTGGGGTACGTTGATTTTCGTCCAATGCCGAGAATACTTCCTGACTAGTTTTCTGAAAAGAAAAAACAGCAGAAAATAGGAACTGGCACTGTGGCATCTTGTTAATAGGTTAGTCCCAGAAAATGCATAAAAATGCTATGATGTGTATATAAAACATGTAACAATTGGTATAAAACAAGCATGGAACACCAGAAATTATAGATACGTTTGAGACGTATCAAGACAGCACACGTGTAACCGTGCAGAAAGCGTGTGTACGTGCATTTGATGAACGCAAAGCCGAGGTGTACGGTGGTGGATTAATTCCCCATATATTCCATACACATGCTCACGCGTGCGTAATCAGATCAGTTCATCGTCTTGTCCACTCCGCTCCCCCTCCCTCTCTCTTCTAATATCTATCATCCCTCCGGCCGTCCCTATCATCGTGAATCCAGTTCTCTTCTCTTCGCCCAGAATTTAGTCCCCTCCTCTCTCCGGGCGCGAGTGCCTCCCTGTTCGTCATGGCACCACGCAACCATGTCATTCGCGGAACGCCCTGCTGCAGCAAAGAAAAGGAAGACCGCAGAAGGATCTGCTGCAGCGTCCGGGTATTTATCTCAACATCTGTTCTACCGTATCCACTTTATTCTTTCATTCGATTCTAGCCTCCTCTTCCCTCTCCAAACACTTCTAGACTGATTACACAGCTAATTCAACCACGTTTGTACATAACTTCGTGCAGACCCGATGAATCCCCTTCGCGCGAAAGGAAGACCGCTACAACGGTGTACATCGAATCACTTAGGACCCTACTGGCAGACCGAGATGATCAGCTAACCAAGGCCCTCGAGCAATCTACTGAGGATTTGAGGAGATTGAGAGAATCTCAAAGCTATCGTACGCAGACTCAAACAATGGCGTCGGAACTCTATGCCAAGCTTAACTCGGAAACAATCATCTACGATGACCTCATGAAAACTATCCGTGTCCTCAAAGTTAAGATCGAGCTGCAAGGCAAGCACATTATTATTCTCCGCAAGAAACTCGAACTTGCCACGCAAGAGAAGCTCGAACCATGGCGCCTTCCAGTGTTAAGTACGCTGTGTTGCTGCTGCGTGAGCATGTAGGTTACCTGGTACTACTCACCTATTTCTATTCACGGAGGCTTAGGAGTAAGTCACGAATGAAAATATATGTACACAGCACATCAAAATCCAAAAGAACTATCCATTGAGAAGTCATAAATATAACCGCGGAAGCTAGTAATGTCGGCTTAAAGAACAGTAGATCAGAGAGGCTGGGTCATGCCGAACCCATGGAGTCCGCATGATTGTCGATTCAGAGCAGCAACCGTACAAGCCAAAAGAGGCGGCTTGGCATTGCACGGCCGGCGGCGAGGCATGCAGCGGTTATTTTCTCCCACTATTTCTTCTCAACTTCCACGCCCCATTGCGGTCTCCTCCGCATTCCACCGCACTGTTCTAATCTGCATCCCCTCCCTCTCCTCTATCTCTTCTCAGTATTGTTCATCGTCCCCTTCGTCTCGATCAGCGCCATGGCCACCTTCACGCACAATCGCACGTTCCCTATCCACGATAGGCAGAGCATAGATGTTGTGTACACTAATGATCCCGCGGAGGTCGCGAGGAACCTCGATATGTTCGAGAGTTTGCTTGAAGGCGTAGAGGATAGGTTCATGGGGCAGACCTTGAGTACACGAAGGCTGATCTGAACAATGAAGTCGCACAAGAGGTCGCCGTCATTCAACTCGCCTTGGATAAGCAAGTACTGGTTTTCCAGTACTCTAGGTATGTAAAAAAGCCATATCTAGCAATCTCTATTCGACCAACCTCTTCTGTTTTCCTTTCTTTTATTTTTTTAGGGCCGGCATTCCAGTGGGGTATATAGGACGGTAGAAACCGCGATGTAGTAGCTATTGTAATTCGTATGTAAAAACCTCGATCTAGTAGATTAGATTAATTAGATTCAAATATTATACAGTAGATAATTATTTTCTTTCTATTTTTATAGTTGAATTTGTAGTTCTCGTTCGATTTTATTAGTTTCATAAATAGTTTATGAAGATCCGCTGTTAATTACTTACTATTTCATTTCTTCATATATATGAAACTGCAGTTGTGGCCTGGTGGATGAATGCCCTCAGGCGTTGTCTGATTTCCTTCGTTTGAAGGGAATTTCATTCGCCTTAGTCGACAAAAGGGGTGATTTTCAGGTCATGTACACAACCTGGCCGGGCTTCTTTATCCCAATTGATCTACACGTGGACATTCAAAAGCATTTCCAGGTCAACGGAGCCGAGAGGACAGGCAATGGCATGGCCGACCTGGCAAACGAACTCATCTCCAACTTCTATGTGCGCATGAAGGAAGACTTCCCAAAGAAATGACACGAGTTTTGGGAGGAGTCCCCACTTGATGAATTGAACCTGAGATATGCAGCTGTGGATGGCTATGTCTCCTACGAGCTGTACCGCAAGATCAAGATCATCGAGAGGGGACGAGCGCACCTTGTCCCAATTTCACCACCGCCACCAGCACCACAGCCCCTAGAGCAACGTACTGTCCCGGTTTGCTTAGAGAAAGCAAGCTCGAGCGGCGCCAAGCACTCTAGGTGGGACGCCAAGAACGACGATGATGACGCTGGCGGCTCGGGCTGGACGAAGGACGTCGATGACGGCGCTGGTGGTGGCTCGGGTGCAGCTGGCTGTAAGAATCTGGACGACGGCGCTGGTGGCTCAGGTGATGACGACGGCGGTGTCGGTGGATCGGGTGGTGACAAGGGCGCTGGTGGTGGCTCGGGTGTTGGTGCTGTCCTGCCCTTGCTCGTCGAGCCCGAGATTGATAGGAGTTGGTGATGTTCAGCGCGTGCGCGGCGCCTCTCGACTGGACAGCCCAAGATATATATATCATGATCCTAGCTGTGCCCCAGGCTGGCCGGTTTTACTGTAATTTAGAAGGATTAGCGTTTTTAATTTGCTTCGAACAATATGCTAGCAGTGTGTGCCTGTGAATTTGTGTTAATAGCTACGTTTAATAGGGTAGTATCTCCGACATATATCTGATGAATGGCTAAGCTACCGTCTGACATGCCCTGTGTGCATGCTTTGTGTTGAACTGATGCCCATGAGCTGTGTGCATGCTCGTGCTGAACCGATGTTTTACGTGAAATCTGCGACGTTCTACGTGACAAAAATCAGCATGCCATCTTGAGCAGACAGATACGCCATATGGATTGTCGAAGACGCCTCGAGGGAGCCGGCAAAATCGGGCGAAGCAGGGTATCGAGCACCACAAAACTTTAAGGTAGAAAGGGCCTAAAGACACAGGAAAAAACGAAGTAGTCAAAGGAGGTTCGACTGGATGCTACCTTCTACATGGACGCGGTACAATGGTTTCGATGGAATACATTCCCGTGGGAATCAATCCTATATTAAACCAGGGGTCACACGGGTCGGTACACTTAGCGATTCGTTAAAGCCGACATTCATGCCAGCTACAGTGATCCGACGAAAACGTGCTATCAACCAAGTTGCCAAAAGGCTACCTCAAAACACGAGATATCATCGCACCGGTATCAGAATTTCCCAAAGCTAGATATACGCCACAGAAACTAAATCAGAGACTGCCATGGTTATTCCAGCGGGTGTATCAAAAGTAGCACGGCAAATATTACGGTCCTCTTAAAATTCCACAAAGTTCAAATTGACATTAAACATCCCAGCTCCTCCAATTCAACGCTTCTGCAAAGGGATCAGTCGGCGATAAATCGTGTACAAGATGAACATGGTTCATCAGGTTCGTACCTATATCTTTAAAGCGAAATTCAGCCTGTGCAGAAGCCTTCTCTGCCGTAGATGCAACTTCCTACGCTGAGAAAAAGCCACTGGTCACCCCGGTCTTCATCGATGCTATTCCTCATTAGCTTCAGCACAGTTGTGTTCAGAACAAAGAACTTAGCGAACCTAGCCTCACGTGGGGTACCTCGGTAGTCATTCAGATTAATTTCCTTGAGATGGCAATCAAGGGACTCGATAGGACTATTCCTGTCGTATTGCAGCTTGTTTTTCGCCGTCGGCCCCCTCGATGCTTATGAAACAAGGGAACAAGCTAAATGTAATAGCCACTCAAGAAAAAATGCAGCTGACTAAGAGAAAACAAATTGAGGACCAGTTATATGTACGTTAAGCATACCACGCGAACAGTAAAATGACAATGTAAACCCGTGCAAGACACTAAGGATAGGAGAATCACAAGAATAGATAAAACTCAGTAGAGTGGGATGTCCAAGTGAATCCTATTTCAGAGGATAAAGAGGAAAGCAGCGCCTAAATGACAGCAAGAAAACAGAAACTTTCGATCCTTGAGACGAAACACGGTCGTGAGATGGCCGATAGACAATGTCGTTAGCTATGGCCCATGCAAACTTTCTTGTCGTACGAATGCAACTCAGAGGTTTGTTTCCCATATGAACACTACACTATAATTTTGTCGGAATATAAACATTACTTTAGATGCTTATGCTATTCCTCCGAATCAAAAAAGAAAGTTCACCTCGATGTATAGCTTCTCTGTGCACGGGAAACAAACAAGGAAGCCGACAGCTGCATCCAGGCTGGGACCAACAGAGAGCGCCAATACCTTCACCGTGCGCTGAGCCGTAGTCAGCCTATTGGGAATCATCTTCTGCACCACACCAAACATGCACCAGCAACGTTAATGAAAATGCAAGCGGCAAGCCGGGAGAACAACAAGGGCGTCAAGCATACGTCGAGAAAGCCATTTTACCTGAAATGTTATGGATCCAATAACAAGTTTCGAGCTACACTGACTCGAGTAGCCTAACAATGTCAATTTTGGCGCATTAATGACCCTAGCCGATGTCCAAACGTCTGGACTAAACACACTCAATCTCTCAAGCAAAGGCGCTTCCTCGACGATCTGGTCACGAAGCTGGAAACCCGCCCTGGCGTAACTCCAGCAAGACAGGCTAATCGATCGGAGAGTCGCCGATGCGATGCGGAGGTAACCGTCCAATCCGTGAAGTCTACTAGTCTGTAGACTCTCCAACGCAGTGCAACCACCGAGTAGGCGCTCAATGGAGCTGTTCGATGAGCCGACGCCATAGAGGACGAAATGCTTCAGAAGAGGGAAAACAAGCGTGGACCCAGCCTCTATCGGAGGAACGGAGCATCGAGCAAACCTGGTGCGGTGCAGCGTGGGCAACAGGCGGAGCACTGAAGCCGGCAAGTCGAACAATGGTGGTCCACTTTCAAAATGGAGCTCGTCGAGGTGACTTAGGGCGGAAGATTGGAACCATTCGTCGATCTTGGCACCGATAGCATAGCAGCTGAAACGGAAGCTTCGGATGGAAAGGCGCGTGACCGGCCCATCGTGCGTGGTGAGGATCTGCGAGACGGCGGCGAAGCGATCGCGATCCAGGCGGCATATACGATCGTCGACGACGAGATCGAGAGGAACGGAGTAACATGAGGAAGTACGCAGCCATCGTTAAAAAAAGATTTCATCCAGTCGGGAACTACCGTGCCTACTCGACCGTCATACCAAAAACTATGTCACAGCCTCATTGATCCTCTCCTGTTCATACACAACGCCCTAGCTCGAAAGCGTTCTCTCCATGTTTACCTGGGTGACTCGGTGTTCTGTTTGAGGGGACCGCGACCCCTCTGATGGAGGACCCCCTCAACAGGCTTTCACTGCACGTGTTGAAGCGCATAGGCCAGAGAGGCGGCGGCGCTGGCTGGGCCTGCAAGGCAGAGGTAGCAGGTACGATGGAAACAGATCGCAGGTACGAAGAAATAGGTAAAGCACAATGGGTCTCGACGATGCTCTCACCCTGGGGAGCCGAGGCCCACCACCCCGTGTCCTGGGTGTCGTGTAAGCAGACGCCTGGGTTGTGTATAACAGGAGGAAGTTTGCTGCTATTGTTAATAAAAGAGTTCAGCCAGTCGGGAACTACCCCGCCTAACTCGACCGTCATACCGAAAACTCTCTGTCGCAGCCTCATTGATCCTCTCCTTTCGTACACAACGCCCTCGAAAGCGTTCTCTCCATGTTAACCTGGGTGACTCGGTGTTCTGTTTGAGGGGACCGCGACCCCTCGAGTGAAAGACCCCGCCAACAGGCTTTCAACGTTTTCATCCATGTACGAAGGGCGCCTGTCCAACGGTCGACGTCACGCGTCGACCTGCTCGACTGTGCGGCGAGATGGGGCCGGCCATGGTCTCTATCATCGGACCCTGGTTTTACCTTTTTTCGTGTTTATATTTATACAACTCGGACATCCATCCTATCCTCGTACAGGCCGCCGGGGAAATCGACCAGGGAAAACGGTTTTGTTACGTCGCCTTGTGATGTCAACCGCATGCCATCAACCGAGCACGAACATGGAAAACGAGGCAAAAACGTGGCCACCCCAACACGTGGCGCCGGACAGCACCGCCTCGATCGTCGCGCGTCGAACTGTATGGGCACACGCATAGCCCAACGAACAAGTAAAGGAGGATCAAGAGCCAACACGTAACAATCAAAGAAACACACCGAGAAAAATACATGCACATCACAAGCAAGGATACATGCGGGAAAAGCGACAGCCAGAGGACACAAGCCCATACGACGAGCACGAGGAAAGAGGCAAAAAACACACAACGCTGCATGAACGCGTACGGCGAGCACGGTAAAGAGGCAAACAACACACAACGCTGCACTAACAAACCAAGCGGTCGCGAGCCGTGAAACCGCAGGAAACCTACGAACAAAGCAACGACCACAAACCAAAACATCCGCTAACCAAAACGCTGATCGGAACGAAAAACACAACGTCAATCACCATGAAAACAAAAAACACGCAGGAAGGCAAAAAACACACACACACACACAAGAGCAAACAGCACGACACACCACGAAAACAACGATGGCGCGGCGAACAAACACAAAACCCGTGGAAGAACAGAATCAATACAGGGAGACTCACACTGTCGGTATTCTGTACAAAAAGAACAAGAGCAGTGCTCTCAGACATTCATCCTTGAATTGCACAATGGGCACTGATTCGGTCCTTCTTGCAGAGAGCACCACAGGTGCAGTCCCTTGACGACTTAACCACACGTCTACAACGCTCGTTCACGTGCAATATATACGGGGCGCAAAAAACGCTAACGAACGACCAACATAATATACAGCCTAGAAAAAAGAACACCGTGACAGAAAACAACGGGCAAACAAATAACCCCGGTAAGAAGAAACAGAGATCGCCACAGCAGAACCACCGTCGGGAGGAAACAACGCCAATACCTACCGAGGACACCGTCGTAGAGCGAACAAAAGAAGCAGCCACCGAGAGGCGCACCAGGTAGAACAAAGAGCGAAACAAAACAAGGAAGCAAGAGAACGGCAACACAAGCAAAACAGAAAGAAGAACAAGCGAGAAGCAATGTATGCACAGGAGGAGAGAATACGACGCGAGCAAAAAAAGAGGGAAGAAACGAGGAATACGCAGAAGCAGACGAACGGAACACACCGGCAGCCGCGGTCGAGGAGAAACAACACCGACGTCTACCGTCGACGCCGCCGGAAGGCGGCCAAAGAAGTGGCCACCAAGAGCTGAACCGGGCAGAGCAAAGAACGAAACAAAACAACGAAGCGAACAGACGTCAGCACAAGCGAGGCAGGAAGAAGAACAAACGAGGTGCGATGTATATGTAGAGGGAAGAGAAAACAAGCCGAGCAAAAAAAGGTAAAAAAACAAGGAACACGCGGAAGCACGTAAATAAAACGCGGTGCCAGCATCGCGCCCACGCGGCGAACCGCTCGGGCTTCAGACGCACGAACGGCCCCACAAACAAATAAGCGACGAGAACGAACCAACACATGCCAACCAAAGGAACACGATGATACGTCTCGATGTATCTATAATTTTTGATGTTCCATGCTTGTTTTATACCAATTGCCACATGTTTTGCATCTAATTTATATCATATTATGACATTTATTGGACTAACCTACTAATAGTGTCAAAAGTGCACAATATTCTTGTTTTACACTTTGATGTGTAGGAATTACTTGGAAATTGACAAGAACACAAAAAAGGCCTTGTTGGAGTTGGGCTCTGATTCGCAGAAATCTGTCTCAGCAGATACTTTTTGAAGATCTCCATGAACCGACCCGAAGACGACCTCAAATGGAAAAAGTGCAGTCGCGAAAGTTGCAGGAAATTTTCTGCCGCACGATCTAGACATAAAATTCATCCAATCGGAGTCCAGATGAGCCCTAAAGAGGCCCGACAAGTCGGCTGGCCCAGATTTAAATTTGGCCGCGCCGAGGCCACGTGTGGTGGCCTCGGGAACCTTCTGGAGCTGCCCTTTGGACCATAAATAGCCCCCGCGGAGTAAACCCTAACACAATTGACGAAACTCCCGAATACATCTCCGTGCTCCGCCGCCACGAAACTTCGTTTCGGGGGTCAGAAGGTCCTGTTCCGGCACCCTGCCGGGACGGGGATTGACCCCCGGAGCCTTCTCCATCGACGCCACCGCCTTCATCATGCTCCGTGAGTAGTTCCCCCATGGACTACGGGTTCTAGCTGTAGCTAGTTGGTACTCTCTCTCCCATGTACTTCAATACAATGATCTCATGAGCTGCCTTACATGATTGAGATCCATATGATGTAATCGGTGTTGTGTTTGTTGGGATCCGATGAATATTGAATACTATGTCAAGTTGATTATCAATCTATCTTATATGTTATTTAAGATCTTGCATGCTCTCCGGTACTTGTGGTTACCTTGATCAAGTAGTTGCCTGTATCTCCAAGAGAGAGTATTTATGCTAGATAGTGGGTTCATGCCTCCATTTAATCTGGGACAGTGACAGAAAGTTCTAAGGTTGTGGATGTGCTGTTGCCACTAGGGATAACCTAACGATGCTATGTCCACGGGCATATGTGTTTGTTTACATTACGCACTTTACTTAATGCAATTATCCGTTGCTTGCAACTTAATACCAACGGGGACTCGGATGACAACCCGGCGGTGGATTATTAGTCATAGATGCTGTTGGATAACGGTCTATGTATTTGTCGTAATGCCCAATTAAATATCATAGTAGTCATCATGTCATATATATGCATTGTCATGCGCTCAATATTCTGTCAATTGCCCAACTGTAATTTGTTCACCCAACACTTGTTATTGGAGAGTTACCACTAGTGTAGATAGCTGGGAACCCCGGTCCATCTGTAATCATCATTGCTTTTCCGTCAACTCCACGCAAGCAACTATTTTCTGGTGCCATTGCTTCTGTGTTACTGCTACTACTCTCATATTACTGCTGCTTTCACATCACGTTTGTTACTAGTGCTTTCTCAGGTGTGGTGGAATTGACAACTCCGCTGCTAAGGCTTATAAGTATTCTTTGTCTCCCCTTGTGTCGAATCAATAAATTTGGGTTTTACTTCCCTCGAAGACTGTTGCGATCCCCTATACTTGTGGGTTATCAAGACTATTTTCTGGCGCCGTTGCCGGGGAGCATAGCTCTACTCATAAGTTCACCTGGGGAGTACACTCCACCTCTCTCTCTGTTTTTATTTTATTTTGTCTAGTTTACTTTTGTCTAGTTTTATTTTGCTTAGTTTATTTCTGTTTAGTTGTGTTTTGTTTAGTTTACTTTTGTTTAGTTTATTTTTGTCTAGTTTTATTTTTCTTATATACCCGAAAATCCATAAAAATTTAAAAACCGAAAATCTAAAAAAAACTGTTGCTATGGAAGAACATGCTAGAACCTCTATGTTTATGGAAGCTAAAGAATTATATATAAAGTATAGAGAATCAAGAGAGGGTAAAATCATGAGAGGCATGTTAAAAAAGTTAAATCAAATTGCTGAAATTTTGCTGGAACGCCATGATATAAATTGTTGCTCTGAACAAGATACTAAACATCTTAAATTCCAATGTGGCTTTAGTGAAGAAGTTTTAATTATGAACTATCATTGGAATAACTATATTCATTTGGAGCTGAACAAGTAGAACAATTTGTTACATTTGTGGCAGCTGCTGAAATAGATTCCTTCATGGCTAAAAATTATGAAACCTGTGTTGCTTGTAATAAACTTAAAGAAACGGTCTCTTTTATTCTTGATTATTGCCTAGAAAATTTCAGCAATAATTGTTATATCATTGATTATAAAGAGAGACTCATTAATGCACAAGAATGCACTCACAATTTGCAGGAACCTGTAGAAGAAGAAACTACTGCTGAAGCTGAAAGCTCATTGGATGAAAAAGAGGAGGAGAGTGATGAACAAAAGGAGGAAGAATGGAGTAGCTACCCATGCCTACCTTCTAATGAGAGTAACTCTTTATCTCTTACACTATTTGATTGCCCTCCATGCTTACCAAAGGAGGATGAATGTTATGTTCCTGTGGATTCTCTTGAAATATTCCCTATGAGTAAAACTTGTGGAAATGATTATGCTACTGATATTTATGATAATCCATGCTATTTTGATAAATCTTATGATAATCCTTTATTTGTGCCTAATTTCGAAATGCATGGTAATGAGAAAGTTTGCTTAGAAAATGTTTATGATAAAGCTCTAGATGATGGTCCTATATTGGTTGATAATATTAATTGTACTACTAATGAAAATGGGATTGGAGAGGTCTTGACTTTATCTAGATGGAGTCCCATACCTCTTGAGAATGATCAATCATCTTGTTATAAAATTGTTAAAAGTGGGTTTGAAAGTTTTAATCCCACTATTTTTGAGCTTGATAAGAATTATGTGTTTGTAGATCATGAAAAGCATGCTTTATGTGATAGTTATATTGTTGAGTTTGTTCATGATGCTACTGAAAATTATTATGAGAGAGGAAAATATGGTTGTAGAAATTTTCATGGTACTAAAGCACCTCTCTATATGCTGAAAGTTCTGAAGTTACTCTTGTTTTATCTTCCTATGCTTGTCACTTTGTTCTTCATGAATTTATTTGTGTACAAGATTCCTATGCATAGGAAGTGGGTTAGACTTAAATGTGTTTCGAATTTGCTTCTTGATGCTCCTTTTGCTTCATTTTCTATTTTTATGTGAGCATCTTTAAAACTATCAAGCCTAGCTAAAAGGCATTAAAGAAAAGCGCTTATGGGAGGCAACCCATTTTATTTTTCTGCAATTTTTCTTTTATTGAGTCAAGGAGTTGTTTACTTCTGTAGCAACTCCTTTGTATCTTTATTTTCTTGCATTGTTGTGCCAAGAGTAGCTCTAATGATAAGATGATGCTAATTTTGATTGCTGCGCAGAAACAGATTTTGCTGTTCACTGTACGAAATTCCTAAAATCACCAGATTGTTAAAAATCTGAAATTTTTTGTGCGTAATCCTGATTATGTATGCATCTTTCGTTAGTTCAACGTTTTTCGATTTGAGTCCCGTAAGTGCCTCGAAAAAATTCATCTTTACTGGCTGTTCTGTTTTGACAGATTTGTCTCTGTTTTTTGCATTGTCTCTTGTGGGCTTTAAGCAAGGTTCTCTATGGAGGGCTGTAGCTAATGTTTTATTGAGTTCTTGCAATGTGTCACAACAGAACCAGTGGATTAAAGTTTTTGAGTACTAACCCCTCTAATGAGAATTACGTTGAGTTTGGTGTGGCGGAAGTTTTCAAGGGTCAAGAGAAGATGATAATAGGATGAAGAAGAGTGAAGAGCTTAAGCTTGGGGAGGCTCCCATGGATCTCCCCAGCATATTTCAAGAAGACTCAAGCGTCTAAGCTTGGGGATGCCCAAGGCATCCCCTTCTTCATCGTCAAAATTATCAGGTCATCTCTAGTGAAACTATATTTTAATTCTTTCACATCATATGTGCTTTTCTTGGAGCGTCTGTGTGCTTTTATTTTCAGTATTGCTTTTATTTTCAATAAAGCTTGACTGGACCCTAGCATTCTTGATTGGGAGAGAGACACGCTCCGCTTTTTCATGAGAATACTCCTATTCTTCACTTATATTTGTTGAGTATTCATATCTAGCGCTGTTCAGCTTTTAGCTCTTGTTTTCATGTATCTCTTGTCAGAGCTATTAGCTTTCTTTTGTAGAAAGTACTCTCTTGCTTCACTTATATTGTTTGGAGAGTTGATGAAATAAATTGATTGGTGTTTGGTTGGTTCAGAAAATGTTGCATGTGGTAATTGGTATAAGGAAAAACTTGCTTAATCTTGTAGATCACTAATTGGATAACTTGATGCTTGTCAATTGTTTTGAGTTAACAAGTAGATCATGATTAAATTTGTGCATCACATGAGTTAAGCCTATTAGTGAAGAACTACCGTAAAGCTTGTTGAAAATTTGGTTTGCATCGGTGGTATCTCTAAGGTCTAGATATTTTCTAATAACAGGGTTTGGTTAACAAGGAAGACGGTATGAAGTCTTATAACGTTTGCAATATGTTTGTCATATAAAACTTGGTGTACGGGTTGATATTCTTGTTTGCTTACATAAACCTTGCTAGCCTAAACTCTGTACTGAGAGGGAATGCTTCTCGTGCATCCAAATCCTTGAGCCAAAATCCATGCCATTTGTGTCCACCATAACTACCTATATGTGGTATTTCCTTGCCACTCCAAGTAAATTTTTCATGTGCTACCTTTAAATTATTCAAAATGTTATTATTCCCTTTTGTGTCAATGTTTACTAGCTCATGAGGAATTAGTGTGGTTATTCTTTATTCTATTGTCAAATGGACTTTTACACCTGGACTAGTGGCATATACATCCGCTTATCCAATAACTTGCAAAAAGAGCTGGCAACGGGGTGCCCAGTCCCAATTAATTACAACTTTAACCAATTAATTCTCTTCACACTTTTGCCCTGATTCATCAGTAAGCAATGACAAACAGTGAAATACCTGCATGTGTGTAAACCAAAGAGAAAGAGGGATGATCTGCCTTGCTGGTAGAAATAACGTCCTTCATGGGAGCCGCTCTTAAAAGTCCGTTTGACAGGTAGAATACTGTTCACCCGCTACCATTCGTTGACAATTAACAAACACCTCTCAAAAATAGATACTCCTCCATGGTATGTGATTGATGGAAGGCACCCGAGGATTCGGTTAGCCATGGCTTGTGTTAGCAAGGTTGGGGGAGTATCAAATATTTTATGCAATCTCTATATGCTTTCAAAAACCTAAAAGCTCTAGCACATGACTTAATCCCTGCTTCCCTCTGCGAAGGGCCTTTCTTTTACTTTTATGTTGAGTCAGTTTTCCTATTCTTTCTGTCTTCCACAAGCAAACACTAGTGTCAACTTTGTTACAACATGCGTTATATGCAACGTATTGGACTTGTTATACTACTTTGTGTTGACGATATCCATGAGATAAATATGTTGAAAGTTGAAGCAAATGCTGAAACTTAATTCTTCCTTTGTGTTGATTAAATACCTTTTATTAGAAACTATTGCTTTATGAGTTAACACTTATGCAAAACAGTTTGATGCTTGTCTTGAAAGTACTATTCATGAAAACGTTTAGCTTGTGTGATTCATTGTTTACTCATTATCTATTTGGTAGCAAATTATAGACCATTGACTTGGATCACTTCATTCATTTACATGTGCCTTGCAATATTATATGATCAAGATTATGATGGTAGCATGTCACCTCAAAAATTATTTTGTTTTTATCGTTTACCTACTCGAGGACGAGCAGGAACTAAGCTTGGGGATGCTGATACGTCTCAACGTATCTATAATTTTTGATGTTCCATACTTGTTTTATACCAATTGCCACATGTTTTGCATCTACTTTATATCATATTATGACATTTATTGGACTAACCTACTAATAGTGTCAAAAGTGCACAATGTTCTTGTTTTACACTTTGATGTGTAGGAATTACTTGGAAATTGACAAGAACACAAAAAAGACCTTGTTGGAGTTGGGCTCTGATTCGCAGGAATCTGTCTCAGCAGATACTTTTTGAAGATCTCCATGAACCGACCCGAAGGCGACCTCAAATGGAAAAAGTCTAGTCGCGAAAGGTGTAGGAAATTTTCGGCCGCACGATCTAGACGTAAAATTCATCCCAATCGGAATTCGGATGAGCCCTGGAGAGTCCCGACAAGTCGGCTGGAGCAGATTTAAATTTGGCCGCGCCGAGGCCACGTGTGGTGGCCTCGGGAACCTTCTGGAGCTGCCCTTTGGACCATAAATAGCCCCCGCGGAGTAAACCCTAACACAATTGACGAAACTCCCAAATACATCTCCGTGCTCCGCCGCCACGAAACTTCGTTTCAGGGGTCAGAAGGTCCTGTTCCGGCACCCTGCCAGGACGGGGATTGACCCCCGGAGCCTTCTCCATCGACGCCACTGCCTTCATCATGCTCCGTGAGTAGTTCCCCCATGGACTACGGGTAATAGCTGTAACTAGTTGGTACTCTCTCTCCCATGCATTTCAATACAATGATCTCATGAGCTGCCTTACATGATTGAGATACATATGATGTAATCGGTGTTGTGTTTGCTGGGATCCGATGAATATTGAATACTATGTCAAGTTAATTATCAATCTATCTTATATGTTATTTAAGATCTTGCATGCTCTCGGTACTTGTGGTTAACTTGATCAAGTAGTTGCCTGTATCTCCAAGAGGGAGTATTTATGCTAGATAGTGGGTTCATGCCTCCATTTAATCTGGGACAGTGACAGAAAGTTCTAAGGTTGTGGATGTGCTGTTACCACTAGGGTAACCTAACGATGCTATGTCCACGGGCATATGTGTTTGTTTACATTACGCGCTTTACTTAATGCGATTATCCGTTGCTTGCAACTTAATACCAACGGGGGACTCGGATGACAACCCGGCGGTGGATTATTAGTCATAGATGCAGTTGGATAACGGTCTATGTATCTTGTCGTAATGCCCAATTAAATACCATAGTAGTCATCATGCCATATATATGCATTGTTATGCGCTCAATATTCTGTCAATTGCCCAACTGTAATTTGTTCACCCAACACTTGTTATTGGAGAGTTACCACTAGTGTAGATAGCTGGGAACCCCGGTCCATCTGTAATCATCATTGCTTTTCCATCAACCCCACGCAAGTTACTATTTTCTGGTGCCATTGCTTCTATGTTACTGCTACTACTGCTCTCATATTACTGCTGCTTTCACATCACGTTTGTTACTAGTGCTTTCTCAGGTGTGGTGGAATTGACAACTCCGCTGCTAAGGCTTATAAGTATTCTTTGTCTCCCCTTGTGTCGAATCAATAAATTTGGGTTTTACTTCCCTCGAAGACTGTTGCGATCCCCTATACTTGTGGGTTATCACACGACGAACCAAATACAGTCGGAGCGCGAACGAGAATACACGCGGAAGGACAACCCGGAGAGTTCACCTAACACAGCAAGCAGACGCAACAAACAAATAAGCCTCCACGAGAAGACGCACGAAACCCACCGGCCATTCGCCGCCTAAAAAAAAACAGGCCAAGACAAGCAACGGCATGTAAAGAACAGCTGCCGGTCATGGCCCAAACAAATGGAGAGCAACCGGCAGAAGCATAGGGTAGGCAACCGGCCACAACCGGGAAAACTCCGCAAACACCGCCCCTGCCGGTCCCCCCACCGGCGTCACCGGCTAAAGCCAAGCCTCGACCGGGATGACAAGCAAATAAACAACATCAAACAGGGAACACCGGCAGAAAAAAGCGCAGGCAGCAACCGGCGGAAGTACGAGCCAGCAACCGGCAGAGACGCAGGCATGTACGACAAACACGACGAAGCAGACACAAAAAAGCACAGCACCGCACCAACACAACTAACCAGAGTAGCACACGTCAGACGCAAAGGCGCACGCGTCGCTCGACGATAGGCCAGCGGGGCGCGAGGCGCGCAAAAGGCCGGAAACCCACGAGCTTTGTTATAGTGTAGTATTACAAATGTAAACTCAAGCTTTATGACAACAGGAGGATTTCCATAGCACAACATTATCCTGATGAGGTGGACCCTGTTTCCGCAATTCTCCCATGCATTTCTTAACAACGTAAACAACGGAGGGAGTGGTTGAGAAACAAAAGGAATTGATGCATACTAGGAAAAGGGAAAACACTGTTTACAGTCGATCTCGACTGTATACCGTGGGACAAAAAGTCTGGCAAAACAACACTCCAGCTTTATTACAACTTCAGAAACAGTGTTGTAAAAGAAAACGTACATCCACGACTCTACATAGACAACATAGTGGTCAAACAAACATGCTAAGAAGTTAAGAACAACTCGCTGTGGAGAGATCACAGATCATATATCTCACTATAACCTTAAACTGATTGCCCTTGGGGAGTCGTCTGTTACTTTCGAGCTTGAGGGCCTCCAGTGCAAGGCTCAGCGAATCGTTGCATCTGTCACCCGTAAGGTGCACCTCTTTAAGGTTTGTCAAGTTCTCAATGCCAACAATGCTCCTCCTCTTATCCTTGCAAAACGCCACAGAAAGCTCCTCTAGCTTATCCATGCATCCTCTCTCGAACTGGATCACTTCAGGGAAGATGCAATGGATTGAGCACAGATAAAGGGTTTTCAGAACCGGGAACTGGTGGGTACTGCGTACAACAAGTTTTCTCAGAAAGTAGCAATCCCGCCATAGCTTGATGCTCAGTAGATTGGGCAGCTTACAGAGGACGCTGAATATTTGGTCATCACGGAAGTGTAGCCAAATACCTCCAAAGAACGTAAGATGTGATAGTGAGCTCACCCACTCGGGCAATTTTGTGATATCGCCATCAATGAAGAGGAACCGAAGGAGCCTTGGCGGCGAGGGCAGTCTATCAAGAAAGTCCATTTTTCCTCCGTCGCTCCCTATGCGGCAAATGCTGAGAGACCGAAGGGAGTATAGCTTGCTCAGGGAGATGGCAAGCTCCCGGACAATCTCCTGATTGCCATTATCGTCAACGTACAAGTATATGCGACGTAGTTGTCCCAGTTCACCAAACTCTCGAGCAACATCAACATTATCTATCTTTGCACGTTCCACCTCACGCAATGCCTTCATTTTAGAGAGACCCTTCGGAAGCGTCCACCAAATTGTCCATTCTTTCTCGTGGGACAAATCCATGCGCTCAACTTTCTCTAGCTTTCTCACTGTTTCTGGCAGGTCCTTGAGGTTTGTATCACGCACATCAAGAACTTGCAAATGCTCTAGGTCACTGACTTTATCAGGCATCACACTGATATCGGTACCCTTTAAGCTCAAGAACTTTAGAAGGTACATCTTGCAGATATCCACCACATGCTTGTTTTCAAGGCCTTGGCAGCCTTCAAGATCAAGCACTCTCAGTAGGGTGAACTCCCTCAGTCGATCAAATAGCTTCTCCCCTTTGAGCTCAAACATGCTTAGCGATCGGACATGCTGCATGTGCATCCTCTCCATGCTATTCCTCCCCTTGGATGGAGAATCCACAGGCTCATGTTCTATGCCTTGGATGGAAAGGCGACGAGCTCTTTCATAAAACATCCCTTCATACTGCCCACCTACCAGGCTAATAAAGTTGGTCTCTAGGGATTTGGACACCAAGACCTCAAGCATCATGTCGTGCACCCGACACGCCTCCATCCTCCCAAAGAACCCTATAGGAAAGGCCGGATCAATCATGCTCCTACTCATCAGCTCATCATAGTAGCCTTCTGCAACCTCCAACAAAGACAATCCCCGCTTCTCCTCGACCAAACCTTCGGCGATCCATCTGTACAAGAGCCTATTTTTGTTGATTTCATAATCCTCTGGGAAAAGACTAAGATACAGAATGCAAGCCTTGAGGTGATAAGGCAGGTGGTTGTAACTAAGTGTGAGTATTTGCGCCATCCCCTCTAGGGTAGGGTTGCTCTCCATATGTGAACCAATTGATTTGCAAACTGTTTCCCACATATCTTTCCTTTCTGGGTATTTATAGCTAGCCAAGAGACTGGCTATGCTAACAATGGCCAGAGGTAACCCAGCACACTTCTTCAGAATATTGTTCATTGTAACCTCAAGCTGTTGATGAGGAGGATCCATGGTGCCAAATGCTCTACTAATGAACAACTTTCTGGAGTATTCTGCATTGAGTGGCTGAATGCGGTAGATGTAATAGTCATCAACACTTGGATCACTGCATTCTTTGGCCACGGTCTCTATTCGAGTAGTTACAATGATTCTGCTGTTGCATTTGTTGTCCGAAACTTGGAATGAATTGCATCCCACGCTGCTGATGTCCATACATCATCAATTACAATGAGGAACCTACATGCATCATTCGTATTGTATCATTAGCAAGATCAAGTTTCATGTCCAATAACCGTATTTTGAAATATAATAAGACACCTGTTTTTCAGACTTTGACCATTATGTTGCAAAACACTATTTAGATCAATGATATCAAATAAAACAAACAAAATTGTCACAGTCTTCTATGTACTGAAGTACAAACTTTCGATGAGGTTTAAGTCATTCATTTGGCTTTGGAAATAAGTACAATCCAGAATGATCACAAGGCAACGAGGTAGGAATTATGTAATAAGCTACATTTAATTTGAGAGTAAAACACAAGGATTTTAAGATAATCATATATTTATGGTTCTAACTTATAATAGTGTAAAATGATATAATCATGCTATCTTATAGTAGTATAGATTCATACACATACAAACAGAGATCAATATCAGTAGAAAAATATATACTACTCCCTCGGTTCCACAAGATAAGATGTTTTAGATGTTTCACATGTGTAGATTCGGACTAGAATGTGGACACATACTCTAAAACGTGTCTATATACATGTGTATACATGTGAATGTGGAAAATGCCTAAAACATTTCATATTGTGGAACATAGTGAGTATATAATAAATAAAGAGAAACATAGAAGGGTTAACTTCTTCTCTTAACAAGGCTAGATTTACTTTGGGTAAAACAAAATAATCAATCATACCATAAAAGCAGAAAGAGAACCATAGAACATGTCAAGCAAAAATACAATGATCAGTTTTCATTTTCTACTGTTTCAAAACATTTTACACTTTATTTTTATTTTGATGAGTTTGTACTTAACGGCGTTGGTTTCATCACTACTCCCTCAATTTCTGAATATAAGGTGTATAATTTTCTTGCATAAATATTAAGATGTGAGAATTTTGCATGCGGCATCATCATTTTTCCTGAAAAAATCGAGAAGTCCCTGAGTCACAAATTAAAAACAATCCTTCAAATCTCTCTGTTATAGATTGGAACGTATTTCTGGAGGGGTAAAATTGTCCCTAAACACAGTACACCCTATATTTGGAATTTTCCTAAAACAAACTATACACCCTACATCAAAAAATGGAGAGAGTATAAAAGTATGATTCATTCAAGTTGTTTAAAATTGGAAGCACCAAAGTATATCATATCATCTATCTATCATACGATCTCGCTTGGACTTGTTGGTATGGTGGATAACCTTTGAACCATCACGAAATACTTTTATTTTGCTTGCATTTGGTATTGTGGATGTGGATATATTTTATATACATGGTCAAACTTTACTAAGTTTTTACTTTGACCAAAGCTAACATGCAATGTACTAATTCAAGATGAGGGGAGTACATTTATAACAGATAGTTGAATCCATTTGGCCTATAGAATATAAGAATTTGCAATGACGTGTCAAATTTATATTTAGGTGTAGAATATCCTTCTAGGATTGACAATGTATTCACAAAGATATATCGGAGCCACTTTGACCATCGCATTCAATACAATGTGTAAAAAAAACTATTGTAAACTAATTTTTTTATGACAGATCATAAATTACTATTTCTGACTGCTAATCTAGATGTTTTCTTTTTTGTAAATTAATTGGAAATAAATATAATGAGTCGTGATGGCAAGTAGTGATACCCATCGCCTACGAACCCGATGGATCCTATTAGGGTAATGATTAGTCGTGTCAACTCGTCATTAAACAAGTATAAGCTGTTAAATAAAATTTAAAAAAAATAATAATACGTAATTTATTTTTATCTGCAAGACTGTACCTTTGACCTTTGAGAAGGCTCTCGAGCTTGCAGGCAAGTTCGTCCGCATCCAACGAGGGCTTGTGCTTCCATACACACCCAAATCTCACAATCACATAAACTTACCGAGCCGAGCCGAGCCAATTATTTGTTCGGCTCAAGCCGAGGCCGAGAGGCAGCCCGGCGCAGCGAAATATCTGGCCAAGGCCGAGAAGCAGCCCTGCGCGTAGGTAAAAAGTATTGCGCGCAGCAAGGATCGAACCCTGGTGTTGATCTTACGTGCTAGCCATCTTTCCCATGCTTCGGTTGTGATATTGAAAGAGAAGTTACATTACTTAACCTTTGAATTTAGCTATTTAGAAGTACTAGAGTAAATTATTTGTAACTAACTAAAGAGAGGGACAGTGGGCACGGACGAATAGCGCTCGCGCTCGCCTGCTCCTGTTTTTTTCGTGTGTGCTAGCAGCGATGGACGAGCATTGAATGCTTGGCGAATCTATTTCCCGATATTGATATACAATTCCGTATACATTGTACATAATGGTATGTTGGAGGTGAGAATTTATTGCTGTTACGGTGGGGTAGGGAGATTTGATTTAATGTGATGCAGCAAGCTGTCTCGGACATCATGTGCCCGTACAGGAACATCATGTTCCCCGTCAGCTCGGTCCGGCGCAGACATGAATTAAGTTGGCTAGTTTGCTAGATTTTCTTAATACTAATTTGGAAAGTAATCACGAATTAAATTAATTCGAAAAATAAGCTGAAACAGTACTAGTGCGGATCTGCATGTGTACTATGCATAAAGCAGACGGGATAAAAGTTTCCACTTTCGTTTTCACATTTAATACGGGGGTTAAAATGAAAGTGTCTCAACCGTGTTTTGTTTCGAGATACAATATACATGAATATATGTCCGTAGATGAGTATATTTCATTCTTGTGATTGGTTTGGAGTTTCATCGAGTCTATTTTCTTAATTTTGGACCGAAGTTTCCACTTATTTTGATGAATTTAATCAAACTCGTCGCACTCGGTCAACTGTTTTAAATTTACTTTCACGAGTAAGTGGATCTATATAATCTAGAGGAAAAACACACGTATTAGAGAGAAAATACGTATATGCAGTCAACCTTTTGTAAAATTGTTCCCAGATTCTAAATAATCGTGTCAACTACAAAAAGTGTTCATGAGTTTGTAAAATTGTTCATAGGTTTAAATAACTCGAATTTAAAAATTCATGATTTTTAATGAATTTAAAATTGTTTGTGAATTTAAATGTCTCACATATCAAAAGAGTTCATGCAAAAAGGTTCATGAATTTTAAAATAATTTGTGAATTTAGAATATCATGAATTTCAAAAAGTTCACAAATTTGAAAAACTGAAAATGAAAATCTCCATGAATTTAGAAAGCAATGGAAAGAAAAACAAAATGATGTTCTGGCCATTATAAAACATTATTTGAGAGTTTATAGGAAAAATGTTCTGGTCACAAAAATTTGCACAAGTTCAAAAAAAATGTTCACGAGGTTGAAAGTAAAATTACTCATCATACAATAAAAACATATGCATATGATTTTTTTAAAATAAGAGAAAAATCTTTAGCATTTCTGTAGTTTTTGTGCAAAGGTAGGCGTGGGGATACGTATTTAACTTATCGTTGGCATCACGCCCCAATGCAATTGGGTAAAAGTACAGTTAGGATTGTCATGCTGACAGGTCATGCAGCAATAATTATTAGACTATTTAGATGTACAGAAATATATGTTCTAGCAAACGGCATAATGCAAAAAAAACTTTGGCATGCTGCTAGATACCTAAAAAAGATTAGGTAACACTAGAGTTTGGGTGTCGTACAGATAGGTCAAGCGACACTGATTGTTAGATTATTTTGAATGCACAAGAGATATCTTGTCATTTTACGTGACAATTTTGTTGCTGTGCCTCGTCCCCGTGGTACAGGTCCAGTTCAGTAACTCCATCTCCCCAGCCCTGGGCATCCCCGGTCCACGCTCCGACCCCACTCGATAGCATGCATCCCGTCAGTTTCGTACGATCGAGGTGGTTGTAAAAGTATTCGCTCCTCACCGTTCCCAGCTATATACACAGCGTCATATTGCGTCAGCGAGCGAAATGGTTGGCTCGATTGGTGGGTCAAAATGGCTAGGGGTGGTGTATATGCCACAAAGGTGATAGATGTACAACTATATGGTTAGCAGTGTTGTATATGGGTCCATATATACCAAAGGTGGTACATGGTAGACCTAACACCTTACCCCTACCACATTTCATACATGTGGACCCACATATAACACCTCTAAACAACTAAGTCTGTCCCTACCACCTTTGGGGCATGTGGACCCAAATTCAACATTCCTGACCATCTAGGTACACATCTAAGTATTGCAACATGTGGGTCCACATGTCTCAGAGGTGTTAGGGGTAGACATAGCTTGCAAGGGTCTACATGCAACGAAGGGTGGCATGCGTAAACCTAGCTGGCTAGAATAGATGAATGTCGGTTCACATGACCCAAATGCGGCAGATGTACAACTAGATGGGTAGGAGTGTCGCATGTGGGTCCACATACCCCAAAGGTGATAGATGTTCAACTCTATGGTTATGAGTGTTGTATATGGGTCTATATATATACCAAAGGTGGTACATGGTAGACCTAACAACTTACCCCTACCACCTTTCATACATGTGGACCCACATGTAACACCTCTAAACAACTAGGTATGCCCCTACCACCTTTGGGGCATGTGGACCCAAAATCAACACTCCTGACCATGTAGGTACACATCTAAGTACTGCATCATGTGGATCCACATGTGTCAAAGGTGGTAGGGGTAGACATAGCTTGCAAGGGTCTAGATGCAACCAATGGTGGCATGGTTAAACCTTTATGGCTAGGATAGATAAATGTGGGTCCACAAGCCCCAAAAAGGCAGATGTACAACTAGATGGCTAGGAGTGTCGCATATGGGTCAACATGCTCCAAAGGTGACAGATGCACAACTGTATGGTTAGAAGTGTCGTATATGGGTCCACATACCAAAGTAGGTACAGGGTAGACCTAACACCTTACCCCTACCACATTTCATACATGTGGACCCACATGTAACACCTCTAAACAACTAGGTCTGGCCATACCGCCTTTGGGGCATGTGGACCCAAATTCAACACTCCTGACTATCTAGGTACACATCTAAGTATTGTAACATGTGAGTCCACATGTCTCAAAGTTGGTACGGATAGACATAGCTTGCAAGGGTCCACATGCAACCAAGGGTGTCATGGTTAAACCTATTTGGCTAGGATAGATGAATGTGGGTCAACATGCCCCAAATGCGGCAGATATAACACTAGATGGCTAGGAGTGTCGCATGTGGGTGCACATGCCCCAAAGGTGATAGATGCACAACTGTATGGTTAGAAGTCACTAGTACAGAAAAGCCTATCTGTGGGGCACAAAAATAGCCTATCTGAGCAGTGTTGTATATGGGTCTATATATATACCAACGGTAGTACATGGTAGACCTAACAACTTACCCCTACCACTTTTCATACATGTGGACCCACATGTAACACCTCTAAACAACTAGGTATGCCACTACCACCTTTGGGGCATGTGGACCCAAAATCAATACTCCTGACCATCTAGGTACACATCTAAGTACTGCAGCATGTGGGTCCACATGTCTCAAAGGTGGTAGGGGTAGACATAACTGAAATTGAGCGTACATTACATGTGCATGTACGGTGAAGATTTTCACCGATCTTTGACTCTGAAATTGAGCACCAAATCATTCAAATACAATTATATAAAATTAACAACATGAAATTGAAATATAGATGAATCCATTTTCATATAAAACTTGATATTTATAGCAAGCGAATTTTCCGACCAGCTCGAAATAACCCATTATTTTTTCCTAGTATAGTATGACCAATTAGGCATCCCATACAAACAATTTTTTTTTAACAAGTCTAACATATTATTAGTTTTTTCTCAACAAATGTGCCAGAAAAGGGCATTCTGATACGTGCAACGAATGTTGCGACAACTGAGACTCCATGTCAGTTTGTAAAGTGCTTGTATGGCCTACTCTTAAACTCTTACACAATCAATGACCAAACCCAATTGATCTACCCTCTTCGATATCATTCCACGAAGTAGATGACGCGCGCCAGACAGATCACCATGGTTTGTTAATAATTTGTTATAGTATGCGTCGGGACCACTTGAAAAAAGTTGGAGACGATCATAATATTCCTATGTAGGGGTATGCAAATATTGTCAAAATGTATCATAACAGTGGAGTGAAATTGAGGAGACACTATCTGAGCTCTAAATTCACGAAATTACCAGTTTGTTATTATTCCCATCATTTTTATAATGAACAATTATAAAGGTATGCAAATATTGTCAAAATGTATCATAACATTGCATTCATGCCTAGTTCGATCTAGCTAGCGCGGAAAGTGGGTCCACCCCATGTGGGCCCAAGATGAAGATGGACAAGACCAAGACTCAAGTCAAGCTGGCGGGTTCACCGTCAAGACACGCATGGCCTACGTCGACTAAGGGCTCCGGTCCTGGGGACCTTCCGGGTCCCCGAATCAAGCAAGAAGGCCAGGAAGGACCCGAGAGCCCGAGTTCCCGGCAGGAGGCCAGGCTCCCTCTCGGGTACTTCCCTACGTTCCTGTGGATAAGCACTCCACCTCACTGCGGAAGACTTGGGAAGCAAGGCGAAGGCAGCGCGGGCGGGAAGCACGTCCCGTGGTGGTGTCAGCTCCTGTCCACCCCCAAGGCGGACGCTCCCACCTAACCCAAAGGAGACGCTAGGCTGAGGAGAGGCCACGTCTCCCCTAAACTAGATGAGGAGGGTCCTTCACCCCGAAGGTCCCTCACGCCCCTCACGTGACCCTGTGGCAACCCCTTAGCCTATAAAAGGAGGACCAAGGCACGGAGAAGGGGAGGTCGAACCAAGGAGAGGTCGGACCAAGGACAAACACAAGCTAGAACCAGAGCAAGACTAGACTAGGGCTGCGAAGGTAGAGAGGAAGGTGATCTCCTCCGGGTCAGGATCTGTCCTTCTTCTACCTCTAGCCAAAACCCTTCCGGGTACCCTGTCCGGGAGGTTCCATTGTAAGCCACACTATGAACAACCCATCAATCCAGACATGCAGGAGTAGGGCTTTCAGCCTCCGGGCGGCCTGAACCTGGGTAGCTCCTTGTGTCCCTTTGGTTGCATGCTTTTGGTTGCATGATTTGATCATGGAGAGGAGAGCTTGATCTAGACTCCGTCCAAGAAGACGATTCTCAGCCTCCTTAGCGCCCCGTGCCGAACCTAAAAGGGGGTATCCTATACTCCCGGTGTCCGTGCGACGAGACACGACAGTACATGTGTTAGATAAGGTGGTAAGGGCAGACCTAGCGGGTCAAATAAGAGTGTTGCATGTGGGTCCACATGTCCCAAAGATGGTAGGGGTAGACATGTGTGGGTCCACATGTCCCAAGGATGCTAAGGGTAGACCAAGCCGGCGTGACAGGAGTGTTTTCGTGTGGGTCCGCATGTCCAAAATGGGGTAGATGCACAACTAGCTGGCTAGGAGTGTTGCATGTGGGTCCACATGTCACAAAGGTGATATATGTACAGATTGATGGTTATGAGAGTTGTATATGGGTCCACATATGCCAAAGATGGTAGACCTACCACCTTTCATATATGTGGACCCAGATGCAACACCCCTATACAATTAGGTCTGCCCCTAGACCCTTTGATACATGTGGATCCACATAAACACTCGTTTCCGTCTAGGTACAGATCTACCACCTCTGGGACATGTGGACCCACATGCACGCCTATTTGCTAGTCAGGTTTATTCACATGCCCCAAAGGTTATAGGAGTGGACCTAGATGGCTGAGAGTGTGGCATATGTGTCTAAATGCCCCAGTGATGATAAATGTGTAGCCGGATGGCCAGAAGTGCTCCTACATGTGGGTCCACATGTCCAAAATGGTGGCAGGGGTAGACATAGCTGTAAGTGTCCACATGCAACCAAGGGTGGTACGGGTAAACCTAGCTGGATAGATAGTTGCATGTGGGTCCGCATGTATAAAATGGGGTAGATGCACAGCTAGCAGGCTAGGAGTGTTGCGTGGAACCATATGTATAAAATGGGGTAGATGCACAACTAGCTGAATAGGAGTGTTGAATGTGGGTCCACATGTCCTAAAAGTGATATATGTACACATGGATGGTTAGAAGTGTTGAATATGGGTCCACATGCATGAAAGGTGGTAGGACCCACATGCAACACCTCTACACAACTAGGTCTGGCCTTAGATTTGCTAAAATAACTAGTCATTTTTTCATAGATTCTTGACCTAAAATGCACTTTTTTCGAAACATTTGTTGAGCAAAAAATAAATATATTTTTTGCTCAACAAATGTTTCGAAAAAAGTGCATTCTGTCACGTGTAGGGTTTAATTTTTTTGACAAGTCCAACATATTATTTATTTTTTGCTCTCAATGAACAGGTTCAATTGTAAGCAAGTGATTTTTTCGACCTCCTTGAAATGACCAATTATTTTTCCCATATGCGTTAGTTCAAGATGGATAGTGTTGCATGTGGGTCCACATGTTTCAGAGGTGGTAGTTACATACTTATATGACCTACTTGTTTGGATCCACATGCACCAGACCTAAACAGTTTGACCTAAAAGTATCATGCGGATCCAACAACATACAAACATAGTTAAAAGTGTCACATGTGAGTCCACATGTCCTAAAGATGATAGATATATAAATAGATGGTCATCAGTGTTGCATGTGGACCCACATACAACACCCCTAACCATTTTGACCTTACACATGTGGAACTTTTCTTATTCCCCACCCATATTTATTTACCCTAAAAAACCGCTGTCTCAAAAAGGGAATTGAAAAGTATACTGAGTATTTCTTTGCAAGCAAAAATCGAATATTTGTGTTTTCTAGTTAACAAAGGGAATAGTAAAAAAGTTAGATTTTATAGTTTTTTTCTCAATGGTGACACTATTAAAAAGTTAACAAAGGGAACGTTTTGTGCATGTGCATGGCAGTTAGAAAAGCTCACGTCCAATCCAGATGCATGGGTCCGGTAAAAAAAATGGTGAATCATTGTTCGCATGCATATTCATGCATTCCATGAGCAAAGAGCAAAAAAAAAAACGTAGCCTTGTATCCAAGCACGAGGAAAGAGTAGCAGTATAGCTAGAAAAAATAAAATGATAAAAATCGAGGGGACCGCGTTGCATGCACATGATGAAAAACGGGAAAAGATTCGGTCGGGGCCACCACGCTGCATGTGCTGACGAGAGAAATGGTCAAAGGGAATAGAACTTGGCCTGCCACGGAGGACGCACGACGTGCGGAGTGTTCGAGCGCTCGCACCCTGAGTGGTCAAAGAAAATTCGGTGTATTTAATCACTGCGTCTAGTTGTAAGACAGAGAGTACCCTTGCCTCAGTTGGTTAACACAGCCGCACTAGCCTCTCTCCTGCGGGCACGGCACAGGTTCTATTCCTGGCGGCCACATATTTCTGTTTTTTCTGGTATTTTTCAGACTTCCTTGGTGGCTCACGATCCGGCTCGGCTCAACACAGATCGGCTCCCTCAGGATCGGCTCGAGCCGAGCTGCCTCCGAAGCTTCAATCCTGGCCGTCCTTGTGTTTCCCCTCCACGATAACCCTTCGCCTAGGGTGTGTATGGAAGCACAAGCCACCTTGAGCTTCGAGTCTAGCACCGAAGTTGTAAGACAGAGAGTACCCTTGCCTCAGTTGGTTAACACAGCCGCACTAGCCTCTCTCCTGCGGGCACGGCACAGGTTCTATTCCTGGCGGCCACATATTTCTGTTTTTTCTGGTATTTTTCAGACTTCCTTGGTGGCTCACGATCCGGCTCGGCTCAACACAGATCGGCTCCCTCAGGATCGGCTCGAGCCGAGCTGCCTCCGAAGCTTCAATCCTGGCCGTCCTTGTGTTTCCCCTCCACGATAACCCTTCGCCTAGGGTGTGTATGGAAGCACAAGCCACCTTGAGCTTCGAGTCTAGCACCGAAGCTGCCTTCACCTTGTCGGAGAGGGTGTTTGCCTGGCCCTCCATGCCGATAATGATCTGATCAGTGTGGTTGGCAGGGCGTAGCCCTCGCGCGGACGACGCTAGGGCCAAGGAAGGAGATCTTCGTAGCGCCTCCCGGCTGACGCCATAACGAGCATGGCGCTCGCTGATGGAGACAGCGCGAGCGCGGAGGGCCGTGATCTTCCCAGCAAGGCGATGGCGAGGGAAAAGCGTCGCGAGCAGCCGTTTAGACCAGACGAGGAACCCGTCTTTCCGCTGGCACCTTATGCGGAATATGTAGAGGTCGACGCAGTCCTCGGCGTCGTATGCGAGCTCGCGGACCTGCTTCATCCACTCGCGGATGAAGTGGTCCACGGCGCCATCGTCGGCTTCAGTCTGCATGCGCAGGACGGCGTGCATGGTGGCCAGTTCGCCCCTGAGCTCCTGAATCTCGCCGCCGACGGCGCGGAGCACCCGAAACTCCTCGCTCACCAGCTGTCCAACGTTGCCCAGGATGGTCTGCGCTGTGCCCTCCATTGCGCCTGGCTCTGGAAAAGTGGAATGGTCGATGGAGAGTTTTGTCCTGGCCGGGGAATAGAGAGAGTACTAATAGAATAGGATCCAGCATGCCGAGGCCTGGTGCAGCAAGTACATATGAGGTTGTTTTTTTTCGAAACACGGTACAACGTAAACGCTCACACACACGTAAATACACTCATCCCTGTTAACGCATATATGCACACGCTGCCCCTATGAGCATCTCCGAAAGGCGGATCAGGTCTTAAGATTTACGAAGTCGACGTGTCGCTATCGACGGGAACGTCGCCTCCCAATAAAGAATATTCTGCCTAAATGAGATACACTAGCATCAAACCTGGGTTTAAACTCTCCTAGGCTGGGAGTATAACCACCCTCCTAACCATGCTATCATAGGCATCTCACATATGAGTTTATGCTATTAGAAAAGGGGAAAACAACTAAACTTCCCAGGTAACGTTTTGGAAGCTGACTTCGCTGCAATAAGGGACATACCAACTAATGTTCTTTTTATATAGAATCTTTATGTTTTTATGTTTAAATAAAAACGTGTTTTTATGTTTAAATAAAAAATAGAGATAATTTATGATGATTCTACTAATTTTACAATTTACAACTTGTATATCTTGACAATGTTTCCTATATGTTTGGTCAAAATTTACAAAGTTTCATTTTGTCTACACCTACATCGCATTTTAGTTGCGAACGAGCGGATTATTTTATATGCTTGGGAACGGCGTGGAAAAACTTCCATCCTAACTGTATGATGGTAGTATTATGACATGAAACTAACAAAAGATGATTTGTTTGTCTTGAAATTTATACTAGCGTTAAAAAATTATTTCAAGTATGAGTCCAAAGGGTATACTTTTTATATACCGTGTTAAAAAATTGAGTGCCTTTATATTTTATTTGTTAATTTGTGGTCGAAACTGAGATTAAAAATCAAAGGGCTTTATAATCCTAAGGCCTTCCCTAGTGCTTGTATCTTAGTCCGGTATTTGCTAATGTGCAGTGTATGAGGGAAGAGATTGGGGTTGTATCATTATATAGCGTACAACTCTTAGACGAGATCATAGGCAAAAAAAAGTTCTTAGCCTAATCACATGCAAGTGTAAGCCCAAACACAATTTAGGTACAACCCTTAAAAGAGAATACATTAGTGAGATTGTCTCTTATAATTCACCATTGCATAGGATAATGCCCTAAAATACAATACATTACAGAAGGCCAAAGAATATGGTTAATAGTATAGCCATTGGCTATAAACAGCTGTCATGCCATTTAAAGTCACCAAGTGGCTCACTTGTTATATAAGGTTGGCTATCAGATTATCAACTTCTACAATCTTCTCTCTATCTCTTTCTTCATATTTATGTCATTTGACTAGAAACGCGTATAGAGGTGGGTTCTTTCATGAAACCCAACTTTTTTTTCATGTCTTTGAATACAAGAATAGATATAGATACTATATATAAAAGGGCGACATCTTCGCGCGCTCTCAGGCGACCTGTTACTGTAGTTACTACAGTACTACAGTACGAATCCTGTCCATCGAACCACAGATCAACGGCTCACATCGGCCTCCGCTCGGTCAACAGTAGCGCGAGGCACTGTAGTCGCACGATTTTTGGCGCGCGAGGAGACCTTGCTCAACCGGTCGCGCCCGGTTTCCCGCATCGCGCACGAAAATTGGCGCACGTCGCAAGCGGTCGCCGATGGTTCCTAGCCAGTGATCCACCGCGACGCACGGATTTTAACGCGTCCCTTCCCGGTTGCCTCGCTGCGTCGGTGCATTTTTACAGAAAACCGCCCGCAAAGGACTCATTTGTAAAATTAAAACAGCTCGGGGACCTATCTGTAAAAACGTCGTCGCACTTCCCCTCCCTCACCTCTCTCTCCCGCGACACCGGGCAGTCGCCGCCGCCGCCGCCGCCTCGCGCCGCCGCTCCGCAGCTTCCCGCTCAGATTGAAGCACGCGGTGATCACCTCCGCCGCGCCCTCTCCATCCTCGCCGCAAATCGCCTGCCGGGATGCCGTCTGCGCACCGGATTCGCCGCCGCCGTGTGCGCAGGCGTCCGACGTTCGTGGACGCGTGCAAGAAAGACCCGTCGCTCCTCATCGACCCCAGCCTCGCTTTCTCCCGCGACTACCTCCAATCCCTCGGTGCCGAGCTCCCCCATGCTATGTCGCGTCGTTGTCTCTGCCCGACCCGGACAGATCGAAGGCCAGAGGAAGGTCCAACTCCAGCTCCTGTAATCGAGCAGATCGAGCCGGTCTTCGTCCGCTCCGGCCGCTGCAGCGGGTCATGCTCTGCTCGCCGTTGGGCCTCCCCTGAACTCGCAGTCCACTCCGTTGGGTTCCTAGCGAGGTTCTGCTTCATCTTGAGTTCTTCACTCTCTCTCTCTTCCATCCTCTCGGCCTCTCTCTCATCCTGTTTGTTTCTCTCTCAGCAGGCGGCGACCAAGATAGGGGTCCTATCGGAGCTCGATTCCGTGTCGACCGGCATCTGGTCGCTAGCGGCGCCCTGACCACGACGGCGCATACGAGAAGCAACTCCACGGCGAGCGGCGGCATCTTACGTTAGCGGGTTGCAAGACGCATCTGTAGCAGCTCTGCATTATTTTCCCCTCTCTTACTTCTTGCTATGACTCCCCGTTTCTTGCATCTCCAGGGCCAACGGGTTAACTAGAGAAGCAGCAGCAAGACGGGCAACAAAAAAATAAATTCCTTGACCGGCACCGCAGCAGTTCCCAAGCCATGTAATCTCCTAGAAGAACTTATCTCCCTACTTATCCTTTTCAGTGCTCGATTTGTTTTCCTTTATTTTTAATTGTTTCCACATTCTGATCGTTTTAGGAGTCTCAACAGTTTGGTCAACTTTATGGAGGTGCATGCCCTTCAGAATCTACATGTAAGACATCCAGCGAATGGTTGGCATCGATTCCATTCTCCCATGTCAGTGATCTAATAAGCATGCATGAATTGTGTTTTAACTGGTGTGTACTGGGTGCAGTATGTATAGGAAAATCCAAGTTATCTGTCTACATGTTAGTTGTTATGTTTGTTACAACTGAAATTATTTGTTTCAGATTCCGTGACGGGCCACACATGCTGATCGACGAGCGGATGGTACTGGGCGAGCAAACGATATTTGTGATCGCCGCGCCCAGTGGCTGCCATTAGTTGGTCATTGTGGTGAGCTATCTATCGCTCCCTCTTCTTCATTTCATTTGCACCATGGCTCAAGCAACATTTATTTCCTTATTACGATTTTGTGATGGATATGTGACCTTCGATTTCATCTCTCATTCAGTATATCATTTTCCACATGTTGCCATGTGCATTCATGCACTGGCCGATGAAAACAGCATCAGTTGAGAAGCTAGAGAAATTATCACTTGATAGCATCCTTATAGGGAATATTATACATTCTCTATTATTGAAAAAAGTTGTTTTAGATAGCCTCTGTGTACATAGATGTTGTTAAAAAATTCAACCTCGTGATTTGTTAATGGCTATATTGAATCTAGACCGACCTGAACCTTAACAATATTTCACACACCAGAAATCATTTTGTGTAGAAAAGTTTGCATGAGCATGTTGAGTTGTGGAAATTGAGGTGGCTTCCTATAAGGAAATTGAGGTCAACTGTCGTATACATCGGTTGACCGTATATTTTGGTTGCAGCTTCATGGTATGGGATAAGCTATAGTTTACTTCTGCCCTGTTTCTTCGTTTCTCACGCTTCACTGCATATGCTACAGTTGGTTGAGACCACTTCTAATCCTTAAAATGACATCTACCTAATGGTTCCAAACCTAACCTGTTGTCAAGATTGGGCTCATATGTTTGTTACTTACCAAGAAAATGTTACATTTCATAGATTATTTCTCATTTCTTGAATCAAAGGATAAAGAGGCGGTTCTTCAAATCTCATTCTCAGCTGTGATTTACTTGATTTATAATCTTCTGTTGCACAACACTTTTTGCCAATGCTGCTCTAGAGGTTCCCCCTTTACCCCCTGTTTCACGTTCTTGCTCACTTTCCTGCACTATAAGTGAGGTCTTGAGGCAGAATTTGTATGTAATAAGTTCAAGAATATGATGATTGAAGGTCTAGCAGTGATAAGTTTGTTCCCCTTTCATTCTCTGTATTTTCTACTCTTGGTCAGTTTAATTAAGGTAGATGCAGAATTGGAATGTAAAAAGGGCATGGTTAGGAATGTGTTTTTTCATTCTGACTTTTAAGCAAGATGAGTGTTGTCATCAAACCATTCCTATAGTTCTCTTTTCGTCGGTTTCATGCAACTATACATGGATAGCGTTAGTGGCAGAATTAGAATATAAATGATGGTTAGTAATGCAGTACCTGTGTTACACTGGTGGAAACAGGGCCACTGGTCCCGGGTCGTAAGGGCCTCTAGTACCGGGAGCTGGGCAACGTCTCTTTTCCCTCTGGCACTACTACTTCTCGTCTTGGGAGAGCTACTACTTTTACTCAGAGCTCGTAAATAGTTATCTGGCTTATTTTTCTCATATTGCGATGGTTCCGTGAGGAATCCAGTAGCCCACTTCTTTTCCTCTGCAGTAAATGTTTGCTTTTCCTCGGGCTTTTTCCGTGCAAGCTGTCTTTTTGTGTCTGCATCCACCCACGCATCCAATTGCTCTTTAGTCTTGTCGCAAGCTCTGAGCTCGTCAAGGCTTTTGGGTACTTTTGGGAGGGGCGAACGTCGGGGGTCTCGCCGGAATCCCATGGACGACGAAGTGGCGCCCTTCCTATGTCGGGGCTCAGGAGTCGGCTCATGCGGCGGTGGAGTCGGCTCATGCGGCGGCGGAGTGGGCTGACGCGGCGGTGGAGTCGGCTCACGCGGCGGTGGAGTCGGCGCACGCGGCGGCGGAGACGACTGATGCGGAGGCGACTGATGGTTGTCGTCCCCTTCATCGTCATCAGGTGGTGAATCGTGAATTGGCGGAGACGATGGTGGCCTTGGCGCCCAGCCTGCAAACTTGATGTATTTCTTCCGTCATAGAATTAGACCACCCACGACGTCCCCTAGCACCGACTCATCAGCAGCTCTTGGGAACTCAAGGTTCAGTGATTCATATCCTTGTACAACTTGATCCACGCCGACACGAGCAAATCCATCTGGAATGGCATTGCCAAGCCACGATGCTGTAGAGTCAATGGAGAATGCATAGCCGTCCGCCGCCTTCATGGATAAGTTAAATACTGGGACATACAGCTCACAAGTTGTTTTCTCCGTGATATAATCCACGGGGTAACTTGTCTCATCATCACCGACCATAACCGAGGAAGCCACGCTGCTTCTGCGATGCGATGGGCCGCCTTGACTGGCTTGTTCCAGCTGAAGAGTTGGCGCCCCTTGCTCGCGCATTTGATCTATTTGCTTCTGCTGCTCCTTATAGAGAGCAACCATCTGGTCATGATTTCTTTCTAAGATCATCAACCGGTCTGATTCCTGCTGCTCCTTCCTCCTCTTTGCTCTCGCTCGGCTTCTATAAGAGGCACGGTCCTGGGGAAACCCTTCAATCCACGGCACTTCTCCTAAGCCTCGTGTTGATCCTCCTTTTTCTTTTGTCCCGAGGGCCTCTGACAGCTCGTCCTTCTCTCTGTCGGAAATAAACTTTCCCTCTTTAGACTTGGCAATTAAGTCAATAATTTTTTTTTGGGCTCCGTTTACTACTTTGCTTTCATCAAATATTAACTCCCCTGTTTCCATGTCATACTCCCCTCCATGCGCAAGTAGCCAATTCCTTATCCTTCTGTCCCATTCCTCTGTGACCGGGGTGAGCCCTTTTGCACGCAATTCGGACTCAATTTTTTCCCACTTAGGCTCGGCAACTCGGTAGCCACCTGGCCCCATCTTATGGTGATACTTCTTTTTCGCTGCATTATTCTTATTCGTTTGCGACCTTTTCTTAGCTCGTTCTGATTTCTTGTACTCCAGAAATGCAGGCCAGTGAGGCCGCTGCCTCTCTCGTGTGCCGGTGAAATCCGGAAGTTTCCCATCTTCTTCCCACTCACGGAATAATTTGTTCTTGTAGTTATTGAATTGTTGAGCCATCTTCTTAAGAGCGAAATGCTTGACTTTGTCCGTCATTTTTTTGTCTTCACCTCATCTTCCAAGACCGGTAGGGTGAAATGTGCAATGAGCTTGTTCCAAAGCACATCTTTGGTTCTCTCGTCGACGTAACTAACTCCCTCTAACTTTGGCTTAATCCATTCCTGAGTGCTGATATAAACGTTGTCCCTGACAGTGACTCCGCATTGATGCACAAACTTAACTGCGTTCGGCAGGGTGCTAGTGGTTGGCCAGTAGTTGCATTCACCTCGTCAATTGTGAGATGCTCATCTTTGCCCATCCCTTGGGCATGGCCTCGTTTAGTGGATTGGTTCGATGCGGAGGTCTAAAAATATGAAACATGTGTGAATACATATATATGCACAAATCAGTTATTGCATCTGCTCAACATAGGCTTAATATACCTCGCCAGACGGCGTGGGTCCACCAATTTCCGATTCCTCATCTACAGCTCCTTCCGCGGGATGCCGAAATTCATCTTCAGCTCCTTCCGCGGGATGCCGAAATTCATCTTCAGCTCCTTCCGCGGGATGCCGAAATTCACCGGGTTCACAAATGTAAGAAAGCAGCTCTTCTTCCCCTTCTCTCGTTGCGAAGGGAGCATCGATATCCATTGTTTAACTAATACAAAAAAAAGATAAAACAATAATAGCATTAGTACAATAATTCAAAGGAGGGACGAACTATACAAATATGCAACAAAAACAATTTAATATTGCATCTAAAGAAAAAATCTTTCAAAAAAAACATAGGCTGTCCCAATCCCAGCCCAGCCCAAATTTGGGCCAGAACCTGGTCAAAGGTGGCCACCGTGGTCATCGCTGGCCCACCTGCCAGCGCCTACCCGCCCCACCGCCACGTGTGACCGCCCACTGGCCACCTGCCAGCGCCTACCCGCCCCACCGCCACGTGTGACCGCCCACTGGCCACGCGTGGTCAATGCTGGCCCACCTGCCAGCGACCCAGTTCTGACCCCAGCCGCCCTGCCTCGTGTTCCCGCCCCGCCTCGTCTTCACCTCCCCGCCTCGTGTTCCCACCCGGCCGCCTCGCCTTCACCCCCGTGGTCAACGCGGACCACAACAGCCCCGCCCACCCGGAGTCAATGCTCCTGGCCCACTTGCCAGCGACTCGGGCGCTGGCCCACCCGACGGTTCCCCTCCCGACGGTCCTGGTCTTTAAAAAGGGACGCGCCCGTGCGGATATGGACACTCCACTCCGCTCCGCTCCGCCCGACGGTTCCCCTCCGCCCGTCCAGTGCCCTCGCCGCCATGTCGCGCTGGTTCGGGAAGTCCCCGAAGAACGAGGCCGAGTCCTCCAGCCGTCGCCGCGCTTCTCCACCGCCTCCACCGCCGGCGGCCTTGGGCGTCGTTCCGCAGGGCGTGCGGAGGACCGCGCCACCGGTGCGTGTCGCCCACGCACCCGACGCGCCGTCACGAACCACCACCACCACCGCCGGAGGGAGGAGGATCCGGCGCCGGCGCTACGTGCCGGAGCCGGAGTGCCAGTGGCACTGGGACAACGCCGCCACGCTGGAGTGGCGACGTCCACCTCCCCGAGGGCTGGCACCTGAACCCGCAGAGGATTCCGGTGCCGGCGGTCCCGCTCCCTGGGAGGCAACTGGACAGGGAGATCGCGCGCCGGCGCCGCCTCCTCCCGGCGGAGCTCCGCGACGACCCCGTCTACGCGGCGGGCTCCCCACACTGGGAGCAGTGGCTCAAGGACGAGCACGAGGAGCGCCGCCGCTCCTACTTCGCCCCGGCGCCCCGCGCCGTCCAATCCGCCTACCCAGCGCTGCCCGACGCGCTGTGGTTCGAGGAGGAGGTCCCCGAGGATGAGGACGACCCGGAGATGGTGGCCGCGTTCGAGGCCTCCAACCTCAGCCTCGTCGAGGACGAGATCAAGAGGTGGGAGAAGGTGAGGGCCGCGCCGCCGCCGCCGCCCTGATGCCGCCGCCGCGCCACCGCAGTACTACGACCCGGACGAGGTCGAGCCGTGGCACTACGCCATGGAACGCGAGCAGGAGCAGGACCTTCCGCCGCCTCCTCTGCCTCCCGGCCTCGTTGGCCAGTCCTGGGTCTTTACCGGCGGGAGCTGGTCGCGGATCAGGAGCAGGAGGCGCCACCGGAGCAGCAGGAGGCACCACCGCAGCAGCAGGCGGCGCCACCGCAGCAGCAGGCGCCACCGGAGCATCTCTGGACCCCGCCGCCCTTCTACATCCTCGACGACTAGGCGGCACCGGCGACGACGACCCCCCTCCCCCCTCCAATGTAATGGCCTTTTAATGGCCTCCCCCCAATGTAATCGGCCGTTTGTGGCCTCCCCTAAATGAAATCGGCCCTTAGGCCCTAAAAAACTGTTCTTGTTTGCCAACTCCGGCGCCGGCCCCGTGGTTAGGGTCCGCCGCCGCCGCCGCGCGCTAGATCTGAGAGAGGGAGAGAGTAGTTGGGGGGGACGAGCTCACCGTGGGTCGGGGGGCGAGCTTTGCTTGCTCGGGGACGACGATCTTGCTCGGGGGAGAGAGGGGACGCGGGGACGGCCGCGCCGGAGCAGGAGAGGGCGGGACGGCCGGGGCGGCAGCGGCGCGGGGACGAAATCCGGCAGCCTGGCGGCGCAGGGGGCGGCGTCGTCTGGAGCCCGGAGGCGGAGCGTCGATTTGCTGGACTTGGGCAAATTTTCGGCCCGAGCCACTAGAAGTAGCGCCAAAAAGGCCTCTAGTACCGGGCCGTGGCTCCACCCGGTACTAGAGACCCTCTAGTACCGGGCCGTGTTACCACCCGGTACTAGAGGTCCCTCAGGGCCGCGAAAATTTGCGCGCCAAGCCCAGTGGACCTGTAGTACCGGGTGGTCGCACGGCCCGGTACTAGAGGTTAATTTTTTTAATTTTCTGGTTTCTTACTTTTTTTATATCTTTTGATTTACTTGTCTAAATTAAGTAAAAATTGCTTTCATTTTCCTGTTTTCTGTTTTGGTTTAAAATGAAGTATCACATGCGCTTGGTTTTAAATTAAGTACTACATACGCTTAATTTAAAATCAATTCAAAAATTTATAAATCAAGTACTACATGCGCAGTGGATCATTTCACATCACAAAGTTTGATGCTACATCAAAAATTTATAAATTAAGTACTACATTCCGCCACCGCCATACGCTTGATTTCATTGACATGTCTGTCTTGTCCTCCATACTATAAATTATATAAAAGTTTAATAAATTATTACACATCATGAACAACATCCCTATTTAGTCTTCGCTTTTTCTTTTTGTGAGACCCTTTCTTCTGATCGCTCCGTAACCATGGACAAGGGTCTGCATATAACTTGAGACTTGGGTCAGTGGTCACTTTGAAGGGCGGAATTTCATGAAACTTGTCGTAATCTTCTGACATGTCTGTCTTGTCCTCCACTCCCACGATGGTTCTTTTCCCTGAAAGAACTATGTGGCGCTTTGGCTCATCGGCTGATGTATTCACTTCCTTATCTTTTCTTTTTTTTGGCTTGGTAGACATGTCCTTCACATAGAAAACCTGAGCCACATCCTTGGCTAGAACGAATGGTTCGTTGTCGTACGCAACATTCGTGAGATCCACTGTAGTCATTCCGTACAATGGGTCTTCCTTTACCCCGCCGCCTCTCAGGTTGAACCATTTGCACCAGAACAAAGGGACCTTCAAAGAAGGTCCATAGTCAAGTTCCCATATCTGCTCTATGCAACCATAATATGTGACCGTGGCCTCATTCGTGCTCTTATCATCAAAGCGGACACCACTATTTTGGTTGGTGCTCTTTTTATCTTGGGCGTTCGTGTAAAATGTATTCCCGTTTATCTCATACCCTTGGAAAGTCCAAATAGTCGAAGATGGCCCCTTAGACAACAAGAACAGCTCATCTGAGACTGTGTTGTTGTTGTTCAGATGCGTTTCCAACCAACCGCCAAAATTCTCCATGTGTTCCTTTGCAATGGCGGAGTCATCCATCCCCGGGTTGTTAGAGCGTACAATATCCTTGTGCATCTGGATATACGGAGCCACCAAAGTGGAATTATGCAGAACTGTGTAGTGTGCTTTTGTGAAAGAATACCCGTCCCTGCATATGTATGATTTCTTTCCTAGAGTGCCTTTCCACTTAGTCTCCCCTCATGTCGCGATTCAGGAAGACCAATCGACTTAATGCCGGGAATAAAGTCAACACAAAACTCAATGACCTCCTCTGTTCCATACCCTTTGGAGATGCTTCCTTCTGGCCTAGCACGGTTATGAACATACTTCTTCAACACTCCCATGAACCTCTCAAAGGGGAACATATTGTGTAGAAATACAGGACCCAGAATGTGAATCTCGTCGACCAGGTGTACTAGGAGATGTGTCATAATAGTGAAGAAGGATGGTGGGAACACCAACTCAAAACTAACGAGACATTGAGCCACATCCTTCTGTAACCTTAATAGAGTGGTTGGGCTGATTGACTTCTGCGAAATTGCATTGAGGAACGCACATAGCTGAACAATGGATACTCGAACATTTTCCGGTAGAAGCCCCCGCAATGCAACCGGAAGCAGTTGAGTCATCAGCACGTGGCAGTCATGAGACTTTAGGTTCTGGAACTTTTTCTCTGCCATATTTATTATTCCCTTTATATTCGACGAGAAGCCAGACGGGACCTTCATACTGCTCAGGACTTCAAAAAATATCTCCTTCTCTTCTTTGGTAAGAACGTAGCTAGCAGGACGTAGACGTCCTTTATCCGTCCTCATTGGATGCAGGTTCTTTGGGTCTTTCAAAAGTTGCTGGTCCTCTCGTGCTTCCGGAGTATCTTTTGCCTTCCCATACACGCCCAAGAAGCCTAGCAGGTTCACGCAAACATTCTTCGTCACGTGCATCACGTCGATTGCAGAGCGGACCTTTAGGATTTTCCAATAGGGTAGTTCCCAAAATATAGACTTCTTCTTCCACAGGGGAACGTGGTTGTTAGCGTCCTTCGGAACAGACTGTCCGCCAGGACCCTTTCCAAAGATTACATCTAAATCCTTGACCGCATCATATATATCTTCACCACTTTGGAGGGGTGGCTTCGGCCGGCATCTGCCTCACCTTTGAAATGCTGCTGCTTGCTTTTCTTTCTTAGGGGATGCTGAGTTGTAAGAAATCGACGATGACCCGGGTACACATTCTTGTTACCTACATATATACTTTCAGTGCTATCTAAACAGTGTGTGCATGCATTGTATCCCTTGTTCGACTGTCCTGAAATGTTACTAAGAGCAGGCCAATCATTGATGGTTACAAACAACAACCCTCGTAGGTTAAATTCCGCTTGTTTGTACTCATCCCACACAGGTACCCCTTCATCACGCCACAACTGTAAAAGTTCATCAACTAATGGCCTCAGGTAGACATCAATGTTGTTACCGGGTTGCTTCGGGCCTTGGATGAGCACTGGCATCATAATGAACTTCCGCTTCATGCACAACCAAGGAGGAAGGTTATAGATACATAGAGTCACAGGCCAGGTGCTATGACTGCTGCTCTGCTCCCCAAAAGGATTAAAGCCATCCGTGCTAAGACCAAACCTTAAGTTCCTTGGGTCACGTGCAAATTCCTTGTACTCTGTATCGATTTTTCTCCACTGCGACCCATCAGCCGGGTGTCTCAACATCTCGTCGCTCTTGCGGTCTTCTTTGTGCCATCGCAACAACTTGGCATGCTCTTTGTTTCTGAACAAACGTTTCAACCGTGGTATTATAGGAGCGTACCACATCACCTTGGCAGGAACCTTCTTCCTGGCGGGCAGGCAAATTGTTGCTCTTAAGTTCCTTGGGTCACGTGCAAATTCCTTGTACTCTGTATCGATTTTTCTCCACTGCGACCCATCAGCCGGGTGTCTCAACATCTCGTCGCTCTTGCGGTCTTCTTTGTGCCATCGCAACAATTTGGCATGCTCTTTGTTTCTGAACAAACGTTTCAACCGTGGTATTGTAGGAGCGTACCACATCACCTTGGTAGGAACCTTCTTCCTGGCGGGCAGGCCCTCAACATCGCCAGGGTCATCTGCTATGATTTTATACCGCAATGCACCGCATACCGGGCATTCATTCAAATTCTCATACTTCTCACTGCGGTAGAGGATGCAGTCATTATTGCATGCATGTATCTTCTGCACATCTAATCCTAGAGGGCAGATAATCTTCTTTGCTTCATACGCACTCTCGGGCAATTCGTTACCAGCCGGCAGCTTGTCCTTCACTATTTTCAGTAAACTCCCAAATCCCTTGTCAGATAAACCATTTGCTGCCTTCCATTGCAATAATTCCAGTGTGGTACCGAGCTTTGTGTTGCCATCTTCGCAAGTTGGGTACAACTTTGTTTTGTGATCCTCTAACATGCGCTCCAACTTCAACTTCTCAAGTGTACTTTCTGCTAGGGTATGTGCATCAACGATGACCCCACGTAAATCATCATGTATGATGGGATCATCTGGTACCTCTTCATCATCAGCTTCCCCTGTTGGGTTACAAACGTATTCAGGGTACATGTAGTTGTCATCGTTCTCTTCTTCTTCGTTGTCTTCCATCATAACCCCTTTTTCTCCGTGCTTGGTCCAACAATTATAGCCGGGCATGAAACCAGCAGTTATCAGGTGGAGGTGAATTCTGTCTGTGTTAGGGAAATCCTTCTCATTCCGACAGTTTTTGCATGGACAACACATAAAACCATTCGGCCCCTTGTTATCCTTAGCCACATTGAGAAAAGATTGCACGCCATCCATGTACTCTTTAGAGCGTCGGTCAGCGTATATCCATGGACGACTCATCTGCAAATCACCGCTAAAACCCATTACGATAAACCAACATAATAGGAAACATACCATATTCATTAATACAAGCTCATCACATTAAAACCAAAATATAGTAGTGACCAAATGTAATACATAGTTCTCACGAAACATAAATTAATTGAAACTAACATACACCTATCTAAAGAATTTAAATCCAACAACAAATGCGATCAAAATCGCAAGTAAGGTAACTATTGAACCAACAGCATAATGATACCAAGCCTCTTGACTAATGACATATTTTCTAATCTTTTTAAGCTTGACGCGCACTGCATCCATCTTCATCTCGTTAGCAGCGACGACGTCGGCAAGCTTGACCCCGTGAGCATCAACGATGTCGGCAATCTTCAATTCCAATACCATCTTTTCTTCCAGGCATTGGAGACGAAGATCTTCACTTATCTTCAATTTTGCTTTTAAATCGTTGTTTTCTTTTTCTAAAAACTCGACAATAGGGTCGGCTGGAATTTCCGGTTCAACTACCTCCTAAATAGAAATATATCTATGTCAAGTTGGTCGGCATGATTGTTTATAACCATGAAACAAAATAAATAGTTATAAAAATATACCACATCCGAATCATAGACCGGACGAGGGCCGACGGGGACGGATATCAAAACCATGACACTATACATATAAAAAAACATAAGAAAATTATACAAGAAAAATAATTATGCATTCAAATCATACAAGTAATTTTGTAAAATAAAAGATAAAAGAAGAGGCTCACCGAGGTGGTGCCGGTCACGGGATGGCAGGGGCTATCGACGGCGGTGAGGACCGAGAAGACACTAAAATCCACAAATAATAAATTAATTTGAGCTCAAAATACATAAAAAAAATGAACTACCTAGTTTAGGCATTTCATCAAACACCTAGGTAACACTATAAAAATGAAATGAGCTAAACTTGTATGGAAATGGCTAAAATTCTGCCGCCGGGTGAAAGGATCAAGTGTTGCTAACCCTTGGAGAGATGGGTGCCGTCTATCTTGACAAATCTTGGAAAAAATGGGGCTACACTTAGAGTTTGAGAGAGGAAACAATGAAGATGAGATTGAGAGTTCAAAAATGGTAGCTGGCCCGGGGTGGGAGATGATATAGCGGGACCTCTAGTCCCGGGCTGTACCCCGGCCCGGGACGAAAGGTCCACCCTCCTGTCTCCACCCTGCCGCTGACTGACTCGGTCCCGGGTGGTATCACGGCCCGGAACTAGAGGTGCCCTACAACCCGGACCCGACCTGCGCAGCGTCGGAACAGCCGGCCCGTTACTAGTTCCCTCCTCTAGTCCGGGTTCGAACCACGACCGGGACTAGAGCCCAACCCCCCTCTCCACCAAAGCTCCTGTTTCCACTAGTGTTAGTTTTAACTTATTTGCAGCATACTCTGTAACTAACCCATCTTTTTATTCCTTCTTCTATTTCCTGGCCAGTTCAATGGAGCTGTAAATCATTAGGCTTAGTCTCAGTACTTACATTTATTATCAAACTGTGCATCATTAGGTTTACTGGCAATACTTAGTTCAGCTGCTATATCATGTAAGTTTGCACTGACACATGCTTTCTAATAAGATTTTGGTTGCTGCGAGGTGTTGGTGCGAGCTGTAACAAATCCAATGGTGGAGGCAGACCAGCATTCCTTTTTCTAGATCATTCCTCTTCAGGTTCAGGCGCTATATCATGTAAGTTTATATTGACACGTGCTTTCTTCTAAGATTATGGTAGCTTCCTATTTCCTTTCGTTACATATAAGCTTCTTTATTGTAGGTTTGTACAATCAGCCTTTGTTGGGTATTAATTATGAAACTATCTTTACACTTTTGGAGGTGTAGATGGCGCCTCATGTTCGTGGTAGGTCTGGCAGGCCTCCTGGCGTTGCGTCTGTAAGACGTGGTAAGTCTCTGGTTCATGGCCAGGGAAGTCACGGTAGGTCTGTTTGAGGTGATGTTCCTCCCGTGTTGTCGCGTGCTGTCTGCATAATTCAGTTTAAACTAATTTTGCATCTCATATGTTATCTATAGAGTGCCATTTTCTCCCGCTCTTATTGTATCTATATATTTGCAGCAGTTAAAACATATTGTCTCCAATGTAGCTGAATTATTTAAGTTCATAAAGAAAAGCTTTTCGATTCAGCTACTCTTGCTTTTTTATTAACAGAAAAAAGCTGTTATAGCTTTCCGAATTGTGATTAGTTATTTGTAGTACATGGAACTGTGAAGTTTCTGTTGGCAATTATCTTCGTATTTTTGTGAGGTTGATCTAGCCACTATATTGATCGGGCCACTATCAAGATTTTGCTTTTGACTATGATATATCAGTGTTCCATATATGAATTACATCGAGCCAACCCAGTGTATATAGTCGTCGTGCCAGCTAATGTAACTACGTGCCAGCTAATGTAACTACGTAATTATATACGGAGTATATATCTTGCTATGCATCATCCTCTCGCAGCTCCAGAGTCCCCATTAAGTACAGTTACGGTTATTAAAAAAACTATAAATTTTATATCCATTGTAAATCAAATCAGCTACAAAGCTTAACCCATTATAGTGATAAAAACCACAGATGTTATTTACAAAATGTATTATACAACAAAAAAAAAACAAGAAAACATACCGACAACACAAATTTTCACTAAGGGCGCGGCGTGCCGCCGCGCTAAATTAATGGAGTCCCTCCAACTATTCAGAAAAATCTAACAAATATCCAAAATGGTTAATATTTGGAAATAAGCATAATAAATTTCCTTTTATTACGGTTCTAAATAAGAAAATTATGGGAAAATGGAACCAAATTTGGTCATTTAAATTATGCTAACATATTTACATAAAATAAAATTTAGAACTCTCTGATCTTATTGTTTACTTTTCTAAAAAAGATGATCAAACAATATCTAGAGTAAAATACAAATTTATTTCCTCTAATTACTAATTGAATTTTAATTGAATCATATAGAAAATCATATAATGTATTTCCTCTGATTATTGAAATAAATTAAAAATTTAAACCAAAACTCAAACATGTTATACCAGCTCGAATAAGTTAATAAGCGCAATTTAAATATTCCCTAAATTGTAATTCATTTTTTTCCCTTTTTTTATTCCACTCGAATTTTGTTGTTACTTTAACTTAAATAACTATTACTCATTTTGTTGTTACTTTAATTTAAAGAACTATTGCTTCCTATCCATATAAAATTTAAAAATATAAAGATGATTTTACAACGATTTCCTAAGAACAATTGTTTAACGATACTTATTCCGCTAAGATAAATTTAAAATAGAATTTGTTTTCCATATTTTCCAACAGTACACAAAAAATTGATCTTTATCAGATGAGTTCTTGCTAATAATGCGGCGAGATATTATTTTAAGACATTTAAACAAGTTTCGAAAAAAAAATGCTAAATGATACATATTACAAATTTACAAATGTCTTCCAAATCTAAAAAATTTGCAAACGTGAAAATAATTCAAATATAAATACTTTCCAAATTTTACCAAAATTTTAAAACTAAAGAACCAATAAATGTGAACTTTTTTGAATTCCAACAGTTTTAGAATTTGAACAATTTTTTTAAATGCAAACATTTTTTAAATATAAATTTACCACACGGATGCAATACAATTTACCTTTTTTTTAAAATCTAATCAACCAATAAATGTAAACTTTTTTTTTTTGAATTCCAACAGTTTTAAAATTTGAACAATTTTCCAAATGTAGACATTTTAAAATATAAATTTTAACACACGGGCGCGGCGTGTCGACGCGCCATCTTGCCTAGTCAACTTCTAAAATACAAACACGTGGGGCAGTCTTGTGAAAATGGTAATTGTGGGGAGTAACTTGGAGTAGTAACATGCAGATGTTGCTAGTCTACATTATTATATCCATAGTCTTATATATTTACTAATTGGAGGCACCGTAGGAGGCTCCACGTTAATCCTTGGAGTTAAAAGAATTTTATCCGTCGGATTGATATATATGCATATGTAGCCGTCGGATGGATATTGAGACGCGCGCAGCCCTGTTCGTTCACGTAAGTCGTCATCTTCTAGGTCTCTACCCGTTTTTTCTTGAAAAGAGAAAAGAAATCTGCTTGGAGTCTCCTTTTAGATCTGGCGATCAGGCGACGACGTACTAGTTGAAGTTGCTTGGCATCTCCGCTTAAATCTAGCGACGACGAGTTAAGTTTGAATCCATCTGACCCTCTTGACATACATCTGATTGACTCAGCCAATTCATGGTGGAGAAGCGGACTGTGTTGGCCGGAAGCCCGGAACGATCGGCTTCGGGAATTGTTTTGCTGATCTCAGGTCAAGCAGCATTATCGTCTCTTTCCCGTCTAATCCATGCGGTGATTCGATCTGCAATCCACGAGGTGAGACCACAGATTCTCTAAGGGACCAAGTAATTGAACTATAGGAGTATTGGTTGTCCACAAATATTTGAACGAACCTTCTAGGATTAGAAAATAGTACTGTTTCTTCCTGGTATGTGTTGCTTGCATTGCTAATCTCGAGTTCAGTGGTATCGAGCCATGTCTATATTTTCAATTCGTCCTCTTTCTGATGATGAGAGTCAAATGCAGCGGCGACCAATGCCATGACTTTTTTTTTTGTGCGTGTCATCCTTGCGCAGGGGCCATGACTTGATTCCAAAGTTTGCTAGCTAATCGACCCAGACCAGTTTATCTTTCTTTTTTGAAACGGGAAGCTATCTAATATATACAGTACATGATTGTCGCCGAGACGCTGAATACCTGCACCGTCGGTTGAGTCAGAGTTGCCGGCGAGGACACTTGCAGAAACGAGGAGTCGAGTCGAGACACTTGCAGGGGCTTCTGCACCAACTCGCCTTGAGTATGCTCTCACTGGAAGCAAGCCAGGGATCAAACTATCAAGAAGTGCGTTCTTGAAGGATCAAGAAATGCATGTAGCGTCATTAGAAGGGGCCGGCCGACAAACCACAATCACAAGCAGGCTACGATTACCACTGTCACTACAATGGTTATGTTGCCCATGATGAAGTTGGCTAAACTGCCCATGGTGCAAAAACGAGGTGACTGAATCTAACGTGCTATTACACACGTAACTCTGTGATTATAATTTTTCTCTGATGAACTAATGATCTCTTTATTTTTCGTCCACAGGTTTCATTTTCTCTGGCAAGACATACTCAGGTTTTGACAACCAGGTATTTGGATCCTGCATCAACGTCTTCATATTATTCAGTTCGTATTTCTAAACAGCAGCGTCCGTCAATAACTAACTGACTATGACAAGATTATATAGTACTATATGAAGGTTTGCCACTGTACTCATGAATTGCTGATGGTGATGTAGGCCACGGTACCTGGATGCTTCAGCATTATCTTCTTTCCAACAAATGTGCCACTACGTACATTGTAGTCCCTACTCTGTTTGTATAGTAAAAATTTCTCAAACTTGATAACGAATTAAATGATAAACTACTGTTGAAAAGGGTGAGAATTATTTTCTCTTTCTTGATTTATATTTATTGCGAACCTTTGATTATCTTTTTTGCGTAGTAGATAACTAATGCATTTAGTCCAAACTTTAATTATAGTCCTATAGGTAACATTATTCCCATGCTTTATCTCTATTTGCATTCTTTCACATACAGGAGGCAGCATCAATCTGTCTTTTGGGAAGGCATGCCAGCTTATAATTGCACGATTCCCTAAATCAAGTGGTCGTGAAATTTAGAAAATTTCACGATAGCTTCTTGAAAGTCGCATGGATTTAGAAAAGTCTACCAGAAGATCAACCCTTCAATATTGCATCAAGTTATAGGTAGAATCAATTGTCAATCAGGTTAGATGCTTCAACATGACAGAGTAATGCCAAAGATTTTTTTTTTGATGATTTTCTTGGTAGATAACATATAATTTTTGTATGAGATGAGGAGTGAAATCCAAGTGAGAGAAAATCAAATTGAGAAAAAAAATGAGTAGGTAGATAAGATGACATGGCATGAAGATACCGTGACAGGTTTCCTATTGGAAATGGATATTTAGTTATAAGTTTCACTTCATTTGTGTTTCATATCTTCATCTATGATTACTTCGGTTGTATATTTCGCCGTTATTATTGTTATCTTTATCTATGTTATTATTCTGATAAAAATTGGAATGTCAAAGTAAATAAATATACTGCTATAGAAGTAAAAATTACGAATGAATTCAACTGATAATGACGCAAATTCATGTGTTTATAGAATTTTATTGTCTGTGTTTCAATGTTTCTAAATGAAAATATATTTGATGTTTACATAAAACCCTCGGTCAACATACACTCATGTAGTACTAATGAATGAAAGAATATACGTCATCTTTTAAAATATGTTTAAAAAGTTCGCATCCCTACTATTTACTGGGCCAGCATAGTCATGGTATAATGATATACAAATGCTAGCCCGTGCAAGTGCACGGGTTGACGACTAGTTTGGATAATCTCGCGGATACTATGAAAAACATAGAGAGGTATATTTATTATTTTGTATATTCAAATCTCATTGAGAAGCGATATGTGATGATAACATATTATCTACTAGTATGTATTCTAATTGTCTCTCTCTTCTTTAAATATTCACATCTAAGTGACATCTACTAAACGTATGTCTGAGCCAGCTTGGTGACTCATTTGTTGACAAATTAAGATCTTAAAACTCATCGAGTAACGTGTACAGCCTGGAGCGTGTATACCCATGTTCCTGCATATTGATCGGAATTATCGGCAAGTACGTAGTTGGTCTAGTCGTTCGTGTTTAACATGGAGTAGAATACTTAGAAACGTTGCTAGAGTTTGACAATCGACCTGCCTATATTATCCCTTCCCATTCCTGGAGTATCTGGTAGTCCGCGGGCACCCCAAACATGGCCTGGATGTAAAAATGAACGGTTTTGTTTACCCTAGCAGCTCCGTGTTACTGCATAGTACGGAACTTAATGTTAGGTTTAGCACAATTCGGTCTAGCCCCTATTTCTCCAATCCTTCTATGTGGTGCCGTTCACAATAATCAATTTGAGGCTAACGGTTAGGTATCTTTATATAGTGCTAATTCCAATTTTATTTAAACCATAATTCCGTAGATAATTGTTCCAGAAACTTCAGGTTAACCAAATTAACCATAATCATTAGTAACCATTTAGGAGTCTCAATTTGCAATTATCCCACGAGCACACGGGTGTGAGTCACATGGTGAATTTGAATCCTAATTCAAATTCACAGGCTTTAATCAATTCATATAGCCGACATATGAACAACCCGACTTTCCTGATAATACCATGCTCGGGCATTATACCTCGTATAATTCCAGTATTTGTAATATTGTGTTCCAGTTTATCAGTAATACCGGCTTCCTTAAACATTATTCCATTTAAGTACAATTTCACATCATTAATTCCCTTTTATTTCCATGATACTTCCACACGAAGTTTAATTCTGGACAATGTAGTATACAAATAAAGTGTTGCAAGACACAAATTCCTACACTTAAATCACCCCTCAGCGAGGCCCGATGGGAAGAACGGTCGAATCAGCCATTTCCACAGAGCCACCCTCGAGGGCGATATTTCTCGTGCAAGGTCGGGGAAGGCGGAGACGAGTTCGTGCGACCTCAAAGATGACGCGAGCTCGTGAAAAAATGGCAGAACAGATTTCATGTCACCGCCCATCATTTTTGCTCGCCTATTTCACCCCCTCCGCCTCACCGCCGGAACTCTCGCCACCATTACCCCCCGGAGCTCTCCCCTTTGCAGGTTTTCATAGAGGAGCAGGTGAGCAGCGGCTACTCCTCCTCCGGTCGGAGGTGGTCATCGGCGGCGACCCGTCTTCCTCCTCTTCTACGAGATGTCCTCCTCCTCCGTTGCTTTTGTGCCGGCAAGCAGCTTTGCTGTAAGTTACATGCACCCCTCTCTTGTTTATCCTAGATCTACGAGTATGTGGTAGATCTAAGTATATCTTTAGGCTCTATGATATGATCTTGGTTAGTGTTTTGCTGTAACACATGCTTAGATCTCTATGTTACAGTTAGTTGATGTGGTAGCTCCATGTATAGCTCTTGATGCGATAGTTCATTGATGTTGTTATACATGCTCAACATTGATTTTTCCGCTACGTTTGGGCTCATTGATCCGAGGTAACATCTGTAGGACACGTCTACCCGGATCTGTCCGCTACGTCTGTGGTGCCTTTGCTCGCTTAGCCGCTGCGATACATGCCCGCGCATGACAGGGTCCTCACAGCAAAGGGCTAAGCACACTGCAATGCAGTGGTTTGTCCACCTTCGTCCTTCTCGGATGTCTAATTAAGCTCGTCAAGGGTGGAATCGATCTTGATAGGGGAATCAAAGAGAAGAGTTTGGACGGGACTTTCAAATCTGTTCTCTTTTTCTGCAGCACCACGGTGGCCAGCACCCAGGTGTACCATCATCTCAGGAAGTGGAGGTACAGGGGAGCATGCTCCGTGATTTGGCACAAGCCGAAGGAGTGAAATGGCGTGTGGACTCAAGTACTTTTTTCATGGATGATGAGGTGTTCCTCAAACATGTCTCTATAAGCTTCCATAATTCAGCTTGTTTAATTCCACCTATTCTCTACTTGCTATGTCCCGGGACTAACTGTGCCATCATTTCAGGTTCGCCCAAAGGACGAATGCTTCATCAACACACCAATTGAGAACTATGATCAGATGAAGATCATATTCGGAAAACCGCGTATGCAAAATCCTCTCGCTGTCAACACGCTCCAACATGCTCTAAGCTACCTCTTGGACCATGAAGAGGACCGTATCGTCTATTTTGCCGGGAATGAGGCAGACATGAAGATGTTGTTCTTCTCCTACTATCACAAGATCTTCCGGGCGATGAGGTGATGATGTTGTTGCTGATGTGTCTGTGTCATGCCCTCTAGTATGTCCCATAGTATGTAGAACTTTCTAAAATTGATTCCAGCTGTGTATATTTTTGCGAGGTATATACTAAACCTCTCAGATGATGAAGTTGTAGTGCATCACCAGCAGTTAATGTGTTGAATTCATGGTGCACCATGTATTTTGCTAACTATTAAGGGCATGTTTAGTTCAAGGACAATATGGTTCCATACTTGGTATGTTCCCCACTCGGTTAACAAGGTAACCCCATCATGGCATTCGCACGTAACTAAACACAATGAAATTAGCTATGAAACACACTCATGCAATCAAATCCCTCGTACCCTTTATCTTGCTCCTAACCGAACGGGCCTGGATAAAACATTGTTGATAACCATACCAAGTGCACAACATAGGCAATAATTAACTACCTTTAACTTTTATTTGTTACATTTGTGGTAATTAATGTGCTTGAAAATCAAACGGCCTTATAATCCCAAGGCCTTCCCTAATGCTTGTATCTTAGTTCGGTATCATAGGCAGTTTGCTAAGGTGGTAGTGTATTTAACAAGGAAAGAGATCGGGGTTGTATCTCAACTCTTAGATGGGCACAGGCAAAAAAAAGTTGTTAACCCAGTCACATGCAACTGTAAGCCCAAAATTATTTAAAAACGTACAATTAGGTACAACTCTTAATAAGTAATACATTAGAGAGATTGTCTATTGTAATTCACCTATTGCAAACAAAGAGTGGATAGTAAATGGTGATTTGTTTTTCCTTTTGAGAGGATTGGACTAACGTGGAGTACAAAAAAGAGTTCTAAAACAATCATAGAACCAAAATGGAAAATTTCTTCAAAAATAAAAAAAATTGATTTATTTTAGACCCGTTGCAACGTGCGGGCATTTTGCTAGTATAGATAGCGTTATCTTCTATTAAATCCTGACCGTAAATTTTAAATCTGACAGTTAAAACAATTCAGATGATCTAGACTAATGTGGTGCCTCTATAATACCCTTTATATGACTTTCAGCATATAATAGATAGAGAGATGAAAGTTCAGTGCTTTTCTGGACGTTTTACAAGTCTTAATAATTTGCAAACGTCTCATTCTCTATAGCAGACATCTACACTTGAAGGTTCACGCAGGTGTGCTAGAGGTTACGTGAGCCTCGCAGTGTGGACTTTACGTGACAATGATTGATTTGCCATTAAATCGATCACTCGGCGGATGTGGGTTATACAATTAGTATATTATGAGAAAGGATTTTGGACCAAAATAAAGTCCTAAACTCCTACCAGTACAATACTTGCGACAAATAGGCAACTGCATTTTTAGCTGTCCCTGATCTATATGCATGTGATTACAGGAATCAATGCACGTTGTACTATGTGCATTCAACGCCTAGATCTGTGAGATTATGGAACTAAATATCATACGTGCACGTTGCTGCACGCCTGACCGACGACTTTTGAGTATGGTTGCCAACTTGCCCGGCTGGCCGGATTCAACAAAGAGAGCAACCCAAAACGTACAACCATTATGCTTCGTCAAGCAAGCCATAAACCAACTAAAATAATGCACACGCAATAGCCATGGATCTGGCAACGGGAGCCATGGGCTCCCTGCTCCCCAAGCTGGTCGAGCTCCTCAGTGACGAGTACAAGCTGCAGAAGGGCGTCGAGCAAGGAGTGAGATCTATCGAGAAGGCGATGAGGAGCATGCACGCTGCCCTCGGTAAGGTGGCGGCGGTGCCGCGGAATCAGCTTGACATGTAGGTCAAAGTCTGGGCAGGGGAGGTGAGAGAGCTCTCCTTCGACATGGAGGATCTCATCGACAAGTTCCTGGTGCGCGTCGATGATGACTTGGAGACCGCGACCAAGTCCAACAAGCTCAAACGGCTCATTGAGAACATGGCCGGCTTGTTCACTAAAGGGAAGGCTCGCCATGAGATCGCCGACGCGATCAAGGATATAAATAAGCAAGTACATGAGGTTGCTAATAGGCGTCAAAGGTACAATATTGATAATATTGCTGTTATGCCTGCAACTGTCACTATCAATCCTCGCCTTCCGGCCCTGTACAAGGAAGTGACAGAGCTTGTGGGTATTGCTGGCAAAAGAGATGAAGATTTAATGAATTTACTCTCACATGGAGATAGTGAGTCCAAGAAAAAGTTGAAAATTGTCTCTGTTGTCGGCTTCGGAGGATTGGGTAAGACCACTCTTGTTAAAACGGTATATGACAATATCAAAAAAGATTTTGGTTGCAGGGCTTTTGTTCCTGTTGGTCGAAATGTCAACGCGAAGAAGGTTCTCATGGACATCCTTCTTGATCTTGACATGTACCAAACTGATCAGCTCACCGTGTTGGATGAAAGTCAGCTCATCGACAAACTCCGGGAATGTCTCGAGAACAAGAGGTGCCGATATATCACTTCGTCTTACTTAATGATGGCAATTAGCCAACTCTAGTAATTACATTTCCACTTTAGTTGTGCAATAGTTAATGTATAAATGACGAAGCTACTGCCTCAGTTAAAAATAAGATGATATTTTAGACGGGGTACACCTTCCAGTAAAGAGCATTGGTGGATTTTTTTTTTCATGGCTATGCAAGTAAATGACTTTACAAAGTTATATTCATTACTATTTTTATGCAATATTTATAACACAATAATATCAATAAATGACAGAAGTATTTCATTAATTATGGTGAAAGATGGAGAAGTTGCATGACGATGAGAAACTTTTGTTCACTACATGTCGGCACACAGCCCACGTAGGAAAAACATTTCAACAAGAGTTTTTCGTTTTGGAGCCCCAGCGCTAGTGAGATCTTTCTAAAAACATCAAAAAATACATTTGAAAATTTCAGAAAAGTACAGAAAAAGCCTAGATGTAGATGGCGATGAATTATGCTAGTGTGCAAAGAACTAATATGAAATCCGATGTATTCTGGGCTCATAAAAAATTGACAATGTGTGGATTTGGGTGCGGTGAAGAGTATGAATTTTAAAACTTTTGAAATCTCAGATTTTTCATTTTTTTATGTAACCTAGAATACAGCGAATTTAAAATTGTGTTTTTGCACACCGGTAGATTGCAACATTATCTAGAACTAGGATATTTGGCCTGAACTTTTTAAAATTCACACATGCCGCCTTCAAAATTTTCAAAAAAAGGGGCTCGCTTGAGCTTGGGCTCCATTTGGCTTTTTCGTTTTAACAGACGTACGTGTCCCCCGTCCTTGAGGATGAGATTTATTTTGATCGATAAAATATTCATGAATATTTCCTCTGTTAATATTTCATGAATATGTCATTTGCTAATATTTGAGTCTGACTGTGGCATGCATTATTGGGTGATAAACCGGTTGCAGTTTAGTGGACCACAACTGGAGGCTCTATGTAGTGCCGCCAACCTCGCTTCCCACACAGCCCCCCCCCCCCCCCCCCCCCCCCCCCCCGTCGAACTAGCGTCCAGCTCGCCGACGTCCCTGCTTCGTGTGCGCCGCCGAATCTTCCTCCGGACTGCCGCTGGCCTCACCCCTTGCTCTAGGGCGCCGCCTGCGAGGGCCGGTGATGCGTAGGTCGGTCGGCGCCACCACCGGATTGGAGCGCTTGGCTGCGGAGCATCTTGCGATGGAGGTGGCCCTTGGCAGATTTGGAAAACATGTTCCGGATATCAGTTTTTGCGATGGAGGTGGCCCTTGGTCGGCGCCACCACTGGATGTCAGTTTTTGCAGATTGATTTTTTCAAAAAAAAAATCACTTAAAACTGATACAAATTTGAAAAGGTCTAACACGGAAAAGATGACTTTCATTAGCTTTTCATCATTATATCATTTGCTAAATTCCAAAAATTGGTTTGGGTTTTTTCAAAATAATTTAAAAATGTAATAAATTGTAAAATATTAGACGAAAAATGTGTGATTGCATTACCTTTTCAAATATATATCTTTTGCTAAATTCCGATAAATGGCTCTAAAATTACATCAAAACTACGGTACAAATTGTGTGTTACATCGAGCAGTTAAATAGTTTTCACGGGAAGTGCAGAACTAAGTGTAGGGAAATATTTCTTACGGGAAGTGCAGAACTAATTGTAGGGAACATTCACATACGGGGAAGATTACATGTGAGTCGAGCGAAGCCCAGTTACTCTGTTTTATAAGAAGTACACGCGGAAGCATCATGAGACAAAATTATCATCTGAAGTGTCGTATCTCCACCCAGAAGTACACATGGATGCACACATTTCGTTTTATTTATTTTAAGAGATAGTCCCAGCGCAAAAAGAATCACTCGATTCGGAGGTCAGATGGGTTGCCAAAGAAATTTTTTAAGGGGTATGTAACACCCCAAGCCAATAAAGCACTTGGGATGCTACCACATTCATACAAAAACGTGACTATGACTTTTTAGGAAAAATTCGACAGAACCTCCTTTGTTTTTTGGAGACATCCAGGAGACAACAAAATACAAAAAAAGAACACAAGGATATAACATATGAGCAGGATAGAAGCAGCAATCAGCAATCAACCATAGTTAACTCTCTGTTACCACAACTTCATAAAGCGTCCAGCCACAAGTAATAACTATGACCAAAGCAAACGGGTAGATAACCAACAAATTCTGAGTATCCATACTTCCACAGGACTACAAGGCATTTTATTCGAATGCAACGTTCCAACAAGGTGATTAAATGGGTAATTCGTGAAGTGATGAAGGTGAAGGTGCTACTCCCAAAACTTCCCATGCATGACGTCCTCAAGGTTTACCTAAAAACATGGAAGCAACAAGGGTGAGTACAAAGACTCAACAAGTTCATGGACAAATAGTAAACTGTACATAAATCACAACATCAAGACATCATTGAGCATTATTTATTCATCATCATTCATAAAGATTCCTACATGCCTATATGCTCATCTCATCTCATCTCATCGCGGATACCGGTATCGCTTGAGTGGACACCCGTCGGCATCCACTCACTCCAACTTGTGGAGGGTGCCTCCAATGTGGGTCGCAACCCATCAAAGGAGGTCTCATTGTGCCCACCGAAGTAGGTCACTTTAACATCATTACCATCATGGGTGTGCAAGTATGCATAGAGTGCACATGTCATTATCATTATCATTTCATCATGGAATATCATTGACATAAAGGCAAACTTTATAATTAAATCAAGAGAAGAGATATATGCAAAATCCACTATCCGTCATGAACTTGCCTCAACCGCGGGGCATATACTGTGAATTGTAGGGGTCCGTTCCAGAAGTACCAGCACCTGATATTGAAACATATTGCATACTCAATACACATCAACACTTCAAGATCATACATGCACAATTTCAAATCGCTCCTATGCGCAAGACCCCCCACATTAACCTTCAGAAACTTTACTGAAATTCTGTCAAAACAGGACAGACCACTTGGTATTCCTATAACCATTAAAATTATAAACAAAAACTTGCAAACTCTGATAGTTCTACATCAGGAAGACAACCTCTCCAGTTGTCATGTTAAGCCTAAGATTTAATTCAAAGGTTAAACAAGACTAAAGATGCAAAGAAGCTCACTGCATCCAGAAACAGTTCAGTTCTGGACAGAACGCGAAACTGATCGCTGCGAGCAATCCATTCGACCAAATAGCGCAACAGAAAATTCTATGCATAGCCTGAAACATGATTTACAATTTTCGTTCAGATTGTAACTCAAAATTATGGGCAGAACAACCCAGAATTATTAATCTTAGAAGGATGTATAAAACCTGCAGTTGCCTGCAAGTTCAGCTTACTGATCCAATTAGCTGCAACTACTAGCACTAGCGTCAGGTTCAAAAGACTCCTCATATAACCAGATTGATGTCTCACGTAATAAGCTAGCAAGGAGAAATCTATTCCCTATTTACCCAGCAGCTTTTCACCTCTTCCCTACAAACGCCATACACTACAAAAGTAACACCAAGGAAAAACTGAATCCCAACAAAAAGTCCTGAACCTAGAACAGCACCATCGCTAATACTCTCAAAAAGCCCTACAACAGCAGAAACAGAACGCTACACTGCCGGCCTCTAGCAGGACACGTACCGTTGAGGATGATGGTGAGAGGCGACAATCGCTCTCACGGCCAGCTCTCCACGGCAGGGACCAAACAGAATGAGGAAGACGCAAGGAAGCAGCGGCGCAGCCTTGCAATCTCACCACCACACCATGGCGGCGGACTCGAATTGGAAGGCAGGGCGACAGGTCTGCGATGGGAGTGGATCCGTCCTGACCTACGATATTAAAATCGTGGCGCAGCTGGGCACGAACGCCGAGTCCGATGGGATCTTAGGCCCGGCCCATATTTCCTTTTCACCCGCAGGTTTCGGAGAATAACTAAAACGTGACCAGAGTAGTATCACAAGCACTACAAAGAGTAACTGGTAGAAGCTACAGGTTTGCAACAGCAGGTCAAGGGTTCGAATACTAGCATGCGCATCCCCTTTCTTTTAATTTTCCCTTTTTGTTCTAGCATAAAAATTTGGGGCACTACATTCTTACCCCCTTAAACAGAATTAGTCCCCGAATTCTTTCTGACTTCACTACCCGCAGCACTAACACTAACATATCAGATACAAAATTTAAACATGCAGCACATACCAGCCATGAACTCTGGATACTTCTCGTGCATGCGAGACTCAAGCTCCCAAGTCGCCTCACGCTCGGTTTGTTGCGACCAAAGAACTTTAACGTACTTTAGCGTCCTATGCCTCATGACTTTCTCCGACTTATCCAATATCCTAACAGGATGGACCTCAAAGGTTAAGTCTTGTTCAATGGTAATTGGCTCCATGGTTATTTGTCGTTCTGGATCACGAAAATGCTTTCGCAACATAGATACATGGAACACATTGTGCACACCTTTCATCGATTCAGGCAACTCAAGTCTGTAGGCTAGCTTGCCCACTCGTGCCAGTATCATGAAGGGTCCTATGTATCGTGGACTAAGCTTCCCTTTGATATTAAATCTTACAACACCTTTAGTGGGTGACACCCTCAAGAGTACTTCCTCGCCAACTTGAAATTCCACATTTGACCTTTTAGAATCAGCATAACTCTTTTGCCTGCTTTGTGCTGCCAACATATGTTGCCTAATTTCAGCTACCCTCTCCGTGGCTTGCTGAACCCAATCTGGTCCAAGCACGGCCTTCTCGCCCACAGCACTCCAACACAGTGGAGATCTACACTTCCTTCCATACAAAGCCTCATACGGTGCCATCCGTATACTAGCCTGGTAGCTGTTATTATAAGCAAACTCTACCAGTGGCAAATGATCCTCCCAACTCCCTTGCCAAGATAGTACACAGCACCTCAACATGTCTTCTAGAGTTCGGATTGTACGCTCTGACTGTCCATCGGTTTGGGGATGAAACGCCGTACTAAGTCTCAGCTGCGTACCCAAAGCGGTCTGCAAGCTCTGCCAGAACTTTGACACAAACTTGGCGTCCCTATCCGAAGTAATGGTTTTAGGAACCCCATGCAACCTTACTATCTCACGCACGTATATTGGTGCCAGGTCACTTGCGGAGTCGGTGGTGCGGATAGGAATAAAATGAGCACCTTTACTAAGTCGATCAACAACCACCCAAATTGCATCCTTCCCTCTCCGTGTACGAGGCAGGCCAACAACAAAATCCATGGCAATGTCATCCCATGGCCATTCTGGAACCTCCAAGATTGCAAGAGTCCGGATGGCCTCTTACGCTCAGCCTTTACTCGTTGACAAACCCCACAAGTGGAAACATACTTAGCGACATCAACTTTCATTCTTTTCCACCAGTAAGTTTTTTCAGGTCTTGATACATCTTTGTCTCTCCAGGATGAACAGTGTAGGGGGTACGGTGTGCCTCCCTCAAAATGTCCTCCTTCACTTGAGACTTTTGTGGCACACAAAGACGGCCATGAAACCGTACGCACGGTCCCATCTATAGTGAAGTCTCTCGTTCTACCTTCAAGAATGCGCTCTCGCACTTGCTGTAACAGTCGATCACTTGTTGTGCCTCTCTCACTCTATCTGGAATAGCTGCCTGAAGGATGAACTGCGTCTCCTCATGTGCTACACCAGCAAAACAATATGAGATGCCCATCTGTTCAAAATCAGCAACAAGACAATCCACAGTGGGAGGTACAGGCTTGCGGCTAAGAGCATCCGCAACAACATTCGCCTTGCCTGGGTTGTACTGGATGGTAAGGTCATAGTCATTTATCAATTCCAGCCACCGTCTTTGCCTCAAGTTCAACTCCTTTTGCGTGAAGAGGTACTTCAGACTCTTATGGTCAGTGAAAATATCACATGGTTCACCATAAAGATAATGCCTCCAAAGCTTGAGTGCAAAAACCACAGCGGCAAGCTCTAAATCATGTGTAGGATAATTCTGCTCGTGCTTTTTCAATTGCCTAGAAGCATAGGCAATCACCTTCCCATCTTGCATGAGAACACAACCCAGTCCAACTAGGGAAGCATCAGAGTAGACTGTGAAGCGCTTCCCTGGCTCAGGGAGAGTGAGAACAGGAGCAGTCACCAAACTATCTTGAGAGTAGAGAAGCTACGCTCACACTCATCATCCCACTGAAATTTCACATCCTTTTGGGTTAGTTTGGTCATTGGCTTGGCTATAATAGAAAAGTCCTTCACGAACCTCCTATAGTAACCCGCCAAGCCCAAGAAACTTCTCACTTCCTTGACATTGGATGGTCTCGGCCAATCTATAATGGTAGAAACCTTACTAGGATCAACCAAGATGCCATGCTGATTGATGACATGACCTAGAAAAGCCACTTCTGAAAGCCAAAACTCACATTTCTTTAACTTGGCATAAAATTTATTCTTCCTCAAAGTTTCAAGCACAAGCCTCAAATGGCGCTCATGCTCTTCTTCTGTCTTGGAATAAATGAGGATGTCGTCGATGAACACTACCACGAAGTTATCAAGGAACTCACGTAGCATATTGTTCATTGTCTCCATAAAGATGGCAGGAGCATTGGTTAGTCCAAAAGACATAACCTTGTATTCATAATGCCCATATTTAGTGGTGAAAGCAGTTTTTTCAATATCCTGCTCGCGCACACGGATTTGATTATAGCCAGACTGAAGATCAATCTTCGAGAACACCTTAGCTCCATTCAGCTGATCAAACAAGTCCTCAATGCGGGGCAATGGATATTTGTTCTTGATGGTTACCGCGTTAATAGCACGATAATCAACACACTTTCGCCAACTGCCATCCCTCTTGCCTGTAAACATAACAGGCGCTGCCCAAGGTGAGACACTACGTCGAATCAAGCCTTTGGATAACATATCATCCAACTGCTTCTTCAGTTCTTCTTGCAAGGTCGTGACAGTCGATAAGGAGCCATAGAGATAGGTCGAGTGCCAGGAATAAGGTCAATACGAAACTCCACGTCTCGTTCTGGAGGCATTCCGGGCAGCTCATCAGGGAATACGTCTGGGTAGTCCCGTACCACTGGAATAGCAACAACTGACAGGGAGGTGCTTGGTGTCTCAGCAAGAGCCCATAATAACCCCGTCTTGACTGACCGTTGCCCGGGAAATAAGCTAGCCAGGACAAAAAGAGAGTGTGGAGGAGCAGTTCCCTGAAAGATCAACTCCTCACCAGATGGGGCTTGTAGAGAAACGGTCTTCCAAAAACATGATATCACGCACGATAGCGATGTAGCCAATCCATGCCAAGAATAACATCAAAAGGCTTCAGCGGAATGACCATAAGATTAGCTACAAATTCTTCATCATCTATGGATATCACACAACCAGGACAAACTATCGAAGAATAAATTAGTCCACCGGGAGAACTAACGACCACTGACTGTCCAATCTCTTGCCGGACAAATTGGATTTATTTGCAAACTCTAACGATACGAACGAATAAGTAGCTCCGGAAACAAAGAGAATTAGTGCATCATGAGAATCAACAGGAAGTGTACCTGTCACGACATCTGGCCGTCCCAAAGAAGCACCGGTCGGCATGGCATAGACCCCAGGCTGTGGCAGAGCAGAAGGTGTCACAACACTATGTTGTGATGGTGCAGGTAACTGAAGCGGAGTTGGTGGTGTAGAAATTTGAGCTGAAGCAAACGGAACAGCCTGCCAAACATAGCCAGGAGGCGGGCAAAAGCTGGAGGGAATTGTGGAGTACGAACACGGGCAGCTGATAACATATTAACAGATCCATGAGATGATGCGTAGTAGATCCAGCAGGTGTCCTCTCCCACTTGATAATGCTAGCAGGGTTTTCTCGGCATACCCGCCCCATATGACCTGAACGACCACAATGGTGACATTCCCCAACCCAAGCACACTCAGAAGCACGGTGTCCCTCACCGCACTTGAAACAGATCATGCCTGTCCGGGTACTGGACGAAAGGACGGAGTCGATGAAGAAATGCGTGGAACTGAAGAAGAATGAGAACCTGACTGCTTAAACTTTGTTGTTTGTTGAGGATGGTGATTTCCCGTAAACTTCTTGAAAGGAGGTCGCTGAGTAGACCACTTCCACCACGGTTGCTCCCCTTGTGGTCACCACCTGTGCCACTAGAACCTCCGTACGACCCTCCTCAGCAGCAGTGAGTCGAACCTCCAACTCCATTCCTCTAGCCTGTTTAACCATGGACATGTAATCATTCGGAGGACTCACTCCAATCACCTCTCTGTATCGAGAATTGAGTCCTCTAAAGAATGCCCTGGCCTTTGCAGCCTCGTCATGCTTCACATGATCAACAAAGAGAACCATCTTGCTGAACTCAGCCTCGTACTCATCAACAGACAGCTTCCCTTGCTTTATGTGCTTTAGTTTCTCTGACATTTCCTCCTTGAATGATTCTGGATAATACTTGTCAGTGAACTGCTGCACAAAAACAGCCCAAGTGGGTTCCCCATGAACAGGAACATAAGCGCACGAACTCCAGCCCACCATGCATCAGCAAGACCTTTAAGGTTGAAGGCCACAAACCGAACTCGCTTGTGCGACGGTAACTCCATAGCCGACATATACTTCTCCATGGTACTCAGCCAAGATGATGCATCCATCGGAGTCCCAGTACCATTAAAATCACCAGCCTTCATATCTATCCAACTTTTCAGATCCGTCCCTTGGCCGCCATGTCCACCATCATCAGCAGAGTGGCTTGCACTTCCTCCCTCATGATGACTATGCTCAACCTCTGCTTCTGACTCATCAACATGGTTATTGTGGCCTCCACGACCACGAGTATTGCGACCACGGGTATTTCGACCACGGCCACGTGGATCATGTCCACGACCTCTAGCTCTCGGCGGCATAACTATACGCAGCAATATCAATCATCAGCCAAAGAGTCATATACTTAAGGACAAATCACCAATATAAAATAATACCACTCAAGCGTATGCAATGCATGACCCAACCCATCCTATTGTGCACCAGTGTGTCAAGTTTTAAGTTTGTACTTCGCTCAAATTTTAGTTAGTCCTAGGTACTGTTCTAATTCATATACCTATGATAACAAATTTACACACCACGGACCTAAAGCCCGCTCTGATACCAACTGTAACACCCCAAGCCAATAAAGCACTTGGGATGCTACCACATTCATACAAAAACGTGACTATGACTTTTTAGGAAAAATTCGACAGAACCTCCTTTGTTTTTTGGAGACATCCAGGAGACAACAAAATACAAAAAAAGAACACAAGGATATAACATATGAGCAGGATAGAAGCAGCAATCAGCAATCAACCATAGTTAACTCTCTGTTACCACAACTTCATAAAGCGTCCAGCCACAAGTAATAACTATGACCAAAGCAAACGGGTAGATAACCAACAAATTCTGAGTATCCATACTTCCACAGGACTACAAGGCATTTTATTCGAATGCAACGTTCCAACAAGGTGATTAAATGGGTAATTCGTGAAGTGATGAAGGTGAAGGTGCTACTCCCAAAACTTCCCATGCATGACGTCCTCAAGGTTTACCTAAAAACATGGAAGCAACAAGGGTGAGTACAAAGACTCAACAAGTTCATGGACAAATAGTAAACTGTACATAAATCACAACATCAAGACATCATTGAGCATTATTTATTCATCATCATTCATAAAGATTCCTACATGCCTATATGCTCATCTCATCTCATCTCATCGCGGATACCGGTATCGCTTGAGTGGACACCCGTCGGCATCCACTCACTCCAACTTGTGGAGGGTGCCTCCAATGTGGGTCGCAACCCATCAAAGGAGGTCTCATTGTGCCCACCGAAGTAGGTCACTTTAACATCATTACCATCATGGGTGTGCAAGTATGCATAGAGTGCACATGTCATTATCATTATCATTTCATCATGGAATATCATTGACATAAAGGCAAACTTTATAATTAAATCAAGAGAAGAGATATATGCAAAATCCACTATCCGTCATGAACTTGCCTCAACCGCGGGGCATATACTGTGAATTGTAGGGGTCCGTTCCAGAAGTACCAGCACCTGATATTGAAACATATTTCATACTCAATACACATCAACACTTCAAGATCATACATGCACAATTTCAAATCGCTCCTATGCGCAAGACCCCCCACATTAACCTTCAGAAACTTTACTGAAATTCTGTCAAAACAGGACAGACCACTTGGTATTCCTATAACCATTAAAATTATAAACAAAAACTTGCAAACTCTGATAGTTCTACATCAGGAAGACAACCTCTCCAGTTGTCATGTTAAGCCTAAGATTTAATTCAAAGGTTAAACAAGACTAAAGATGCAAAGAAGCTCACTGCATCCAGAAACAGTTCAGTTCTGGACAGAACGCGAAACTGATCGCTGCGAGCAATCCATTCGACCAAATAGCGCAACAGAAAAATCTATGCATAGCCTGAAACATGATTTACAATTTTCGTTCAGATTGTAACTCAAAATTATGGGCAGAACAACCCAGAATTATTAATCTTAGAAGGATGTATAAAACCTGCAGTTGCCTGCAAGTTCAGCTTACTGATCCAATTAGCTGCAACTACTAGCACTAGCGTCAGGTTCAAAAGACTCCTCATATAACCAGATTGATGTCTCACGTAATAAGCTAGCAAGGAGAAATCTATTCCCTATTTACCCAGCAGCTTTTCACCTCTTCCCTACAAACGCCATACACTACAAAAGTAACACCAAGGAAAAACTGAATCCCAACAAAAAGTCCTGAACCTAGAACAGCACCATCGCTAATACTCTCAAAAAGCCCTACAACAGCAGAAACAGAACGCTACACTGCCGGCCTCTAGCAGGACACGTACCGTTGAGGATGATGGTGAGAGGCGACAATCGCTCTCACGGCCAGCTCTCCACGGCAGGGACCAAACAGAATGAGGAAGACGCAAGGAAGCAGCGGCGCAGCCTTGCAATCTCACCACCACACCATGGCGGCGGACTCGAATTGGAAGGCAGGGCGACAGGTCTGCGATGGGAGTGGATCCGTCCTGACCTACGATATTAAAATCGTGGCGCAGCTGGGCACGAACGCCGAGTCCGATGGGATCTTAGGCCCGGCCCATATTTCCTTTTCACCCGCAGGTTTCGGAGAATAACTAAAACGTGACCAGAGTAGTATCACAAGCACTACAAAGAGTAACTGGTAGAAGCTACAGGTTTGCAACAGCAGGTCAAGGGTTCGAATACCAGCATGCGCATCCCCTTTTCTTTTAATTTTCCCTTTTTGTTCTAGCATAAAAATTTGGGGCACTACAGGGTAAGATGTGGTTGACCGAACTTTGACCGAGAAAAATATACTTAGAAATCTATTTTGAGATTGTCGTGTGTGTTTCTTTTGAGCCAATCAGGAAGAAGCACACGGATCATGTGTTTCTTTCAAGCGCTTGTGAGCCGTTGGATCAGGGGTGTGTTTCTATCGAGCCAATCAGGAATAAGCACACGATCCTGTGTTTTTTCAAGCGCTTGTGAGCCGTTAGATCAGGGGTGTGTTTCTTTTGAGGGCTTGTGAGCTGTTGGATCAGCACTATCACGACCACTTCGTGAGCCACACGACCCTATATATAGCCCACCTCTCGGACATGGTGGGCACTCAGTGTGTACTCATTGTAGTTCATTTGGTATACAAATCATTCGGATTCCCTGCATACATCCGACGGTGCATTTGATATGCGAGCACTCACGAACCACCGTCGGGCTGTATGCAGGGGAAACCGTGTGTTTTGTTCTATCTACAAATCCTTGACCGAATACAAATCATTCGTATTCTCTGCATACATCCCAACGGTGCATTTGATATTTGGGAACTCAGGAGCGACCGTTGGGCTGTATGCAGGTGAAACCGTGTGTTTTGTTCCAACTTTTTCGAGCGCTTGTGAGCCGTTGGAGTTTTTAGAACCAAAAATCAGTGTTTAGAGTTTTCTTCTGAGTTTTCATAACACAGTTACATAAAAGGTTTAATACATTATTACACATAACCAACAACACCCCCCTATCTATTGTTGGGGTATAATTTTTTTTTCGTCGTGTATGTCGACCCTTTCTTCTGATTGCGCCGTATCCATGGAGAATCTTCATCATTTAACGGGATGCTTGGGTCAGCTTTCACTTTGAAGGGCGGAATTTCATCAAACTTATTCCCAATCCGCGGAATTCTACTCGAATAGTTCGGTCGAGCACTGGGCTCCTTGCCCTTAATGCTTATACTTATGCTGGGGCCCACGATGAAGGGGCCAGCCGGCCTGCTGATACCCTTTGGGGGTTCACGTGCTGTTAAAAGAGCGACTGATTGATACCTTCCCTGCCTTACCTATTTCTTCTTGCCTGCTTCTACCTGGGTTCTAATCTTCTAACATGTCTGTCTTGTCCTCCACTCCCACGATGTTTCTTTTCCCTGAAAGAACTATGTGGCGCTTCGGCTCATCGTATGATGTATTCGCTTGCTTATCTTTTCTTTTTTTCGTTCTGGAAGACATGTCCTTCACATAGAAAATCTGAGCAACATCATTGGCTAGGACGAATGGTTCGGTGTGGTACCCAAGATTCTTGAGATCCTCATTCCGTACTGCGGGTCTACCTGTACCCGCTTACCTCGCTTCTCAGGTTGACCCATTTGCACCGAAACAAAGGGATCTTAAAAGAAGGTCCATAGTCAAGTTCCCATATCTGCTCTATGTAACCATAATATGTGTCCTTTCGCCCATTGTCGTTTGTTGCATCAAAGCGGACACCACTGTTTTGATTGGTGCTCTTTTTAACTTGGGTGGCCGTGTAAAATGTATTCTCATTTATCTCGTACCCTTGGAAAGTCAATATAGTCGAAGATGGTGACTTGGCCAACAAGTATAGCTCTTCTCCAACAGTGATGTTATTAATGAGATGTGTTTGCAACCAACCGCTGAAAGTATCCAAGTGTTTTTCTTTAATCCAGAAGTCAGGCTGCTCCGGGTATTCGGAGCGTAAAATATCCATGTGTTCCACGATATACGAAGCCACCAATCTAGAATTTCTTAGAACTGTGTAGTGTGCTTGAGTGAAAAAATTCCCGTCCATACTTGTTGTTGCTTTCTTTCCTAGCGTGCCTTTTCCACGCAGTCTCCCCTCATGGCGCGATTGAGGAACACCGATCGGCTTAAGGTCAGGAATAAAGTCAACACAAAACTCAATGACCTCCTCTGTTCCATAGCCCTTGGACATGCTTCCTTCTGGCCTAGCACGGTTATGAACGTATTTCTTTAAGACTCCCATGAACCTCTCAAAGGGGAACATATTGTGTAGAAATATAGGACCGAGAATGGAAATCCCTTCGACTAGGTGAACTATGAGGTGCGTCATAATATTGAAAAAGGATGGTGGAAACACCAACTCGAAGCTGATAAGACATTGGACCATATCCTTCTGTAAACTTGGTAGAGTTGCTGGATCGATTACCTTTTGAGAAATTGCATTGGGGAATGCACATAGCTTCACAATGGGTACTCGAACGTTTTCCGGTAGAAGCCCCCTCAATGCAACCGGAAGTAATTGTGCCATAATCACGTGGCAGTCATGAGACTTTAGGTTTTGAAACTTTTTCTCTGCCATGTTTATTATTCCCTTTATATTCGACGAGTAGCCAGACGGGACCTTGATACTGCTCAGGACTTGAAAAAAGATCTCCTTCTGTTCTTTGGTAAGAGCGTAACTGGCAGGACCTTGATACTTCTCTGGATTCAGGTCGTCTCGTTCGTGCATATGTTGCTGGTCCAGCCGTGCATCCGGTGTATCTTTTGTCTTCCCATACACGCCCAAGAAGCTTAGCAGGTTCACGCAAAGATTTTTTGTCACGTGCATCACGTCGATTTCAGAGCGAACTTCTAGAAATTTCCAATAGGGTAGATCGCAAAATATAGATTTCTTCTTCCACATGGGTACGTGTCCGCCAGCGTCATTCGGAACAGATTGTCCGCCAGGACCCTTTCCAAAGATTACTTTTAAATCCTTGACCATGCCATATATAACATCACCAGTAGGGAGGGTAGGCTTCGTCCGGTGATCTGTCTCACCATTGAAATGCTTGCCTTTCTTTCTTAAGGGATGCTTGGTTGGAAGAAATCGACGATACCCCGGGTACATATTCTTGTTACCTAAATATATACTTTCAGTCTCACCTAAACAGTGCGTGCATGCATTGTATCCCTTGTTTTACTGTCCTGAAATGTTACTAAGAGCAGGCCAATCATTGATGGTTACAAACAGCAATGCTCGTAGCTCAAATTCCTCCTGTTTGTGCTCATCCCACACACGTACACCTTCGTCAGACCACAACTGTAAAAGTTCTTCAACTAATGGTCTTAGGTACACATCAATGTCGTTGCCGGGTTGCTTCGGGCCTTGGATAAGCACTGGCATCATAATGAATTTCCGCTTCATGCACAACCAAGGAGGAAGGTTATGGATACATAGAGTCACAGGCCAGGTGTTATGACTGCTGCTCTGCTCCCCAAACGTATTCAGGCCATCTGTACTTAGACCAAACCTTAAGTTCCTTGCGTCATGTGCAAAGTTCTTGAACTCACTGTCGATGTTTCTCCACTGCGACCCATCAGCGGGGTGTCTCAGCATCTCGTCTTCCTTATGGTCTTCTTTGTGCCATCGCAACAACTTGGCATGCTCTTTGTTTCAGAACAAACGTTTCAACCGTGGTATTATAGGAGCATACCATATCATTTTGGCAGGAACCCTCTTTCTAGGGCTCGGCTCGCCCTCAACATCACCTGGGTCATCTCGTCTGATCTTATACCGCAATGCACCGCATATTGGGCATGCATTCAAATTCTCGTACTCCTCACCGCGGTAGAGGATGCAGTCATTGATGCATGCATGTATCTTCTGCACCTCTAATTTTAGAGGGCAGACAACCTTCTTTACTTCGTACGTACTGGGGCAATACGTTATCCCTTGAAAGCATCATCTTTAATATTTTCAGCAACTTTTCAAATCCCTTGTCAGATAGTTCATTCTCTACCTTCCATTGCAGCAATTCCAGGGTGGTACCCAGCTTTTTCTGGCCATCTTCGCAATTTGGGTACAACAATTTTTTGTGATCCTCTAACATGCGCTCCAACTTTGACCTCTCGTTTTCACTTCCGCGGTTTATCTGTTCATCAAGAATGACCCGACGAAGATCATCATCGGACTCATCAACAATGACCTCATGTTCAGCTTCGTCTTCCCCCATTGTAGTACCACCTTGTTCAGAGAACACAGGATAGTTGTCATCATCCTCTTCTTCATTGTCTTCCATTATAACCCCTCTTTCTCCGTGCTTAGTCCAACAGAAATAATTGGGCATGAAGCCTTCTCGCAACAGGTGGGAGTGTAGGGGTTTTGAGGAAGGGTAATTCCTCGTATTCCTACAGTCATCACATGGACAAAACATAAAACCATTCGAGTTGTTTGCCTCAGCCACACGGAGAAAATTATGCATGCCATTAATGAACTCGGGACAGCGTCGTCACCGTACATCCATTGCCGGCTCATCTGCATTATATAAATATATCAAAAATCATTATATACAACTAAGAAAATTATACAAGTAAATATGTAAATCATACAAATAAGAATTTGTTTATGTAAATAAGAACAAGAGGCTCAACAAGGTGGAGTCGGCGATGGGGCGACGCGCGCGGGCGATCGACGGCGGTGAGGAAGGGGACGGGACGACACTAAAAACCCACAAATCATAATTTAGTTTGAGCTCAATTTGCGTATAAAACAAATGAACTCCCTAACTTAGGCATTTCATCAAACACCTAGCTAGCACTAGAAAAATGAAATGAGCCAAACTAGCAATAAAATGAGCTAAACTTGCAATGCTGGAAGAGAGGATGAAGCTGCTAAACCTTGGACAGATGGGTGCCACCAATCTTGACAAATGGTGGACAAAAATGGGAATGAACTAGGCCTCGGGAGAGGAAAGAGAGAGAGCAAAAATGGAGTGTGCTCGAGCTGCAGGAAATGGTGCCAGCTCGGGTGGAAGAAGATATATAAGGGAAACCTTTAGTCCCGGTTCGTATTACGGACCGGGACTAAAGGGTCTCGCGCTGGGCCCCCCACTGCGGCTGCCTGGCGCAACCCTTTAGTGCCGGTTGGTATTACCAACCGGGACTAAAGGTCCCGCACGAACCGGGACTTGTGCTGGCCGGCCTCCTCGCCACTGGAACCGGGACTAATAGCCCGATTAGTCCCGGTTCCAGTTGTAGCCGGGACAAATGGGCTAAAACGAAGCCCCTGTTTCTACTAGTGTTACTTCATTATCAAGCGAGGACAACTTTGTTACTGTATTGAATGGTACAAGTGATAGCATGTGTGCTGAGTGCAATGTCCACAGGTTGTCCCTGCAGAGTGCTAGAAATGGAACCACGCCTCTTGAATCTTCCAGTATGTTCCAAGTGAGATCTGTTGTTGCATTTCAACCTGGTATCTGTCTATTGCCGTCTATCTCCAGCTTTGTTATTTTACGTGTATTGAATTTGACTGTATGTGCTCTTGGTGATCATAGTCATCTAAACCTTCGGCACTTGGGGTTTATATTGCACCAGAGATATCTGGGTCTAGCCAACACAAGAATTTCCATGATCCCGGAAGAAGTTGGAAAGTTGCAGTTTTTACAGGTGCTTGGAAACTTCAAAATGCAGTTTTTGATTTTTTTTTGAAATTTAAAAATACACATATATATACATACCACACATAAACTACACACACATATATATACACATACAAGACTTAAGAGGTTGATATGATACTTATATCAATAAGAACTTGAGTAGCATAAGGGTAGTTGAACTGAATAGAACTTATAAGTTAAGCGTACTTGGGTTGGAGCAATTTGAGTATGGGTGACCTAGCGGAAAGTTATCATTTGAGATAGGTTAAAAAATTCAGAAAAATTGGAAAAATTCAAATATTTAGGTTTTTCCAAATTATTTCATTTTTTGTTTTTTCTTGATTTTTTTGAATTTTTTAGAATTTTTTGAGAATTCTGTGGCGCATGTAGATATGCGCCACATAAATAAAATTTAGTGGTGAGACTTTTGTGGCGCACCCACCCATGCGCCACAGAACTTAGAAGTTAAGCGTGCTTGGGTTGGAGCAATTTGAGTATGGGTGACCTAGCGGGAAGTTATCATTTGAGATAGGTTAAAAAATTCAGAAAAATTGGAAACAATTCAAATATTTAGGTTTTTCCAAATTATTTTATTTTTTGTTTTTCTTATTTTTTTGAATTTTTTTGAATTTTTTGAGAATTCTGTGGCGCATATCTTGTGGGTGCGTCACAGAAATGTGAGAATTCTATGGCGCATGTAGATATGCGCCACAGAAATAAAATTTAGTGGTGAGACTTTTGTGGCGCACCCACCCATGCGCCAAAGAAGTCTATTTCGGTGCGCCACAGATAGGGTATTTCCTACTAGTGTACTCCCAACTACGGACGCTGTGGACAGCAGTTCCTCTGACAATGCCGGCGCAACGCCCAGATCTGACATGGTGCTGTGAGGCATAGTACAAAAGCTAAATGAACTAATAGCCATGTCCGTCGACAAAATATATAGGCAAGCAGGAGTATGCCAAAAGGCGGGAACACCATGGTATTTCATAATAAGCGCGAATTCTGAAAGAAGCGGGAAGACGAATTATTAGACCAAAAAAAACCATGTGCGATGGATAACAACGCACACGGAACCTACCACTAAATCATGTGCGATGAGGATAGCAATGCACACACATTTGTCACTCCAGCCGTGTGCGATAGATGAGCAGCTCCCACGGCTATTCTCGCTCTGCCGTGTTTTTTAACTAACTTCATATATTATATATATTGATATTTCTAACAAAAGACTTACGAGGAAACATGCTAAACATAAGGAAAAGTGCAAAATAACAATTACAATAATCTACACTACTACTACTCCTCGTCGGAATCAGAGATGCAGATTATCTCCCTGCCGGAGCCTAAGGCCTCAGCATCGTTGAATGCGCGTGATCTATCTTCTTCTAGCTTCTTGGCGATGGAGTCTTCGATCACGCGATGCTCTTCATTCATGGCCCGGTCGTCGTCCTCAGCCTTCTCGGCCTCACGCACAGCCGCCATGGCCTCCGCGGCCTCGAACTCAGCTTCCTCGATCTCATGCTCAGCCAGCTCCTAGCTCTCGAGACGTGCCTCGGCGTCGCGCTCTGAGGAATCGTCCGGCCTCTCCATCGCCGCGTCCTCGCCCTTCTCCAAATTTGCCTCCTCCTCCTCCTCCGGGCACTCGTTCTCCACGCGTCGACGGCGTGCAGGCGGGGAGGATTTCCCGGAATCTGAAGACGGGGAGGAGTTCTGATACGTCTCAAACGTATCTATAATTTTTGATGTTCCATGCTGATATTATACCAATTGCTACATGTTTTGCATCCACTTTATGTCACTTTTATACATTTTTTGGGACTAACCAATTAACAAGATGCCGCAGTGCCAGTTCCTGTTTTCTGCTGTTTTTGTATTCCAGAAAAGCTAGTCTAGAAATATTCTCGGAATTGGACGAAACTTCACTGAGGGGCCTATTTTATCAGAACACACCAGGAAGTCCAAAGGAGCAACGAAGTGGAGCCACATGGGCCCCACATGCACCCAGGGTACGGGTCCCCCCCGGGCGTGCCCTGGCCACATGTGGGCCCCACGGGGGTCGTCAGCCGCCGCCCTTTCGCCTACTTATTCCCCCCGACTGGAAAACCCTAGAAGAATCGACGATTTCCCTAGAAAAGTTCCAGAGCTCTGTTCTGGCACCCTGCCGGGATGGGGAATTGCCCCCGGAGTCATCTCCATTGACGCCACCACCTCCATCATCGCCGTTGCTGCCTCCCATGATGAGGAGGGAGTAGTTCTTCATCGGGGCTGAGGGCTCATGTCGGTAGCTATGTGGTTTATCTCTCTCTCCCATGATGTGATCTATATGTGATCATGAGCTTTGTAATCTAGTTGAATCCATAGATGTTACTCTTCATTATCTTATATGCTACTTGAGTGGTTTTATTAGTGTAAACTCCGGAGTCACCTTTGTCCCACGGTGCGAAGTTGACAGTGTGCGCACCGTGTGTGGCTCTTAGGCTAAAGATTACAGGAATACTTATCATGAGTTATTATTTGTGTTGGATGTCTCTATGAAATTGTGGTGTTTATCTAGTACTATTTAGGGTGCTCAAGTTGACAGTGTGGGGTTCCCTAGATGTGGAATGCCACTTTAAGGTGTGGTTTTATAGCCCTACGCAGTGGATTGGTGTTCGTTATCCAACGAGAGAATAACTTAGAGTAGCATAGTGAAGAGAAAATATCTATGTATTCAATTATATTATTATTGTTGAGAGTGTCCACTAGTGAAAGTATGATCCCTAGCCTTATTTCCAAGCATTGAAACACCGTTTACTCTCATTTTGTCTCATGTTTGCTTGCTGCCATTTTTATTTCAGATTGCAATTACCACTTATAATCATCCATATCACTTGCATTTTAAGATCTCTTCGCCGAACTAGTGCACCTATACACCTGACAAGTGTATTGGGTGTGTTGGGGACACAAGAGACTTCTTGTATCTTAATTGCAGGGTAGCTTGAGAGGGATATCTTTGACCTCTATCTCCCTGAGTTCGATAAACCTTAGGTTATTCACTTAAGGGAAACTTGCTGATGTTCTACAAACCTCTGCACTTAGAGGCCCAACACTGTCTACAAGAACAGAAGCGTGCGTAGACATCAAGCTCTTTTCTGGCGCCGTTGCCGGGGAGGTAAGGTAAAAGGTACTCACATCCTCCAGCTACTTAGCTATTTTCTAGCATTGTTGCTGACGTGTGAGTGCTCGAAGGTATTTCCTTTAGATTCTGCAATTATATCTTTCTGTTTCTTGTTTTTATTTCACTAGTTAGGCTTAATGGAAAACAACAACAAAAATTAGAGAGCTCTAAGAAATTTATCTTGAGTTAGGACATGATGCTTTTGAAGAGAAAATTAAAAAACCTATGGAAAATTATTTGCTTGATGGTAGCAATGTTATATCTATGAATTCTATGAACGCCATTATTGCTAATGCTATGCAAAGCTTTAAGCTTGGGGAGGTTGATGTTTTTGAAAATCCTTTTGCTACAAATGATTATATATATGAGACCTCTCCTCCGAGTGAAGTTTTTGAAAATCCTTTTGCTACTGATGATTATAATGATTGTGATATTTTCAGTCCACCTACTATTGAGGATATAGTTTATGTTGATTATGATATGCCTCCTATATATGATGTTTACAATGACGAATATGATATTTTTAGTCCATCTACTATTGAGGATAAAATTCATTATGATTATTTTATGCCTCCAATTTATGATGATTACAATGATGGATGTGATACTTTTACTCCCACTATTACTAATGAAACTGTTTATGCTTATGTGGAGAGTAATGATACTTTTATGTATGTGGATCATGATAAGAATTCTTTATGTGATAGCTATATTGTTGAGTTTATTCATGATGCCACTGAAAATTATTTTGAGAGAGGAAAATATGGTTATAGAAATCTTCATGTTACTAAATTTCTTCTCTTTATGATGAATGTTTTGAGCTTTCTCTTGATTTGCTTTTATTTGCTGGGTACTTTACGACCTACTGGTCCTTATGAGAGAGGGAGACACGATTTCCCATATCACAATAATATTAAGTCTCCTCTCTTTATGTTGAAATTTTTGAAGTTACACTTGTTTTGCCTTCCTATGCTAGTCACTTTGTTATTCATTGACTTGTTTTCTTACAAGGCTCCTATGCATAGGAAGAGTGTTAGATTTAAACATGTTTTATATATGCTTCTTGATGCTCTCTTTTATGTTTCAACTCTCATCTTTATGTGAGCATCATAAAAATCACTATGCCTAGCTAAAATGCGTTAAAGAAAAGCGCTTATGGGAGACAACCCATTGTTTTATTTTCTGCAATTTTATTTTTATTGAGTCAAGGAGCTTGTCTACTTCTGTATCATCTCCTTTGTATCTTTACTTTATCGCATTGTTGTTCCAAGAAGAGTCTCTAATGATAAGATGATGCTAAATTTTGATTGCGGCGCAGAAACAGATTTCTGCTGTTCACCGTATTAATGCTCTAAAATTACCAGAAGGTGAATTAAATCTGAAATTTTTTGTGCGTAATCTTTATGTACGTCTGCATCTTTCGTTAGTTCAAAGTTTTTCGATCTGAGCGTCGTAAGTGCCTCGAAAAAATTCGTCTTTGCGGACTGTTCTGTTTTAGACAGATTATGTCTTTTATTTTGCATTGTCTCTTTACTAGTGTTAAGTGGAATTCTTTTTTTTTTGGAGGAAGAGCTTCACATAACATCAGTGGCAGTAGCTAATGTTTAAAGTAACAAGTCATATTGCATCTTTATAGGACATGTGAGTTTTTGATTCTGCACTAACCCTCTAATGAGATTTACTTTGAGTTTGGTGTGACGGAAGTTTTCAAGGGTCAAGAGAGAAAGATGATATAATAGGATCAAGAAGAGTGAAGAGCTTAAGCTTGGGGAGGCTCCCATGGATCTCCCCAGCATATTTCAAGAAGACTCAAGCGTGTAGACTTGGGGATGCCCAATGCATCCCCTTCTTCATCGGCAAAATTATCAGGTCATCTCTAGTGAAACTATATTTTAATTATTTCACCTCATATGTGCAGTTCTTGGAGCGTCTGTGTGCTTTTATTTTCAGTACTTTATTTTCATTTTGTAATCAACTTGATTGGACCCTAGCATTCCTGATTGGGAGAGAGAGACACGCTCCGTTTTTTTCATGAAAATACTCCTATTCTTCACTTATATTTGTTGAGTATTCATATCTAGCGCTGTTCAGCTTTTAGCTCTTGTTTTCATGTATCTCTTGTCAGAGCTATTAGTTCTTTTAAAGAAAGTACTCTCTTGATTCAATTATACTTGTTTGGAGAGTTATTGAAATAAATTGATTGGTGTTTGGTTGGAACAAAAAAATGTTGCATGTGGTAATTGGTATAATGGAAAAACTTGCATATTCTTGTAGATCACTAATTTGGATAACTTGATACTTGTCAATTGTTTTGAGTTAACAAGTAGATCATGATTAAACGTTTGCATCATGTAAGTTAAGCCTATTAGTGAAGAACTGTGGGGACCCCGGACTAGCTGTCCGAAATACCCGATTATGCTTAACACAACGATCCCGTGATCAGTCTGTCGTTGCACATAATCCGAATTGGATACCAAAGTTTACATCCATTACAATACCGAATAAAAAGTCTTACATAAATGGTCATTTAGACCAAGTTCTTACATAGGTGCCTTCAAGGGCCAAACCAAAATATCAGCGGAAGCTACGGCGTAGTAGACATCATATTCTAACGATGACGACCCGACAGGCAGCTGACTTGTGGAGATCCTTAGTTCGCGTAGAAGTCGCCATACTCCTGCTCGGCGTAGTGCTCCTCCTCGTAGTCTGGCTAGGACAATAGCCAGGGACGAAACCAATATGAGTACATTTGAATGTACTCGCAAACTACCCCAACATGAGTATGCACTAGCTTTGTTTTAACTTACAACTTTTTATTGTTTTAAAACATCTCTATATCTTTATTGAAAAAGGTAAGAAGAGTTTTATAACTATTTTTAAAAGAAATCACCATCTCATTTGTTTCTCCAAACCCTTTCTTTCCGGACCAAGGCTCACCATGGTCCATTTATTCCAACAACTCATACCACTCCATTTGTTATAGTTGTATCACACCATCACCAATTCATTTTCTTTTAAACTTAAAAGCTTTTCCAAAAACTTGCACATGATCTTAGGACAGCCTCCCAATTGTCCATATCCGGGGACTCATCGTGTCAGCCACGTCCCGCCATACCAGCTGTATGCGAAGTTGAGCCACCGACCCTAGCCTCTCCTTTGCTCATGCTAGTATAGGATCCTACCCATATGATAATTCCCACCAACACTCAGTCCGGTCCCCGTCGGCAACCCTAAGTGTGAGGACTCATATGTTTTTCCCGGCGACCACATTTATGAAGTCTTCAATCCTCCTCCTTATCTTTCCATAGAGTTTGAGCGAGGACCCAGGTCAGGGGAGTTCACAAACCATCCCCTCATGCATAACGGAGTCATCTCCGTCGATGAGGTATCCCATACTAATAAGAGCAAATTATATGACTAAGCCCCGTTCCCATATGGGGGTAAGTGTGGTCGCACAGATTAAGATTGGTTGTCATAGTACTAGGATACTGTGCATTTTTCATAAACATTCCCATTTTTCCATTTCTCCACTTTAACACCGACATCTCGGCATTCCATAACCACACAAGTATTTCCAAAGGAGTTTGAATAAACAACATTGTTTTCCATCCTAAAGTTTCATAACTACTACATAGGGTGGCAAAATAATTTCCATACACTTTTGGAAAAGGTTTTGTAAACCATTGGTTTTAAGAGTAAATCATTTGATCAAAGTAGATGCATATATATTTAGGTGCAAGCTCAGAGAGTAGCTTGCCTTGCTCGGCAAAGGGGACTTGATCTTGATCTTCAGGTTCAACAAATTCCCCCTCCTCGATATCCCAACGTTCTCGTCTAATCGATAAACAAACAAATACAAGCAATCACTAAACTACTCAAACAACATCACATCATCACAGTATCACAATCCTAAATGCTCTAAATAGCCACTGGATACATCAAACAATACAATTTAATTTCAAAACAATTGAATTAAACATTAATTGTTTAAGTCCAAATTATGGCAGAAACTTGTTAAACATGTTTAATTGCACAACTTGAGTTCTGTTGGTCACAAAAATACAAACTAAATTTCTATAGAAAGCTACTGATGTGTAGAAGACAACCCAATTTGAATTGGATCATTTGGAGTTACCAAACTCCCTACACATTGGTTTGAATCCAGTAGCTTAATAATCAAGTTTTGGTTACCAAATATGTTCTGTTGTTCCAAAAATTAAATCCTTTTAGGGGTAAGTAAACATGGCTATATGTGAGCTAACAAAATTGGTCCTAACTCATTTGGATCAACCAATAAACATATTTGTTTGTTTTTGTCCAGAAGGGTTTATCTTAAAGTCAACAATTAATATTGCTTAATAATTCTACCAAAATTAGGGGAGCTAATACAAGGCAGTACTAAGCTAACAAAATTGGTTTGGAATTATTTGGACTAACAGAGTATCAGAAACAAACAAGTTTAGATTTTGAACCTTCTGTGGCATTTTCAATAATTTTTTAACTATTTATTTAAATGACATGAGACCAATTGGGTTGGTTAAAAATTTCATAAGCTTTCCAGAACAATTGAGTTTGATTTATTTGGATTCCTAAATCTCAAGTTATTGATTTTACAAATTGGGTCCAGTACTGATTCTTCTGAAATTAAAATAGAAAAGGTGTCAGTGTGGATAATGTTTAAATATGACATGGGGGACCCACTGGTCAGCGGCACAGCGCACGCAGGGAAATTAATAAAACCCTGACGAGCGGGGCCCGCTCGTCAGTCTCTCTCTCTCTCTTTTCTATCCGAAACGGTAAGCTACCGTTGGATGGAGATCCAACGGTCCGCGACGAATCCATCGGCGACGACCAGAACGGCGGCGCCGTGGCTCCGGCGACGGCGAGCAGCACGGATCGCTCACCTGAGAGGGCTAGGGACGGCGGAGAGGGTGCGGATCGACGGCGGAGGCTCGGGCGAACGTCCTGGCGGAGTGGTACTTGCTGGGGAGGGCTGGTTCGTCGACGGCGAGGTGCTCTGCTTCCACGGCAACTTCCCGAACTCCGGCGAGCGGCTGTTCGGCGATTCTGGGCACGATCCAGAGGGAAAAAGAGGTGGGTGAGCGCGGTGTCCAAAGGGGAAGAGGGTACGGGCCAGAGAAGAGGGGAGCAGCAGCACGGCACAGCCGTGTCGTCGCCTACCTCGGGCTGTCGAGCACGGGCACGAGCAGCAGCGAGCTCGCAGCAGCGGCTCCGCCCTCGTGGTGGTGCACGGGCGAGTGGTGGTGAGTGTGGTGCAGCAAGGGAGAGGCAGTGGGGCGTGGGGAAAATGCGAGGTGCGGCTCGAGTTTAAATAGGCGCGACGGCGGCGCACGGTGGTCGCGGTCCAGCGGCGTCCAGAGGGCGGGAGAGGTTGGCGCGCGGTGTCTGGGGGGTCCGGGCGTGGGCTAGGGTGCGCGTCGTAGCGGATCGCGTGGCGAGGTGCGTGAGCTGGGCCAATTTTGGCCGGCGCCGTCCAACTCCTCCGCGGCGAGCTCGGGGGACAACGGCGTTAAGGCGAGGGGAGAGGGTCTCCTCTGCCCGCAGAGGTGCAGAGGCACGGGGGCGAGGGAGAGCGCGGGCAAGGGGGCCCTGGGGGGCCTGGGAACGGCGACGTCGAGCAAGGCGCCACGGCGACGGCGACAGTGAGCTAGGGGAGGTAGACGATGACGGTTTTGCAAAAACCCCCTGGCTCCTGTGCACTGCTTCTTTTCCTTCTTCTTTCTTTATTACTTTTTAGTCCTTCTGTTTAAATCCAGAAGCATTTCTTGATTTAATTTGAGGCACTAAATCAATTTATAAAAATTTGGCAAAATTTGTGGAGCCTTCCCATAAGGTGCAGAAGCTCCACAAAAATTGGCATAAAATAATAAAATGTTTTGAAACATTTTCTTTTATAGTGTTTTAATTATGGCATTTTAATTTATTTTTACTTTGTTTACTTTTGAATTTTTAAAACTAATTTGAAAATACTATTTGAGAGAGATAAGTAGTAAGAATGAAATGGGAGGGTTTGCAATACCACTCCACTAAATTTTGTTGGAAACAAAATGAGATCCTCACTTGGAGAATTTGTGTGGCACTTGCCACATTTATTTTTCTTGTTTTGCTTTTATTTATTCCTCTTCTTTTCTTATGTTCTCAAATAGAGCAAGCAACACACAACAAGAGGAAATAAGCAACACAAGCAAGAATAAGAGATCAACACATATAATTTAACAAAAGTTTTTGTTGGCTCCCATTTTTGGAATTAATAATACTTGTTAATAATTTTTGGGATGTTACAATCCTTCCCTCCTTAAAATAAATCTCGTCCCGAGATTTGCTAGGCTTAGGTACTAAAGAGGCCTGGGAATTCGCTCCTAAGATAATCTTCACGTTCCCAAGTTGCTTCTTCTTCAGAGTGGTTAGTCCACTGGACTTTGTAAAACTTGATCGCACGTCTTCGGGTAACACGAACATCTTCTTCGAGAATCTTGAGGGGTCTCTCGCGATAAGTCAAATCTTGGTTCAGGTCGATGGAGAGGTGGTCGATGTTTTTGAAAACATCAGGCTGGTCAGGAACTTCAAGACACTTCCGGAGCAAGGAAATGTGGAAGACATCATGATAATCTCCTAACTCCGGTGGCAATTCCAGCTGATAGGATACTTCTCCTCGACGAGCGATGATCTTGAAGGGTCCAATATACCTTGGCGCTAACTTTCCCTTGACATGGAAACGTTGCATTCCTTTGAGGGGTGTCACTCGGAGATAAACATAATCTCCAATACTGAAAGTGAGGTCACGGCGCTTGGTGTCAGCGTAACTCTTCTGACGGGATTGGGCAGTTTTGAGGCGCTCACGAATAAGCTGAACTTGCTCTTCAGCTTCACGGAGGGTATCTGGACCGAACAATTTGCTTTCTCCGGTATCAGACCAATTCAGGGGTGTACGACACTTCTTGCCGTAAAGGGCTTCAAAAGGGGCCATTTGCAGACTGGACTGATAACTATTGTTGTACGAGAACTCTGCAAACGGAAGACAATCTTCCCACTTGGAACCATAGGATAGAACACATGCGCGAAGCATGTCCTCCAATATCTGGTTCACTCGTCAGTTTGGCCATCGGTCTGGGGATGATAAGCTGTGCTAAATGCTAACTTGGTTCCGAGGGCTTCATGAAGGGATTTCCAGAATCTTGAGGTGAATTGCGTACCTCTATCAGATACAATCTTCTTAGGCACACCATGCAGGCTTACTATTCTGGAAATATACAAGTCTGCTAACTGAGCTCCGGTATAAGTGGTCTTGACAGGTACAAAATGAGCAACCTTGGTCAATCGATCAACGATGACCCAGATTGAATCATGGCCTCGGTTGGATCTTGGAAGTCCGGTAATAAAATCCATTCCAATCTCATCCCACTTCCACTCGGGAACTTTCAAAGGTTGAAGCAATCCAGCGGGCCGCTGATGTTCAGCCTTGACTCGCTGACAGATGTCACATTTGGCTACAAAAGAACCAATCTCTCGCTTCATTCCATGCCACCAAAATCTTTCTCGAAGGTCTTGGTACATCTTGGTTCCGCCGGGTGGATTGAATAAGGGGTCTCATGGGCTTCCTTCAGGATTAACTCCTTAAGTTCCGTGACATTGGGCACACAGATACGATCATTGAATTTCAGCACTCCTTCAGCATCTCGGTAAAACCGGGTGCTTTGCTGAGGGAGATCTTCTTCCTAATTCCTTCAATGCTTTCATGACCTTTTTGGGCTTCTTTGATTTGATCCATCAGGGTTGGGGCTAACTCCAAATTGGCGAGATATCCATGGCTAACAAGTTCTAGTCCAAAATTTTCGAACTCTTTGAACAAGGCTGGTTGTTCGGCTTGGATTAAGGCATTCAGGGTACAGGGTTTGCGACTAAGGGCATCGGCAACTACATTAGCCTTTCCGGGGTGATAGTGGATTCCAATATCATAATCCTTGATTAATTCCATCCATCTCCTCTGTCGCAGGTTCAACTCCTTCTGGGTGAAAATATACTTCAGGCTCTTATGATCCGTATAGATCTCACAGCGATGTCCCGCAAGGTAGGGACGCCACTTTTTAAGAGCAAGGACCACAGCAGCTAATTCCAGGTCATGGGTTGGGTAATTCTCTTCATGCGGTCGCAACTGCCGGGACAGGTACGACACAACTTTGCCTTCTTGCATCAGAACGCAACCAAGTCCGAGGCGTGATGCATCGCAATACACGTCGAAACTCTGGGTGACGTCTGGCATAACCAGGATTGGGGTGGAGGTTAGTCTCTTCTTCAACTCTTGGAAACTATCTTCGCACTTCTGAGTCCATTCAAATTTCTTGTCCTTCTTCAACAGTTGGGTCAAGGGCTTGGCTATACTGGAAAATCCTCAACGAACTTGCGGTAATAACCGGCGAGTCCGAGAAAGCTTCGGATTTCAGTCACACTGGTCGGGGATAACCAGTCAATAATGGCTTGGATCTTCTCTGGGTCAACAGAAATTCCTCCAGCAGATACTATATGTCCGAGAAACGCCACTTCATTGAGCCAAAACTCACACTTGCTAAGCTTGGCATACAGCTGGTGCTCTCGGAGGGTCTCCAAAACTAGACGCAGGTGTTCAGCATGCTCTTCTTCGGTCTTGGAATAAATAAGGATGTCATCAAGGAATACTACCACGAACTTGTCGAGGTACTCCATGAAAATCTTGTTCATGAGATTCATGAAATAGGCTGGGGCATTGGTCAGACCAAAGGACATCACCGTGTATTCAAACAAACCGTAACGGTGGTGAAGGCGGTCTTGGGAATGTCTGTCTCTCTGATCTTCAACTGATGGTAACCTGTCCGAAGATCGATCTTTGAAAAGACTCGGGCTCCGTTCATCTGATCGAACAGATCCTCGATCTTGGGAAGGGGATACTTGTTTTTAATGGTCACGTCATTTAGCCTGCGATAATCCACACACAGTCGTGTGGTACCGTCTCTCTTGTCCACAAAAATAATAGGTGATCCCCAGGGTGAAGCACTTGGACGAACAAGTCCTTTGCTAAGCATATCTGCCAACTGCTTCTTCAACTCAACCAGTTCTTCCGGATTCATCCGATAAGGCTTTGGGATATTGGGGCTGTTCCTGGGATAAGCTCAATTATGAACTCAATTTCCCGGTCTGGCGGCATACCAGGTAATTCCTCAGGAAAAACATCTCGGAATAGGTGAACAACACGGATCTCATCTAGGGTGGGTCGAGCTATGCCCTCGTGGCAGCCTGGTTGGGGTGATTGGGTTCAGACACAAACTCCACTTCTACTTCTTTGTCGGTGGTGATGGATACAGCTCTTCTGGCACAGTCTATTCGACCATGGTACTTGGCTAGCCAATTCATACCGAGTATGACATCTATGCCTTGGGTTCCTAAAACAATTAGGTCGGCTGCAAATTTCTCGCCTGAAATCTCTATGGCAGTATTTGGACAAAATCTCTTGGTTTCTAGGGTGGAACCAGGGATTTGTATACTCAAGGTTTTAGTTAGGAAGCCTTCTACTAAACCTCCCTTAGCAACAAACTCCTCGGTAACAAACGAATGTGTTGCACCAGAATCAAACAGAACAGTTGCAGGTACTGAGTTGACAAGGAACGTACCCAGCACGACATCCGGCGCATCTTGAGCTTCTTCAGCATTGATGTGGTGCAGACGACCCTTGACAACAGCAGCATTTCCGCGGGGTGCGGCATTCTTGCCATTACCATTTCCATTGCGGCCTTGACCATTGTTCGGTGCATTGGGGCGCTGAACATTCCTCTTGGGATTGGGGCATTCCTTGGAGTAGTGACCTTTGTTGCCACATTCAAAGCAGACAACATTGGCATTGGGGTTGAAGTTGTTGAAGTTTCCTCTGGGACGGTTATTGTCATTGGGGCGGTTGAAGTTGTTTGGGCGGTTAGGGAAATTGGGGCGTGGAGCTTGGGGTGGTCGATAGGCAGGTTTGGGGTTTTGCTGAAAGATACGAGGCTTCTGACTGCTCGAACCTTCCTGAGCATTCATCCTCCTCTTGCGACCTTCATACATAGACTTGCGCTTGGTCTCCAGCTGGATGGCTTTGTCCACAAGTGACTCCAGATCACGGAAGTCATGGACAACCAAAGCACACTGCAGTTCATCATGCAGCCCATTCAGGAAACGTTCCATCTTCTTCTCCTCCTTGTCGGTGTCCTCGGGAGCATACCGAGATAAGTCGGTAAACTCATCAAGATAGCCGACTACATCTCTACTTCCCTGCCTCAGCTTGCGGAATTCATCCCTCTTCCTATCAATGAGTCCACCAGAAATGTGCTTCCTGCGAAACTTCTCCTTGAACTCAGCCCAGTTGATGACGTGGTCAGCCTGCTGGAGAGCTTTGGTAGCTTCCCACCAAGCTCGTGCAGGTCCAGCAAGATAGTGGGTTGCATACAGCACCTTTTCATTGTCTCCTACAGCAGCAACTTGCAGATTGTTCCCAATGGTAAGAAGCCAATCATCGGCTTCCAGTGGGTGAAGTCCCCTGGAGAAGGTAGGCGGGTTGGTTTTCTGGAAATCGCCTAAGGTGGATCGCGGGTTCTCATTGCCATTGCCATTACCACCATTGTTGTTGTTGTTGTTGTTGTTGTTGTTGTAAGCGGCTGCGAGTTGTTGCAGGGCAGTGAGATGAGCCTGGCGCTCCTGCCGGGCATTTTCACGTTCCTCCATGATAAGCGCGAGAAGTTGAGCGGGGGTTGGGTCTGGTGGTGGTGGTGCTGATCCTGATCCTCCCGTATTGTCGCGACGGGGCGGCATCCTGAAGCACACCGGGTATAAGAGGCAAGGCAGAAAAGTTCGACTAAGGGAAAGACGATTTCGCAAGTGGTTGTTTAATTTAAGGATTATATGAAAATATTTCACACAGATTTAAACAAGACAAACATACTTATATTTCACAAACAACACATCAAGGAGTTCACATCAACTTCAAGCTTACAACATCAAGCTTACAACATCACCTTACATCTAAGACACATAGCATCTGGTTTCCAAAAGAACCACTACTCCGACTCGACTAGCGATAGGGGTCAACCTAATCCTGCGGTAGTGATCAAGTCACTCGCCTACTGAGGTGGAACCTCCAGCTCTAACACGTCAGCATCTGACTGGTAGGCTGGCTCCTCGGGATCCTCCTCCTCGTCCTCGAGAACAGCCTCGAGTGGCTCCTCCTCCTCGTCAACTAACTCCTCCTCATCATCCTCCTCCTCACAGTCCATCTCCTCCTCAAAGTCACATCGTCACTGAGGAAAGCGTTGTTCTCCTTGCGGAGATCCTCGCCCTCCTCCTCCATCTCGTCAGTATGGTGCTCTAGATCCTCGATCAGCTGGTCCTGCTCTGCCACCTTCTTGCGGAGCTTCACGATGGTCCTCCTCAGCTGGGCCCTCTTTCCGAGAAGAGCGACCTTATCCTCCAGCAGCTTCTCCTCATTCTCGCGAAGCTCAACGAGCGACTCGCGGTCAAAGCGAAGCTGAATCCTAGTGCGCATCAGATCATCCTGGGTGTGCTGAAGTAAGAGCTCCATGTCCATGATGTAGCTCCCAAACATCGGGTGGCAAGGGGAAGGAGTAGGGTGTCCGTCGCAGTTGCGCCTCCCGTAGAACCGGAAACGGGAGTCTACTAACTCCGCCTTGTGCTCCTCACAAAGTCGGGCTATCATCCTCTGTGTAGCAGTACAGAGACCGTCAACCCAGGTGGCCTCCTTGGTGGTGAAGACGAGCGTCCTGGAACTGGGAGACTTGATGTTCCGGCGAACTGACGACCTGATGAGCCAGCTCAGCCTTCCGACACCGTGAACATCAATCTGGGCTCCCTCAAACTCTGGAGCGGGGCGACCTAGCAGCTTGCTCAACTCGAACAAGTCATTCTCGAACGTCAGCTTGCTATCCTTCTCCAGCTGAACGAACTCGGTCCAGTGGAGTGCCATCTACAAATTTTTAAGCAAAATTTTAAGTTAGTGGGATGATAAGTGCACAAAATTTTAAGGATACTAAGGAAATTGTAATGTTTAATGAGAATAAATTTTTGCATAAGTAAGAGGATTGGAGATAAGCGGTTTTCAAAAATACTTCACTCCTTTCTTTTAGAAATTACTCTTTTTGATAACACTTGTTTGACGACCATGCTAACTAAGGTTTCCTAAAGTCAGGATGGCTCTGATACCAAGTCTGTGGGGACCCCGGACTAGCTGTCCGAAATACCCGATTATGCTTAACACAACGATCCCGTGATCAGTCTGTCGTTGCACATAATCCGAATTGGATACCAAAGTTTACATCCATTACAGTACCGAATAAAAAGTCTTACATAAATGGTCATTTAGACCAAGTTCTTACATAGGTGCCTTCAAGGGCCAAACCAAAATATCAGCGGAAGCTACGGCGTAGTAGACATCATATTCTAACGATGACGACCCGACAGGCAGCTGACTTGTGGAGATCCTTAGTTCGCGTAGAAGTCGCCATACTCCTGCTCGGCGTAGTGCTCCTCCTCGTAGTCTGGCTAGGACAATAGCCAGGGACGAAACCAATATGAGTACATTTGAATGTACTCGCAAACTACCCCAACATGAGTATGCACTAGCTTTATTTTAACTTACACTTTTAATTGTTTTAAAACATCTCTATATCTTTATTGAAAAAGGTAAGAAGAGTTTTATAACTATTTTTAAAAGAAATCACCATCTCATTTGTTTCTCCAAACCCTTTCTTTTCCGGACCAAGGCTCACCATGGTCCAATTAGTCCAACAACTCATACCACTCCATTTGGTATAGTTTATCATGCCATCACCAATTCATTTTCTTTTAAACTTAAAAGCTTTTCCAAAAATTTGCACATGATCTTAGGACAGCCTCCCAATTGTCCATATCCGGGGACCCGGCTATTCGAATAGTTTTGACCCTCTGCAGAGGTAGCACGCTTTTTATCCCACACCCATCCGGTAACTCATCGTGTCAGCCACGTCCCGCCATACAAGGTGTATGCGAAGTTGAGCCACCGACCCTAGCCTCTCCTTTGCTCATGCTAGTATAGGATCCTACCCATATGATAATTCCCACCAACACTCAGTCCGGTCCCCGTCGGCAACCCTAAGTGTGAGGACTCATATGTTTTTCCCGGCGACCACATTTATGAAGTCTTCAATCCTCCTCCTTATCTTTCCATAGAGTTTGAGCGAGGACCCAGGTCAGGGGAGTTCACAAACCATCCCCTCATGCATAACGGAGTCATCTCCGTCGATGAGGTATCCCATACTAATAAGAGCAAATTATATGACTAAGCCCCGTTCCCATATGGGGGTAAGTGTGGTCGCACAGATTAAGATTGGTTGTCATAGTACTAGGATACTGTGCATTTTTCATAAACATTCCCATTTTTCCATTTCTCCACTTTAACACCGACATCTCGGCATTCCATAACCACACAAGTATTTCCAAAGGAGTTTGAATAAACAACATTGTTTTCCATCCTAAAGTTTCATAACTACTACATAGGGTGGCAAAATAATTTCCATACACTTTTGGAAAAGGTTTTGTAAACCATTGGTTTTAAGAGTAAATCATTTGATCAAAGTAGATGCATATATATTTAGGTGCAAGCTCAGAGAGTAGCTTGCCTTGCTCGGCAAAGGGGACTTGATCTTGATCTTCTGGTTCAACAAATTCCCCCTCCTCGATATCTCCGGCAACGTTCTCGTCTAATCGATAAACAAACAAATACAAGCAATCACTAAAACTACTCAAACAACATCACATCATCACAGTATCACAATCCTAAATGCTCTAAATAGCCACTGGATACAACAAACAATACAATTTAATTTCAAAACAATTGAATTAAACATTAATTGTTTAAGTCCAAATTATGGCAGAAACTTGTTAAACATGTTTAATTGCACAACTTGAGTTCTGTTGGTCACAAAAATACAAACTAAATTTCTATAGAAAGCTACTGATGTGTAGAAGACAACCCAATTTGAATTGGATCATTTGGAGTTACCAAACTCCCTACACATTGGTTTGAATCCAGTAGCTTAATAATCAAGTTTTGGTTACCAAATATGTTCTGTTGTTCCAAAAATTAAATCCTTTTAGGGGTAAGTAAACATGCTATATGTGAGCTAACAAAATTGGTCCTAACTCATTTGGATCAACCAATAAACATATTTGTTTGTTTTTGTCCAGAAGGGTTTATCTTAAAGTCAACAATTAATATTGCTTAAATAATTCTACCAAAATTAGGGGAGCTAATACAAGGCAGTACTAAGCTAGCAAAATTGGTTTGGAATTATTTGGACTAACAGAGTATCAGAAACAAACAAGTTTAGATTTTGAACCTTCTGTGGCATTTTCAATAATTCTTTTTAACTATTTATTTAAATGACATGAGACCAATTGGGTTGGTTAAACAATTTCATAAGCTTTCCAGAACAATTGAGTTTGATTTATTTGGATTCCTAAATCTCAAGTTATTGATTTTACAAATTGGGTCCAGTACTGAAATTCTTCTGAAATTAAAATAGAAAAGGTGTCAGTGTGGATAATGTTTAAATTTATGACATGGGGGACCCACTGGTCAGCGGCACAGCGCACGCAGGGAAATTAATAAAACCCTGACGAGCGGGGCCCGCTCGTCAGTCTCTCTCTCTCTTTCTTTTCTATCCGAAACGGTAAGCTACCGTTGGATGGAGATCCAACGGTCCGCGACGAATCCATCGGCGACGACCAGAACGGGCGGCGCCGTGGCTCCGGCGACGGCGAGCAGCACGGATCGCTCACCTGAGAGGGCTAGGGACGGCGGAGAGGGTGCAGATCGACGGCGGAGGCTCGGGCGAACGTCCTGGCGGAGTGGTACTTGCTGGGGAGGGCTGGTTCGTCGACGGCGAGGTGCTCTGCTTCCACGGCAACTTCCCGAACTCCGGCGAGCGTCGTTCGGCGATTCTGGGCACGATCCAGAGGGAAAAAGAGGTGGGTGAGCGCGGTGTCCAAAGGGGAAGAGGGTACGGGCCAGAGAAGTGAGAGGGGAGCAGCAGCACGGCACAGCCGTGTCGTCGCCTACCTCGGGCTGTCGAGCACGGGCACGAGCAGCAGCGAGCTCGCAGCAGCGGCTCCGCCCTCGTGGTGGTGCACGGGCGAGTGGTGGTGAGTGTGGTGCAGCAAGGGAGAGGCAGTGGGGCGTGGGGAAAATGCGAGGTGCGGCTCGAGTTTAAATAGGCGCGACGGCGGCGCACGGTGGTCGCGGTCCAGCGGCGTCCAGAGGGCGGGAGAGGTTGGCGCGCGGTGTCTGGGGGGTCCGGGCGTGGGCTAGGGTGCGTCGTAGCGGATCGCGTGTCGAGGTGCGGGCTGGGCCAATTTTGGCCGGCGCCGTCCAACTCCTCCGCGGCGAGCCGGGGGACAACGGCGTTAAGGCGAGGGGAGAGGGTCTCCTCTGCCCGCAGAGGTTGCAGTGGCACGGGGGCGAGGGAGAGCGCGGGCAAGGGGGCCCTGGGGGGCCTGGGAACGGCGACGTCGAGCAAGGCGCCACGGCGACGGCGACAGTGAGCTAGGGGAGGTAGACGATGACGGTTTTGCAAAAACCCCCTGGCTCCTGTGCACTGCTTCTTTTCCTTCTTCTTTCTTTATTACTTTTTAGTCCTTCTGTTTAAATCCAGAAGCACTTCTTGATTTAATTTGAGGCACTAAATCAATTTATAAAAATTTGGCAAAATTTGTGGAGCCTTCCCATAAGGTGCAGAAGCTCCACAAAAATTGGCATAAAATAATAAAATGTTTTGAAACATTTTCTTTTATAGTGTTTTAATTATGGCATTTTAATTTATTTTTACTTTGTTTACTTTTGAATTTTTAAAACTAGTTTGAAAATACTATTTGAGAGAGATAAGTAGTAAGGATGAAATGGGAGGGTTTGCAATACCACTCCACTAAATTTTGTTGGAAACAAAATGAGATCCTCACTTGGAGAATTTGTGTGGCACTTGCCACATTTATTTTTCTTGTTTTGCTTTTATTTTATTCCTCTTCTTTTCTTTATGTTCTCAAATAGAGCAAGCAACACACAACAAGAGGAAATAAGCATCACAAGCAAGAATAAGAGATCAACACATATAATTTAACAAAAGTTTTTGTTGGCTCCCATTTTTGGAATTAATAATACTTGTTAATAATTTTGGGATGTTACAAGAACTACCGTAAAGCTTGTTGAAATTTTGGTTTGCATGATGGTATCTCTAAGGTCTAGATATTTTCTAATAAAAGGGTTTGGTTAACAAGGAAGACAATGTGAAGTCTTATAATGTTTGCAATATGTTGGTCATATAAAACTTGTGTACTGGTTGCTATTCTTGTTTGCTTACATAACCTTGCTAGACTAAACTCTGTACTGAGACGGAATGCTTCTCGTGCATCCAAATCCTTGAGCCAAAATCCATGCCATTTGTGTCCACCATAACTACCTATATGTGGTATTTCCTTGCCACTCCAAGTAAAATTTTCATGTGCTAACTTTAAACTAGTCAAAATTGTTATTATTCCTTTTTGTTTCAATGTTTACTAGCTCATGAGGAAGTAGTGGGTTTTCTTTATTCGACTTGTGAAATAGACTTTTACACCTGGACTAGTGGCATATACATCCGCTTATCCATTAATTTTGCAAAAAGAGCTGGCAACGGGGTGCCCAGTCCCAATTAATTACAACTTTAACCGCTTAATTCTCTTCACACTTTTGCCCAGATTTATCAGTAAGCAATGACAAACAGTGAAATACCTGCGTGTGTAAACCAAAGAGAAAGAGGGATGATCTACCTTGCTGGTAGAAATAACGTCCTTCATGGGAGCCGCTCTTAAAAGTCTGTTGACAGGGAGAATACTGTTTTCATCTGCTACCATTCGTTGACAATTAACAAACACCTCTCAAAACTAGACACTCCTCCATGGTATGTGATTGATGGTAGGCACCCGAGGTTGGGAGGAGTGTCAAATATTTTATGCAATCTCTATATGATTTCAAAAACTTAAAAGTTCTAGCACATGATTGAATCCCTGCTTCCCTCTGCGAAGGGCCTTTCTTTTACTTTTATGTTGAGTCAATTTTCCCTTCCACAAGCAAACACTAGTGTCAACTTTGTTACAACATTTGTTATATGCTACATATTGGACTTATTATATTGCTTTGTGTTGACAATATCCATGAGATAAACATTTTTTGGGACTAACCTATTAACAAGATGCCGTAGTGCCAGTTCCTGTTTTCTGCTATTTTTGTATTCCAGAAAAGCTAGTCTGGAAATATTCTCGGAATTGGACGAAACTTCACGGAGGGACCACTAGTACAGAACGACACATCGGAAACGGGCCAAAAACCCCTTCGGCAACGGAGAAAGGGTCCGTGTCCCCGCTTCCGATACTGATGTGAGGGCCCTCATCGGTAACTGTGGCAGAACACCGTTTCCGATGTGAGAAAATTTCGGCATCGGAACCTCCGGCCCTCCGTTACCAATGTGTGACCATTTCGGCAACGGAGGGTTTTGTCCTCCGTTACCAGTGTGGTATCATGTCGGCAACGGCTATTTCTGTTTGCCCGTTTCCTATGTCTAATTGCAAGCTAATAGTAATTAGCTGCGCTTGCACGCCCGTGCTACAGCAATTATTTAGCAGACATTCAGCCATACAAGTTTACAACAATCATATGAACACAAAGTTTACAACAAATGTTGGAATACAAGTTCACAGCTATTGTTATTGCTACAAATACAAAGTTTTCAGCCATTGTTTGGAAAAAAGTGGACACAATTTAAAGAAGTTACACCACAATGGTGACAACAATTGTTTTGGAAAAATCTATAGTCTCACCAGCGAGAATGCCGGTATGGACAGGTGAACAAATGCCGAATAGGATCTCATGATCATGGATTAGGGTTGTGTAGTTTTCCTCCTTGCTTATGATGTGTTTAAGGACGAACGCAGCAAACTTGCCTCTCACCATCGTAAGAACATCCTTCTTCAAAGGTGCACGTCCCATTCCACCTATAAGCTGCAGGCAGATTCTTAGTTAGGTATCTTTCGTCATGCATGTCTACAAATATTGTTAGGAAACATGAATTGTTGATGATGTCGTGGATTACTAACCGAATCGAGGCTTGACAGTCTTTTCGAGGTGGGAACGACTTTCAATATTGCATTGCACACATAATACCCACAAAGATTTGTACCAGGTGGTTGCTGAGGGCACTGTAATGTTGGTGACAAAATCGCTCACTTAGTTTGGTTTGCTAGCAGGTATTTAATAAAACTAGGAATAAAGTAGCAACTGTTACCGGGTTAACTTTTTCGTGACTCAATATGGCCTCATGTTCTCCTCTCTTGGCCAACGTCTCTTGATTATCGTCAGGTACTTTTCGAACACACTACAAAAGTAATGAGTTGGCGGATTGAGAAAACAACACGTGAAAGTTAAATCATAAAGTAAACTAGGGAACGATGTAATACCTGTTCAAGAATTCCTCCAAGGGTTTATAATTTATACTTCCAAGTACGGAATCTATATACAATACCTTGTTCTGTTTAGGAATGATGATAGTTAAGAACCAGTGAGAACTGCAAAGGAAAATAACAAACTTACGCCTGATGGTAAGGAAGCAGGATGTACAGATAATTTTGATAACAAACTTACTCCTGATTGTAAGGAAGCAGGATCAACTCTTTGTCTTGATAATGAGTCAACGCTTTCACAGCATAGTCGAATGTACTTTCGTATTGATTGCAGCAGATGTTCGTGTAATTGATAACAGCCGGTCAAGGAAACCTACCGGTTCTTTCCTGCGGTTGCACTCGAATACATGGCTCCTAAGTACAAGAAAGAGAATAGTTAGCATGTACTGAACAGAAGAAAGCTATTAAAATGTGAAAAGTATTTGTAAGGTGTCGGAGAATGACTCCCACGAAACAGGGGCAGTCACACTCGCGAAGAGAGTTCGTGTAAGGGGCTGAACACGACGTCAATCAACCCTCATCCGGCGCGGCGACGCTGCTCGTCGTGCCTGAGGAGGGACATCACGGCAGAGAGAGACACGGCGCGTACCCAGGTTCACGGCCCTCTTGTGGAGGTAAAACCGCTACGTCCTGCCTGTCTGTATTGCTGCTTGTAGAGGTTACAGTACAGCGTGCTTGCCGAGGGCACAGTTGTGGCAATGGCGTACAAGGGGAGGGAAACTACTGTCTTCTTCTCCCTTGCGCGCAAGTAGCTAGACTAGGAGTAAAATGTGTTCGATCCCCTCTTAGGGTGGTGCACCAGCTCCTTTTATAGGCGCCCCGGGCCTCCTCCCTGTCCTTGTGCAGCGGAGGGGCTACCACATGGCGACAACGGTCGGGAGCACGGTGCACCGCTGCTTGGGCGTCCATGAGCGCGGTCCATGGGCACAAAAGCTGAGGCCGCAGCAGAGAGGCCGCCGTCCATCCAGGACGGCCAGCTGCTGCCGCAGAGGAGCGGGGGGAGTCCCCACGGTGACGTCGCGTTTGGCGCGTAGCGCCGGCCTGCTCCCTTATCACCAAAGAGGAAAGCTTGGTGGTCTGCGCCGTTGCCCCTGCTTTGTTGACTCCTTTATCACCAAAGTGGGACTGTAGCTCCGTCGTCACCCTGCGCAGAGGCGCGGTCACTCTGCGGCCGCTGCGGAAGCCATGTGCGCTCCGCAGAGCTTGCTTTACAGTGAAGGAACCCTCGCGTGGGCGGGAACGCCCTGTGGAGGATTCTGCGTTGACTTCCCTTCAGGGAAAGCTTCCTTGGAGAGGGGGCAGCGGAGTAGAGGCTCCACAGGCCTAGCTGCCTCCTCAGGCCTCCGCGAGGCGATTCTGCCCCGCGGGCTCCCCAGGCTTGCAGACCTGGTCCTTAGCGAGATTCACTCGCCGAGTGTTGAGGGTTATAGAGGCCTGGCCCAGTACACCCTGGTTCTTACTGGGCTGACAGTAGCCCCCGGGCCCATGACGGGCACGACGCGGTCCAGGGGGCGCAGGCGAAGCGTCATGGGCCCAAAGTGTCCGGCCGGCCCGAGACACGTGGCGAGCGGTTGGTGCGTCTCGGCTTCTCCGGAGGAGGTGGGCGTCGTGGCGGGACCCACGACGCCTCGGAAACCGCCTGAGGTGATATAAAGGCTGCCGCGGCTGTGGGCAGCAGTTCCGCCGCATTTACGCCCTTTCCTTCTTGCATACACCTCCGGTGCTCCACTGCTCCGGCGATTTCCGTTCTTCTCCGAGCTTTTCCGCCGCCCTTCCTTCGCGAGCCATGGGCCCCAAGAAGGGCAAGGCGGCGATGGTGGAGGCCTCCGCTGAAGCGCAGCGGGAGGAGGAGCTTGCGCCGGCTCTCATCGGCACTCGCGTCTCCACAGCGGAGGCGCTGGATAGGCTGAAGGTCCTCGTCGCCGGGAGGAATAATGAGCATGGCGCCAGCGGCGTCAAGGCGGCGCGCTTCGGCAAGCTGGCGGCGGGGTGGTATCCCATTTTCGTCCACACGCTGTTCGCCGGCTTGGTGCCGCCGTTCTCTCCCTTCCTTGCGGAGGTGCTGGCTTTCTATCAGATCCAGCTCCTGCACCTCCACCCGAACTCCATCCTGATTCTCGCCATCTTCGCCTATCTCTGCGAGGCGTATCTGGGAGTGATGCCTTCCGTGGCCTTCTTCCGGAGCTTCTACGCGCTCCGCAACACGGCGCCCGGCGAGCGGTCTGGGTGCGTGTCTTTCCGCATCGCAGACGGGATGGGCGCCGTCTACATCCCCATGTCGTGGGATGGCGACAAGGCCGTTACGAGGGTGACGAAGAAGGTGGAGGACTTCCGCCAGAAGTGGGTCCTCGTCGACGCCAAGGAGCGGAATGCCTTCTTCGATGAGCCTGAGGCGCCGCCGCTGAAGAACTCAAATTGGTCCAGCGAGAAGTTCCAGCACCAGAAGATTGCCCACTTGGTCTCGCGCATGAAGCTCGTCCGCGAGGCTGGCCTCACGGGGCAGATGGTCGCTGAGGACTTCGTGAGGCGGCGCATCGCTCCCCTCCAGGCGCACACGAAGCCGGTGTGGATGTACTCCGGCCCGGCAGATCCAATGCGCTTGCACCTCAGCGCCCACGCGCCAGACGACGTCGCCTCCATCTTAGGCACGCTCTTCATCGCCCCGGAGATCCCTGTTCCGGGCACTGAGCACCTGAGGCCCCTCCACCAGCTCACTCCAAAGAAGCGCCTCGCAGTTCTGGAGATGATGCCGACGTTCACGCCAGAGGGCTTGGAGGGAGAAGAGGCGAAGGGGGCTGCGGCGCCTGTGGTGGAGGAAGACTTGTTTGGCGAGTCCTCTGCTGCTTCAGACGCCGAAGCTGACGCCGCCGGAGGAGTCAACCCCTCGTCAGGGGAGGCGAGCTCTTCAAAGCAGGCGGCCCCTGAGGAGGAGATCCTGGAGATATCGTCCGATGTGGACGAGGATTTTGTGGTGGCCCCGTCACGACGGGCCACAGAAGAAGAAGACGAAGACGGAGACGATAGCGGCCCGGAGGCCGCGGCAAAGCGGTGCGAGCCCCGCACCAAGGCCATCCACGACAGGGCCGCCAGAAGCCTGGAGAGCACTCCTCTTAAGAGGAAGCTGAGGCGGCCCCTGAGGAGCCCAGCGCTGGAGCCTCATCAGGCCTGCGGCGCTCTGCCAACAAGGTGTGGGTGGACACCCGCGCCAAGCCATCTGGGTGAGTACTGTTTCTTCTTGACTCGTTCTTGCTTATCGAGAGTTCTTGCCTTTCTCGAGGATCTCACTGTCTTGATTATCAGGGGTCTGGTTCATGCGAAGCGCCGCCGACTCCGCAAGGCTGCGGACGTGCGGCGCGCGCTACGCCCGTTGTTGAGGGGCCTACGGCGCCCCTTGGAGAAGAGACTGAGGAGCCCGTGGTGACAGTCACCACGGGCCGGCTGTTGACGAGGCCATGAGGCCTGTGGGGGAGACGCCCCTTGAAGAAGCAACTGCCTCGCCACCTCCTGCCGAGAGTCAGATTGAGGAGGCGGTGAAGGCTCCGTCGCCGCCGCGCCCTGATGCTCCACTGGAGCCCCCAGAGACACCCGCCGTGGAGACGGCGGGGACCAGCACACAGGCGCCGGGAGGCGCCGACGTCGAGATGGAGGAGGGAACTCCTCCGCCGCCCCCTCCAAATTCCGAGCCTGAGGGGGAGGCCACTTCTTCTGAGGCCGCAGCAGGCGAGGCTGCGGTTGAGCCACTGGTGGCTAGGCCTCCCTCGCCAGCCCCCGAGGCCCACGAGGAGGTCGTCGTGGAGAACAACGACGCACAAGACGGTGGGGGCCCGCTCCTGGGCCCCGTGTTGACCCTGGTCCAAGCACTGTGCTTTCAGCACCAGAGGCTGGCGCTGGGGTGGAGGACGCTGCGCCACGTGAGGGCTCTTGGGCCTTGGTCTTGAGCGACCGGAGCCGGAGCAGCGCGTGCCGCCAAGCTGCCCTCCGTTTGGTGAGGGGCACCCTAGACGGGCTAGAACCCAACTTGCCCTTGAGGAGGCGGAGCTTGGCAGGAGGTACGACGCCCTTGCTGCTGACTGGGCCCGCTTCTTCGAAGTCAGGCGGCGGAGTGGCCCTGACGACCAAGCCTTCAGGCGCAGCGCGACGAGGCGACGCGGCAGGCCCAGGAGATCCGCGAGAACGCGGAGCGCGAGGCGCAAGGGCCTTGGCGCCGGTCCAGGCGGAACGCAAGGCGGCTGCAGAGGATCGGGAGGCGGCTGTGGCGGAGCGCCAGGCTGCAGCCTCCGACCGAGCGGCTATCGAGACCTCCCTCGCCGACCAGCGCAAGGAGCTGGCCAGCCGCGAGGAGAAGATAATTGCTGAAGCTGAGGTGGTGAGGAAGTCTCTGGAGCAGCATCGTCTGTCGCTGGAGGCTCGCGAGCAGGCCATGACGACACGCGAAGCTGAGGTGCTCAAGCGTGAGGAGAAACTGGAGCAGGCGGAAACAGACATGAACAGAGAACGTGAGGCCTTGGAGTCCCGCGAGAGCAGCTTGGCTGAGGCCATGGGCAAGCACGACAAGGAGGTGGAGCGGCACCGGGAGCTTGTGGAGAAGGCCAACCAAAAGCTTGCCGAGAAGAAAAAGGAGGCGGAGGCCCTCACCAAGCAAAAAGAGTACCGCACTGCTGTCACACAGGCCGTCTCCCGGGAGTATGCTGGGAAGTTCAAGAAGCAGGAGGACGGCTTCCAGAAAAAGCGCAGAGAGCTCGGCAAGCGCATTCGCCAGCTGGAGGAGTGGAACGCCAACTTGAAATCCTCGCTGAAGCGCGCCAAGGACGCTAATCTCCGCACGGAACAGGCCCTCGAGCGCTCGGAGCAGGACCTCACAGCCCTGATGGCAGACATGCAGGAGTTGAATGCGCAGGTGGCCCCTGTTGTGGAGAGGGTCGAGGAGGCTGAGCAGAGCGCGGTGGCGGCACGGGTCTTGACGCAGCAGCGGGAGCGTATGTTCCGATCTTTGGTGACGCGCGGGAACGCTCTTGCTGCGAAGCTGGGGGTGGATGCTCCTGCCGTCCCCGTCCACGGGAACGCCGACGTCGCCACGTATCTGACCTACTTCGACCAGCTCTTCTCCGTCCTTGAGGGCCCTGTGGCGGAACTCGACGATGTTGTCGACGAGGAGTGCCGCAAGCTCCTGCTGGTGGCGGTCGAGCGCGTCTTCGTCAACCTCAAGCGCCTATATCCATGCTTCGACTTCGAGTCCGTGACCGAGCCCATGGGGATGCTCAGATCGAGACGCGCCTCTTCAACTCGCTGCGGGAGGAGATCAACGACTATGTCAACCGCTTCAAGAGGGTCGCTGAAGAGCCGGCCTCTGGCGAGGAGGAAGACGTCGAGGAGGAAGGCGCGGAGGAAGATGACGCTGAGGAGGATGAGGCCGCCAAGACTTCTGCTTAAGCTGCTCCTGCCACAAGTCGCGCCTGAGGCGCAAGTTATCTTTGTTTAAAGACTTTGTTTCATTTGTGATGGTCTGTAAAACACTTTATTGTGCTGCAATGTGTGTGCCCCTCGACGGGCATTTTATCCCTATTCCATGCCTTTTTCGCTTTACGTCGTCAGGACCCGTCTCTTAGCGCTATGACTCCGCCACTACGGTATGCCAGAGCAATGACTCAGCAAGGCCGGGGGGTGTTTAAGGCTTAGAGAGGTAAGAGCTCTCGAGTCGCGATGCTCGAGGGCTCCCCTTTGACGCTCAAGCAGTCCATGAAATGCGAAGGAGAAAATACCCGCCCGAGGGACGGAAGTTGCTCGTGAGAGGAAAAACACAACGCCTGAGGTGTAAGCGCAGGACTTAGCTTAGCGAGGTTCTGGCCTCGTGGAGGGCGTTGATTTCCCTGAAGGTGTGCTTCCCTCTTTGGGTCTGGAGCGTGACTCCACGAGCCTTGGGGGGACTCTTGTTCCCTGTGTAGGTTAGAGGCGGAACCAAAGCAAAACATGGTAGAGAAACTCATGCGCGCTTATAGGTTTCCTCATGGGTGCCTCGCGAGGAGAGTAAGTACCAAAGGTCCTTAGGTGAGGTGGCAGGTTTGGGAGCAAGCCCCTGGGCCAGAGCTCTTTGGTGAGGTAACAGGCGTGAGAGCGTGCTCACGTGTTAGAGCTCGGATCCTTTTGGATTTTGCGGTGCTGCTGGGATGCTCCCGAGGCACAGTCACCGTACTCAGCCCCCGCTCGCGAGGTGCGCAAGGGGAAAGATATGAGCGCGAATGAAAACACAGAGTAATGAGAACTAAAACTCACCCCCAAAATATTACATAGCGGCGCCGCAGCGCAATGTTTCACTAGGAAACGAATTGGTTCGTTACACTTGGGCTTGCCAAGATAAAGTTTCCATGTCGAGGCATGGGGACCACATTCAGTGGCTGAGACTCTTCACGGCCTGCGGCGGCACGTTACAGGAAGAGCTCAGAGGGACTGGCCCTCAGAGAGAGAAGCTTTTGTGAAGCTTGGAGGTGAAGCTGTGCGCTTTCCTCTAGAGACAAAAAATGCCTGGTGTGATAGAGATCACGGGTAGAACTTGCGTAGATGCGCGATGTTCCAAGGGTTCTTGACCGGGATGCCGTCCTCCGTCTCGAGGCGCACCGCGCCAGGTCTGGCGACATGCGCGACCCTGTAGGGGCCTTCCCACATGGGCGAGAGCTTGTGGAGACCTTCCCTGGAGAGGATCCTCCTGAGGACAAGGTCGCCTGTCTCGAGAGTGCGCGGACGTATGTGGCGGCTGTGGTAGCGTCGCAGGTCTTGCTGGTACTTTGCCGCTCTGAGGGCGGCTCGGCGGCGCAACCCGTCGAGGAACAGCAGGTCGTCGTTGTGGAGGTCTTCTTGATTGTCCTCATTGAAGGCAAGGACCCTTGCGGACCCGTGCTTGATCTCTGTGGGGAGGACTGCTTCGGCTCCATACACCAGGGCGAATGGCGTCTCACCAGTGGGCTTTGTAGGGTTCGTGCGGATGGACCAGAGCACGGAGGGGAGCTCATCGATCCAGCCCTTGCCATAGCCCTTGAGGCGGTTGAAACTTCTCGTCTTGAGGCCCTTGAGGACCTCAGCATTTGCTCGCTCGGCTTGACCATTGCTCTGTGGGTGAGCTACCGAGGCGAAACAGAGCTTGGTGCCGAGGCTCTCGCAGTAAGCCCTGAAGATGCCGCTGGTGAACTGTGAGCCATTGTCGGTGATGATGCGGTTTGGCACACCAAAGCGGCAGACCAGGCCTCTGATGAACTTCACGGCTGCCCTGGCTGGGATGGTGCGCACCGCTTCAACCTCTGCCCATTTGGTGAACTTGTCAACAGCCACGAAGAGGAAGCGGTAGCCCCCTTGCGATCTCGGGAAGGGTCCCAAGATGTCCAGCCCCCAGACCGCGAACGGCCAGGAGAGCGGGATGGTCTGGAGTCCCAGTGCAGGCTGATGGACTTGCTTGGCGTGGAACTGGCATGCATCGCAAGACTGAACGATGGTGACGGCATCTTGAAGCACTTGAGGCCAGTAGAAACCGCTCCTGAAGACCTTGCCAGCGAGGGTGCGCGCGCAGGAATGGTGGCCGCACTCTCCACTGTGTATGTCCCTGAGGAGCATGCGTCCTTCCTCAGGAGGCACACACTTGAGGGCAATGCCATTTGGGCGCTTGCGGTATAGGTCTCCCTCAAGGATGTAATAGGATTTCGCTTGTCGAGCGACTCGTTCTGCCTCTGCGTCTTCCTCGGGAAGGACTCCTTTTAGCAAGTAGTCCTTGAGCTCGTCAACCCAGCCTGTTTCTTGGTGCACCATGGTTAGCATCAGACGCTCCCCTGAGGATGGGCCACAGTTGGGTGCGCCACCTGTGGGAGGTGGTGGGAGTACTTCGTCTGTGCTTGTAGCTGGTGCTTGCAGCGGCTGCTTTATGGACGCCTTGGAGAGCCTCTCTTCAAAGACACCTGCGGGCTGGGCCTCCCTTCGCGATGCGCGCTTGGCGATGTCATCTGCTTCCTGGTTCTCCTTGCGCGGGATGTGCATGAGCTCCATGCCCCTGAAGTGCTTCTCGAGCTTGCGGACCTCTTCAAGGTAGGCAGCCATATGGCTGTCTTTAGGGGTGTAGCTCTTGTTGGAGAAGTTGACCAGGAGCTGGGAGTCGCCTTTGATGAGTAGGTGCTTGACACCGAGGGCAATGGCAGCTCTGAGCCCGGCGAGGAGGCCTTCATATTCAGCGATGTTGTTGGAGATCTTGTCCATCGTGAAACACAACTGGATGGCATAGTGGAGCTTGTCGCCTTTAGGTGAGGTCAGGACAACGCCAGCGCCTCCGTTGCGGCAGGAGAAAGCTCCATCGAAGTGCATGGTCCAGTGGCTTGGCATTGTATCTCCAGGCGGTATAGTTTCTGCTTCAGGAGGCTCTTCAGGAGTTGGGTCTGTCCATTCGGCGACAAAATCTGCCAGTGCTCTTCCTTTGATGACCCTTGTGGTGTCAAAACGCAAGTTGAAAGGCTGCAGCTCGATGTTCCACCCTGCTACGCGATCAGTGGCGTTGGGGTTGCGCAGGATTTGCTCCAGAGGGAATGATGTGACCACCGTGACAGGGTGGCCCTGGAAGTAGTGGCGCAGCTTTCTGGAGGCGATGAGCAGGGCGAGAAGGAGCTTCTGCTGCGTAGGGTACCGCTCGCGAGCATCTCTTAGCACAGTACTGACATAGTAGACTGGATGCTCGACAAGGGTTGTGGAGGGTGACGCGGCGTTGGCTCCCTCGAGGGACTCCTCAGGCCCTTTGGCGAGGTTTCCTTGTGGAGGAGTCTCAGCAGGGGTGCCTGTAGTAGGCTCGACAGCTGGCTGTGGGTCTGGCTCTGGGCCTGGAGGGACTTTTTCCTTGTCGGGAGGCTCTGGACTTGGAGTGGCAGCACTTTTCTTGGGGAGGACTGGCTCTTCTCTTTCGACCACCAGGACGGCGCTTGCGGTTTGTGGAGTGGCTGCAAGGTACAGCTTTAGATGCTCGCCCGTCCTGGGGGCTACCATAACTGGTGCGCTAGCCAAGTACTTCTTCAAGTCCTCAAATGCCTTGTCTGCCTCTGGAGTCCACTTGAAGGTGCCGGACTTCTTCATGATCTTGAAAAATGGCAGGGCCCTCTCGCCAAACTTGGAGATGAAGCGGCCCAAGCTGGCCATGCACCCAGCTAGGCGCTGCATGTCCTTGAGGCGGCGAGGTGGCTGCATTTCTTCTATGGCCTTGATCTTGTCAGGGTTTGCTTCTATGCCGCGATGGGACACGAGGAACCCGAGGAGTTTGCCTGAAGGTACCCCGAAGACGCACTTGGCGGGGTTTAGCTTGATGTTCACCTTGCGCAGGCTGGCGAAGGTCTCCTCGAGGTCCTTCAAGAGAGTGTCTCCCTCGCGAGACTTGACTACGATGTCGTCAACATATGCCTCTGCATTTCTTCCCATCTGAGCCCCCAGGGCGATCCTCATGAGCCTCTGGAAGGTGGCGCCGGCGTTCTTCAACCCGAAGGGCATGCAAGTGTAGCAATACACGCCACAGGGGGTGAGGAACGCTGTTTTCTCCTCGTCCTCTTTAGCCATTTTGATCTGGTGGTAGCCTGAGAAGGCGTCCAGAAAACAGAGGAGATCACAGCCGGCTGTGGAGTCCACGATCTGATCAATCCTTGGCATGGGGTATGGGTCCTTGGGGCAGGCTTTATTTACATCAGTGTAATCGATGCAGAGCCGGCCTCCCCCATTGGGTTTTGGGACAACCACGCCATTAGAGACCCAGGTGGGGTGGGCAACTTCTCGAATAATGTCTGCTGCTTTTAGCTTTTCTACTTCTTTGATGATGAAGGCTTGCTTCTCAGGGGCTTGTTTCCGTGCTTCTGCTTGACGGGGCGTGCGTTGGACACACAGCTAAGTGGTGCTCGATCACCTCCCTTGGTACGCCGGACATTTCTGACGGAGTCCATGCGAACATGTCAGAATTTGCCCGAAGGAAGGCGACGAGCGCGCTTTCCTATTTGGGAGGTAAGCCAGCGCCTATGGTGACGCTAGCCCCCGAGCCCTCAGCCCCCGAATCGCTGGTGCTCAGCGACACCTTCTTTGTAGCGGCCTGCTCCTGAGAGAACAGCTGCTTCTTCTTCTTGGGCCTCGCGAGGGGCTCCAGGTCTTCGTCAGCAGGGAACGCCATGGCAGCGGCTTTGTAGGCGAGCTCGACAGCGCGTGTAGCGTCCTGTACGTGACCATGGATGGTGATGGTGCCGCCGCTGCCAGGGATCTTGACCATGTTGTAGGCGTGATGCGTGACGGCCATGAACTTCGCGAGGGCGGGGTAGCCGAGGATGGCGTTGTAGGGCAGGCCAATGTGCGCGACGTCGAAGTCGATGAGCTCGGTGCGATAGTTTTGCTGCGTGCCAAAGGTGACTGCAAGCCTCACTTGCCCCAGAGGCGAGATTGAGCCGCTGGTGACCCCTGTGAAGGGCCTGGAGGGCATAAGCCACTCGTAGGGCACTTGAAGCGTCTCAAAGGTCTCGACAGAGATGACGTTCAGGCCTGCACCCCCATCAATGAGCGTTTTGCCGACGGCGATATTGTTGATGGTGGGGGTGCACACCAGCGGGAGGGTGCCTACAGTCTTGGTCGACTTGGGGTGGTCCTTGGCGTCGAAGGCGATGGTGTACTGAGACCACTTGAGGGGACGCGATGTCTCCACCCCAGGCAGCGCTGCGTTGAGCTCACGGGCGAACTGCTTGAACTGATTGTTGGACTTGGGCGCCTGAGCCCCGCCGAGGATGCACGCCATGGCGCCTCTAGGGGCCTGGTAGCCCCCAGGCTCCTCGTCAGGGAGGTTGTTGTTCTTCTCAGCGGCGTTGGCCTGAGTCCCTTGAGGCTTCTGGTAGCCACCTTTGCGTCCGCCCTTGCGGTAGTTACGGCCTCTGCCGCGACCACCGCTGCCTTCTTCCTGCTCGCGCTTCTTGCTCAGCTGCTTGAGGTCGTAGCAGTTCTCTGTCGCGTGGCCGCGCCTGTTGTGGTAGATGCAGAAGGGACGGTTGTCATCTTCTTCTCGCCATCCTCTGCAGAGTCCTCTCGAGCGTGCTTAGCGCCGGGCTCAGCAGCCAGCACAGCAGTAGGCTTGCGCTTGGTCTCGTCACGCTTCTTGTGGGCCTTGGATCCCTCTGGGGGTCGTCTGCAGAGGCCACCTTGGTGAAGAGGAGACCCTCTTCAGCCTTGGCACACTTGTCTGCGATGTCGAAGAGCTTCACGACAGAGGAGAGGGTATCGTGAATGCCGAGCTTCTCAAGCATCCTGCGGTTGGTGACGCCCTCTCTGAAGGCAGCAATGACGTGCGAGTCAGGGATGTTGGGGATTTTGTTGCGGACTTGGCTGAAGCGCTGGATGTACTTGCGGAGAGTCTCGCCAGACTTCTGGCGTACGGCGCGCAGGTCGTTGTAGGTGAGGGCGCGCTCGTACGTGCCCTTGAAGTTCGCAACGAACTGCTTGCAGAGGTCCTCCCAGGAGTCGATGGAGTCCTCAGGGAGGTTCAGGAGCCACGACAGGGCAGAGTCCCTGAGGGCGTGCGAGAACCAGTTCGCCATGACCTTGTCGTCTCCTCCCGCAGCTTGGATGGAGGTGGTGTAGAGCTGCAGGAACTCGATGGGGTTGTTCGTGCCATCGTAGCCCTTGGGGAGGTCTGGCCTGAACTTCTGCGGCCAGACGACGCGGCGCAGGTTGCGGGTGAAGGCCGTGCAGCCTGTGGCGTACGTGGCCACGCCGCCCTGGAGAGCTCTGCGGTTTTGGCGCCCGGCCTGGCCAATTTCCTCGACGATGCGCTTCTGGAGGTCCCGCTGGCGCTCCATCTCCACCCGCGCGTCCGGCGGCGTCCGCTGCACGATTTGACAATCATGCGGCGAGGACGCGTGAGAGGCGGCTTTGTTTGCCGCAGCCGGAGGTGGTCCTGGCGGAGGCGGAGGCGCTCCATGCGCGGCGGTGCCTGCGCGCCCGGAGTTGTGGTGCACCAGGGAGCGCGAAGGTGCTGGAACCGCGCGCGGCGCAGCCGCGATGTCGACGAGGTGCTGGAGACGGCCAAGCCAGTTGTCGTGCGCCTCGGCGGTGGGGCGGTAGCGGAAGAGCTCTGCTGCCATGAGCAGCGCAGTGTTTGGGCTGGGCGCCGGGCGTCCAAGCGTGGACGCGCTTTGGCGCCGAGATGGATGCGAGGACTCAGCGTCCTCGCTGTGCTCGTGGTCGACGTCTTCGTCGTAGCGGTCGTCCTCATCCTCGGGGTGCTCCACGCGTGGCTCCGCAGTAGTGCGCCCCGAAGCGCGGTTGGTGCGCGGACGGCCGCGTGGCCTGGTGGTGTGGACGACGGGCTCGGTCTCAGCTCTGCCTGACGCGCGCCGGTTGGCGCGAGCAGCGCGAGTGTCCGCCATGGCGCAGAGGTCGATGGAGGTTGAATGCGCGCCTCAGCCCCCTACCTGGCGCGCCAATTGTCGGAGAATGACTCCCACGAAACAGGGGCAGTCACACTCGCGAAGAGAGTTCGTGTAAGGGGCTGAACACGACGTCAATCAACCCTCATCCGGCGCGGCGACGCTGCTCGTCGTGCCTGAGGAGGGACATCACGGCAGAGAGAGACACGGCGCGTACCCAGGTTCACGGCCCTCTTGTGGAGGTAAAACCGCTACGTCCTGCCTGTCTGTATTGCTGCTTGTAGAGGTTACAGTACAGCGTGCTTGCCGAGGGCACAGTTGTGGCAATGGCGCGTACAAGGGGAGGGAAACTACTGTCTTCTTCTCCCTTGCGCGCAAGTAGCTAGACTAGGAGTAAAATGTGTTCGATCCCCTCTTAGGGTGGTGCACCAGCTCCTTTTATAGGCGCCCCGGGCCTCCTCCCTGTCCTTGTGCAGCGGAGGGGCTACCACATGGCGACAACGGTCGGGAGCACGGTGCACCGCTGCTTGGGCGTCCATGAGCGCGGTCCATGGGCACAAAAGCTGAGGCCGCAGCAGAGAGGCCGCCGTCCATCCAGGACGGCCAGCTGCTGCCGCAGAGGAGCGGGGGAGTCCCCACGGTGACGTCGCGTTTGGCGCGTAGCGCCGGCCTGCTCCCTTATCACCAAAGAGGAAAGCTTGGTGGTCTGCGCCGTTGCCCCTGCTTTGTTGACTCCTTTATCACCAAAGTGGGACTGTAGCTCCGTCGTCACCCTGCGCAGAGGCGCGGTCACTCTGCGGCCGCTGCGGAAGCCATGTGCGCTCCGCAGAGCTTGCTTTACAGTGAAGGAACCCTCGCGTGGGCGGGAACGCCCTGTGGAGGATTCTGCGTTGACTTCCCCTCAGGGAAAGCTTCCTTGGAGAGGGGGCAGCGGAGTAGAGGCTCCACAGGCCTAGCTGCCTCCTCAGGCCTCCGCGAGGCGATTCTGCCCCACGGGCTCCCCAGGCTTGCAGACCTGGTCCTTAGCGAGATTCACTCGCCGAGTGTTGAGGGTTATAGAGGCCTGGCCCAGTACACCCTGGTTCTTACTGGGCTGACATAAGGCACATACAATGTGAACAAACGCATGAACGTGCCATCAACAGTATTCAGGTTGAAAACTTGGAACATCTCTGAAAACTCCCAGCTAAGAGGAACGTCATCTTCGACGCCGTAAAAATCCTCTTTCCTGATACTGAAGGTCATGTCCTTATTCTCTTCACAATATAGGAGGTGCTTTTCATGAAGCTACTGGCAAGCCAAGCCTGATCTTTGTAATCTATCTCTAGTCAACAATGGCTGTCCACGCATGTATTTGGGGCAACTTTGCACCTCTGCATTGTATTTCTTATTAAATTCTTCGTCATCTAGGCATTGGTCGCCGTAAATCGGTGCAGTATTTTTTTATTTTTAGTGGTCTTGGGCTTGGGCTTCATCGGGGTTCTATTTATCGGGGCCATCTTGGCATGGTCCTTCGCTCGGATGGGTGTGGTGCCTCTATGTGTCCGAACAAGTTGGGGCGGAGGCGGAGGCGGCAGGTGAGCCTGCTGTGGCTGAGGAGGCAGGGACGGCAGTTGAGCCTCCTGTGACGACTGAGGCGGAGGCAGCAGATAAGCCTGCTGTGGCTGAGGCGGAGGCGGAGGCGTAGGCGGTGTTGGTGTAGTTTCAACCAAGTTGGTGGTGTTGTTCACCACAAGGGCAGTAGGTGAGTTACCATCGACAGGCGGTGTTGGTGTGGCTTCACAACTCTGTGCAACCGTTGTATCTTCAACTGCTTGTTCTCTGGAAGGCTGTTTGGCCGCAATATCAAGGAGGAGCTGTGCTGAACGGAGGCCTTCAGACGACGCCATCTGTCGAGAAGCTGTTGAGGTGGATGGCAGGGCACTGAGAAGAGAAATCTCCTTCTTGGGCCACTGTATGTATCTCAGCTTAGCCTGGCCCAAGCTTTGTACATCTGCATCAACGCAGGTGTTAAATAGCAAGATGCCTTCGAAGCCAGGCATGACCTTGTCCACAAAGCAAATTGCAAAACCTGGCTTTAAGGGCACACCATCCACTTGAGGTACCACATCGGTAGGTGGCTGAACCATACCTAGTGATGCCACCAGGGGATGATGCGTCATCACGGTTACAGGCACATGTAGTTTGCATCTCACCGGGCTCGTGATGTCGTCCACAGCATATTTGCCGGTGTCTACAAGACCATCAACCGACAATGATCCACAACTACTCCTGGCTGCAAGGCACTCCCCCCTACCGGGATCAAGGTGACCTTCTCGAAGCTGCTTAACGATATTGGCCGTAATATTTGTCTCTAGTGCTTTCATTTGAGCATCATGTCTGGCCTTTTTCATTGCCTGCCTTTCAGCCTGGTCTATCGTGAAAGCCTTCTTGTGACCAACATGGGTGCCGTACGTCCGAGACCAACCAGAGGGCTCAGGCGTAGCCAAAGCTTTTGAGAGAATGTCATCTTTCCCTCGTGCGAGAATCTCTCCGCTGTCCTTTTTATTTTTCAGCTCCAGCTAGAGATAAGACAAGTAGTACACTGAATTCAGTACACAAGGAAATATTGTGTCAGTTAAGGAGGAAACAACTTAGGTTATATATGGTTATTACCATTGTTTTATGTAACTTTTGGGTCTCGGGGTGAGTAATAACAAGTTCACCAACTTCGTTTGTTTTAGACCTCGCCCTCAAGAAGTCTCGTGCCCGTTCACCTTCAAGATCAGAGTAAAGAACCATGCCCCCCAAAGCAACTGCTTCTTCATCCTGTTTTCTCCATATGGGCTTCGAACCAGCATATCCAAGAACCCCCATATTCTGGGGATGCTTGTTTTTACTGATGAGGGCGCTGCCGGCTTTACTCTTTGTTAGGAACTCCTCCGTCCTCCTATACTTCTTGAACTCCTTCCAGTCGTCAGGTTTAATGAAGGGGTATACAAGTGTAGCATCCCGATTTTTCTTCTGGAATTTGGAGTACAGACGGTGCCTAAAGTTACGGAACGAATCCTTTGCTTTAGAAAGAGCAGCAGCTTGAACTGCAGGCTTCCATTCCTCATTTGCGAGCTGGAACTGGCTCATTATGGCATTGACGATGAAAGTCTTTTCTTTTGGAGTGACATGACTCCAGTCGTCAACCGTAATGGGGACCTTTTCCCTGACTACACACCCACACAATGTCTTAAATTTCCTATGTGCCTTGACTGGTTTCAACGGGGCACCAGTTTTCTTGTCAATCATCTCCACTGTAAATGTTCCTCTTGGCTTTAGGGTTGGTTTTCTAATTGCTCGACCCCTTTGTTTCATGATAAACTGATCCTGCTGCGAGGATGAGCTCGTGGACCCTTCATCACTAGACGACAGCTCTGAATAACAGGTGAATAATAGAAGGTGGATCTCAGCACTAATTAAAACTAAAAGGTCCGACTTTACAGTGTGTAATACAGTTAATGAGCACAACTAACCTGTCCCAAGTGTGTCTTCGGCATGTATGTGGTCGCCGTTGTCTGCCCCTTCCTCTATTGCGGCCAAATCTGTGGCGGCAGCAGCTCCGGGAGCCAAATCTGTGGCGGCAGCAGCTCCGGGAGCAAAATCAGTGGAGACGGCGGCCAGATCTGTGTGGCAGCATCTCCGGGAGCCAAATCAGTGGAGACGGCGGCCGCGGTTGTTGCCTGAGGGGGGGGGGGATAGAGCCCACCCTCTGGGCGTCTTCGCTGACCACGGCGTCGGCGCGACGCCGTCGTAGCCTGGAGCTACCCCGCGGCGTGGGTTGGGGGACGGCCAGGGAAGCCGTCTGCGCCGCAAGGGCGGCCCGAGTAGTCCGCATAACTAACTCAGCTGAGACCGTGGGTTGGGGGACGGCCAGGGAAGCCGCCTGCGCCGCAAGGGCGGCCCGAGTAGTCCGCATAATGAACTCAGCTGAGTGTGAGTACGCCGCCGGGGGTGGTGTTGAAGACGGTGAGCGGGGGGAAATGCGAGGGGTGGTAGGTTGCTCCCGAAAGTCTAAGTCTGGAAGTAGGGTTGATGTCACATCGGCAACGGTGCATTCAAAAAAACCGTTGCCGATGTGGTATAAATAAATTATATTTCGGAATTTGAATAAACGTAGCGTTTACGGTTGAAAATTAAGAAATAACAAAAGCACATTAATTTGCCAATTAAGAAATACAATTATCACTTTAGGGCACAAATTAATTTGCTCATTCTTCGTCCTCCTCTAGTAAAACTGGATCAACCTGAATATTTCCTTTGTAAATTGCCCCATCGGAGTGATCATCTCTTGCGTAAAAGCCATCTCCAGGAGCCTGTCGGTCATTGATCTGTATGCGTTCTCCAGTTGCTGGCAAGTCTTTATACTGGTTGTACTCTTCTTCATCAGTAACGTCATCCACCCCAACGATCTTCCTTTTCCCATTCATCACAACATGGCAATTTTTATGTAGTAGGTCTTTGACATAGAAGATCTGGGTGGCTTGGGTAGCTAAAACGAAAGGTTCATCTTTGTATCCCAATTCGTTGAGATTGACATATGTAGTGCCGTACTGGTCAACTTTCGCATGACCCAGTTTGACCCATTTGCATTTAAACAATGGAACCGTGAGTAATGTATCGTACTCAAGCTCCCAAATCTCCTCAATTACTCCATAGTACCAATCCTTCCTCCCATTCGGATCTACCGCTTCCACTTTAATAGAGCTATTCTGATACATGGTCTTGTTGTCTCTATTCTTTGTATAAAAGGTGTAGCCATTCAGGTCATATGCTTCCCATTTATGAACCGTAAAGTTTGGCTTTCTTGCCAAACTTTTTAAAGTCTCGTCATCATCTCCGACACAATTCGTCATCAGCCAATCAGCGAATCTCTAGCTGTGCAGTTTCAAGACTTGTGCTTCCTTCTGATTCTCAAGTCACATTATTCTTGAGATATAGTTTGTCCTTTGTTCTTTCTTTACCATATCTCACTTGATCTTGAGAAGATGTTTAGGGGAAGTACAACCGAAAGTGTAAGCTGGGGCGAGGAGATCCATGGTGGACCACGAAGTGATCATGGCTACGTTACCCAAACAGAGTTCGTCGGTCTTCGACACCTTCTTCGTGAGGGCTTAGGCCGCTATGAGCGTCGCCTTCAAGCTCAAGAGGCCAACTTCAACGAACGAATGCAAGCGCAACAAGACACGTTGGAGCAAGTGACCAAAGCACTCCACAACCTAGCGAATCGTCGATCTTTGTGTTCTTCGTCACGCTCCAATCATACAATAAGTACCTCAAGGTCGACGAACGCACCTCATGGACGTCATGGCCTTCGCCCCGAACAACCGCAACAACCACGCCAAGAAATTCCAAGGCCCGACGACCATGATCGACTTCGCAATGATGGAAACCGTCCTCCTTCTCCAAACGTGAACAACGCTAACGCGCCACAAGAACGTCAACATGACCCAAGGCGCGACTCCCATGAACGACCTCATCAAAACGTGAACAATGCCAATGCGCATCTCGAGCAACCTCAACAAAATGGTGAACGTCATGACCACATACCGTCACCACCACTGCAACACCGTGATCATCATGACCCATTAGCTAATGGCAATGGTGTCCCGGGTGCGAATGACTTTGATGAGCAAGGATGTCCTCACCGTCATCCTCCAAGGCCACACAATCGCAATCATGGCAATGCGAACGCTAACGACCATCCCGTACCTCAACAAGAGCACCATCCTCACGATGCTCCTCGTCCTCGTCAAGAACTTCCACATGATCCTCCCCAACATCGCCGTCCCGATTCAAGCGATAACGAGTCAAGCCAACATAATGGTGATGGACTCAACCAAAGGAGACGTGGACGTGCATTCCCACGTGGTGCCCATCGCGACAACTATGATGACTTGACCAACGTGCGCTTCGACATACCCAAGTTCTTCGGCAAGAGTGACCCGGAAGCCTACTTCTCATGGGTGCTAAAAGTTGACAAGATCTTCCGCGTGCAACGCTTCTCCGACAACAAGAAGGTTGCCTTAGCCTCGATAGAGTTTGAGGACTATGCTCTCTTGTGGTGGGAACAACTCCAAGATGCACGCATCGCCAACCACCAAGAATCAATCAACACTTGGGTGGCAATGAAGGAGCCAATGCACAAGCGCTTCGTGCCAAGCCACTACACTCGCGATTTGTATAAGAAGTTGCAAGAATTGAAGCAAGGCTTGAAGTCCGTTGATGAGTACTATAAGGAGATGGAAATCTCCATGATGAGAGCCAATGTCAACGAGTATGAAGAGCAATCCATGGCTCGCTTCATGAACGGCCTCAACTATACCATCAAGAAGATCGTGGAGTTCCAACCATATGCCTCGTTGGTTGAGCTAGTGCATCAAGCTACAAAGGCCGAGCGTCACGTGCTTGAAGAGCTCAAATACAACAAGACAAAGGCATTCTTCGCCATAAAGCCATCCTCATCAACGCCTACACCGACTCAAGCTCCTCCTCAAGCTAAAGGCACGATAAGAGCTTCTACACCCACCACTCAAGCACCTGAACTCGTCAAGAAGACGCCTCCCTCTAGTAATGCACCTCAAGGATCGTCGTCCGGCACAAGACTCTTGCAATGCTACAAGTGCGGAGGACAAGGGCACAAGTCCTTTGAGTGCACCAACAAGAAGGTCATGATCGTCAATGACAACGGAGAGTATGAGTCTATGAGTGAAGATGAGTACAATGCCAAAGTCACCGCAATGCAAAGTGAGCAACAAGACCCCAATGAGATAGTGTGTGATGGCGACAAGAGCCCTTCCTTGGTTGTGACAAGAACTTTGACCACCAATGTCACCGTTGAAGAAGACCAAAGATGCAACTTGTTTCACACAAGATCGGGCATAAATGGGAGGTCCATCAAGGTCATCATTGATGGTGGAAGTTGCCACAACCTCGTGAGCAAGGAACTTTGTGAGAAGCTCAACTTGAAGTACAAGAAGCACCCACACCCATACCATGTACAATGGTTAAGTGATTCCGGCGCCGTCAAGATACAACACATGGTGCAAGTGTCCTTCAAGATTGGTGCTTATGAAGATACGGTGGATTGTGATGTTGTGCCTATGTCCGTGTGCCACCTACTTCTTGGGCGTCCATGGCAATTTGACAAGGGTGCTATGCATGATGGAAGGACGAACTACTATAGCTTCAAGAGCAACGACAAGACCTTCGTCCTCCGTCCCATTACTCCAAGTCAAGTGATTGCCGACAACGCCAAGACCATTGCTCGTGCACAACAAGATAGTTCTTCACGTGAGAAGAGTGGTGAGCGAGAGACCCACCATAAAGTGAGTGAGAGCCACAAGCCAAATGAGGGTGATACTTCAAAGAGAGTTCCCACAAAACTTACACTATTTGCCACCAAAAGAGAGATGAGGGAGTTGAGAGAAAACCCATCCACCCTTCACTATGTGCTCATATGCAATGGTGAAGTTTCGATGACTAACACTTTCACAAACCTTCCTCCTCCTTTGATGTCTCTTTTGCAGGAATTTGAAGATGTCTTTCCTCAAGAGGTGCCACCGGGACTTCCTCCTCTTCGCGGCATCGAGCACCGCATCGACCTTGTACCCGGCGCTCCGCTACCGAACCGTGCACCGTACCGCACCAACCCCGAGGAGACCAAGGAGATTGAGCGCCAAATCCAAGAACTCCTAGCCATGGGACACATCCGCGAGAGCTTGAGTCCGTGCGCCGTGCCCGTCATCTTGGTGCCCAAGCACGACAACACTCTTCGTCTATGCATGGATTGTCGCCCCATCAACGCCATAACCGCGCGGTATCGCCATCCTATCCCTCGCTTAGATGATATGCTTGATGAGCTTTGCGGTTCCTCTATCTTTTCAAAAATTGATCTTAAAAGTGGATACCACCAAATACGCATGAGTGAAGGCGACGAATGGAAGACCGCCTTCAAGACCAAACTTGGTCTCTATGAATGGTTGGTCATGACTTTCGGCCTCTCCAACGCTCCCTCAACCTTTATGCGTCTCATGAATCATGTTTTGCGTCCTTTCATTGGTAAATTAGTGGTGGTCTATTTTGATGATATTTTTATTTATAGCAAGTCGTTGGAAGAACATGCTTCACATGTCTCACAAGTTTTGTTGGTTCTTCGCAACGAGAAACTTTACGCCAATCTCTCCAAGTGCACTTTTGCCACCAACAAACTTGTCTTCTTGTGTTTTGTTGTTTCTTCCGATGGGGTTGAAGTTGATGATGCAAAGATTCAAGCCATTCGTACTTGGCCTTTTCCTATGTCCCTTGAGGAGTTGCGACGTTTTCTTGGTTTTGCCGGCTTTTATCGTCGTTTCATCAAGGATTTTTCCTCCATTGCTTGTCCCCTCCACGAACTTACAAAGAAGAATGTACCTTTCATTTGGGGACATGCGCAAGACTTTGCTTTCAATGAGCTCAAGTGGTTGCTAACCCAAGCACCACTCCTCGCCCTTCCGGATTTTTCGAAAACTTTTGAAACTGAATGTGATGCGAGTGGGTTGGGAATTGGTGGTGTTCTTATGCAAAACGGTAGACCCATCGCTTACCATAGTGAAAAGCTTGATGGAGCTCGCCTAAATTATCCAATTTATGACAAGGAATTGTATGCTTTGGTTCGTGTTCTTGATGTTTGGCAACACTACCTTCGCCCTAAGGAGTTTGTCATACATTCGGACCACGAATCGTTGAAATATTTGAAAAGTCAATCGAATTTGAACAAAAGACATACTAAGTGGGTGGAATTCATTGAGTCTTTTACCTTCATCATCAAGTACAAGAAAGGTAAAGACAACGTGGTCGTGGATGCTCTATCCCGCAAAGCCAACCTACTTACTCGTCTTGATATTAGTGTTTCCGGTCTTGATGAGATAAAGGATTTGTATGCTTCCGTTGCTTTCTTTGGTGACATTTTTGCTCAATGCTCGGAGCACAAAGGAGTTGGTGATTTCTATTTGCATCAAGGTTTCTTGTTTAAGGCTAACAAATTGTGTATTCCTGAGTCTTCACTTCGTTTGCTGCTTTTGAAGGAATCACATGGAGGATCACTTATGGGACATTTTGGACGCGACAAGACCTTGGCTATGCTCACCACCAACTACTTTTGGCCAAGAATGAAGCGTGATGTGGAGCGCCTTGTGTGCCGATGTTCTACGTGTCTCAAAGCTAAGTCTACCTTAAACTCTCATGGTCTTTACACTCCATTACCTACTCCATATAGACCTTGGTCCGATATTGCTATGGACTTCGTGTTAGGCCTTCCTCGCACTAAAATAAACAAGGATTCTATATTTGTGGTGGTGGACCGATTCTCTAAAATGGCGCATTTCATACCATGCAACAAGACCGACGATGCTTCACATGTTGCTACTTTGTTCTTTAGGGAAATCGTCCGCCTTCATGGAGTGCCCAAGACCATTGTTTCGGATCGTGATGCCAAATTCGTGAGCTACTTTTGGAAGACGTTGATGGCAAAGATGGGAATCAAGCACCTCTTCTCCACCGCCTACCACCCTCAAACGGATGGTCAAACCGAAGTGGTGAATCGAAGCCTCTCTACACTCCTTCATGTGTTGATCAAGCCCAACTTGAAGAATTGGGAAGAGTGCATCCCTCACACCGAGTTCGCCTACAATCGAGCACTACACCGAGCGACGAAGAGAACTCCTTTCGAGATCGTCTTTGGCTACAACCCCTACACCGCGCTTGACATGCTTCCACTACTACTCCGTGAGCAAGTTAACATGGACTTCGACACGGGCACCGCTTACATGAAGAACCTCCATGAGGAAACACGAGCCACGCTTGAGAAGCACAATGAAGCACATGCTACAAAGATGAACAAGAACAAGCGCGCCATGATATTTGAAGAAGGAGACCTTGTTTGGCTACATCTTCACAAAGATCGCTTTCCGGATGCAAGGAAGTCCAAGCTTCACCCTCGTGGAGACGGCCCTTTCAAGGTCCTCAAGCGCATCAACAACAATGCTTACAAGATCGACATCTCCAACTCCAAGCACTTGGTCCATGACACCTTCAATGTGGCCGACCTCTCGCCATACTATGGGACTTCAAGTGATAAGGAAGACCAAGAGTCGAGGACGACTCTTTCCCAAGGGGGGGAGATGATGTAGCCCAACCTACGGCGCCTACAACAAGTGGGCCAATGACAAGAGCAAGGGTCAAAGCTATCCATGCTAAGGTGAATTCACTCCTATCTATGTGTGACCTCGACACCTCCTTGAATGGGTTGCTATGTCATTCGGATACTATATGCATACTCAGGAACCACGTTGATAACGACCCCCAAGATGATGGAGAAGATGAGCAAGAGAAGCCCCAAGATGATGGAGAAGAAGACCAAGAAGATGGCCAGGAAGGTGGACAAGAAGGTGCTCAAGAAGACGGTCAAGGAGAGGGGTCAAAGGCTGAAGCAGAACAGGGGCGGTACTACCGCCCCCACTACCGCCAGAAAAGCCCTTCAGATCCCATGTGCGGTAGTACCGCTAGTCTCAGCGGTACTACCGCTCCGCCGGACAAGCGGGACTACCGCTCCAACTGCCACCCAAGAGCCCCTTCTGCAGCCATGTGCGGTACTACCGCTCCCAAGAGCGGTACTACCGCCCGCGTCGATCCAGCAGCACATCAGGCCCGCACCAGCGGTGCTACCGCTGGCGACAGCGGTACTACCGCTGATGCTGGAGTCAGCTCGGGCCGGAGGTCCTTGGTGCCTCCCCCCACCTACCCCCGTGGAGTCAACACTATATAAAGACCCCTTTGGCTCAGATCTAGGGTTAGACTTGACTTGGGAACTAAAGTAGAGCTAGACTCCTTCTTCTCAAAGTGTCTCATCCCTCCTTTTGGAGATGATCCATGGCCTCCCTTCGTGGAGATGAATCAAGGCCTCCCTTCGTGGAGATGAACGAAGGCCTCCGCTTGTGGAGATGAACTTCCTCACGTACTTTGTACTTGCCAATCTTTCCTCTTGAAGTGGCTAGATTGGGTTGGTTTGGATTGACCAATTGGACAAACAATCCTAAGAGTAAGGTGTACTTGGGAGAGGAGAATTGGGGGCTGCCCTAGGGGATTTGTTACCAGTTGATTCTTGCCATCGTGCGTCTTGCTAGTTATCCCTTTGTGTTTACTCACTTTCCCCTCTTTTGTGTTCTTCGTGTTCTTCATCTCTCCCGCCTCAAATCCGTGAAGATCGGGCCTAAACCGCATCAATATCTGAAGCCTCTAATCTGTATTTTTTATTTACCATGCAGTGAATTCCCCCTCCACGCCGTATTCCATGCAACAACCGATCGGGAAAAACAAAGATCCGATTTAGTCTCACACTGAAGTCCAATATGCGCCGCAATTTAGAAGAAAAAACAAAATAAGATCTTGCGACCTAGAGACACATCGAGTATTTTCTTCTTCAACACTTCAATCTCCTCAGGTTTTAAATTTCGACGACTCTAAAATTCAGCATATATCTAGGCTAATCAAGAGGAGAAAATATACATATGGCAGTTTGAATGAGCATCGCTGTTGATGTCCGGCCATGGGAAACTGCTGCGATTTTATTTCGATGCATCATCTATTAATCTCGGTCGCTTTGAACCAGCCTAAGCATTACGCAAGGTGGAGTCAACAGCCGGCAGCGCGCCGCCGGACTGAAGAAAGATTCAGTCGAGCTATGAGCTCTGCCTGCATGGCAGTGGCCGGCCAAGCGTGCGGCAAGGAAAAAGATCCGGTGCCGCCATCATGCAGGTTTGGTATATATTTTTTTAGATAAAGACTATATATTAATATCACGAAGAGACCAATTACACCCAGCCTCTGCAACAACATAATGACCGAAGGTATTATGGATGCACACAACCGAAAGACAATAAGAAGAAGGAACAAAAAAAGAAAAGTCCCGCTACAGAGTTACAATCCTTGTATCAGCAGCACATCCACCACCAAAACAACACCTGATGTCCAATCTCACCAAAAGCAACGCCTTCAAGAAGGAGACAGTGCGCAAGCGCCGTCGTCGCCCGATCGAGATCTTGGGTTTTCACACAGGGGATAGTCACCACTCTCAAAACAATGTCCTCAACAAGACCATTGTCAGGCACAACCAACTAAGGCCAGACCTTGGATTTTCATCCTGAAAGGCAGAACTTTGAACTTCACCTGTGCTGTCGTACCCACTTCCATACTGCTGCATACGAGTCATGAAGCTCCAAGCAAGTTCCTCATCACCACCAAGAGTCAAATCACCGTTCCTAGTCCTCCGATCTCGGCTTTCATGACCTTCTCCGCCTCTGACTTCATCCAAGATGGCAACAGATAGCAAAGCTTCATACCGCTTTCTCCTTAACAGAGAATCGTGGGCACGACCGAATCCCACCCAATTCAGCAAACTCCATGCATAAACGCACATGGAAGTTCGCCGACGGAGCCTTCCAGAACTCGCCACATCGGCCAGATCTAGGAGGACGGGCGTCTGGCAGATCTTCGTCTTCTTGTCGCGAGAGAAACCCTAGGACCGCCCCCTTATTTAGCACACCAGCCGGCTCCCACGCCGCCGGACGGAGCAGCAAAGGAGGAAGCAGCCGCAGAAGATGCCACGAGATCCAACCATGATGGCCAGAAGTCCCAGATCGGATCGGAGCCAGATCGTAGACAGCCACTGCGCTTGGAGGATCTTGACGGCGATGTGCGACGTGCGCATCCTTCTCCACACCCCGGCTACAGGCCCCGGCATACCCGGCCGCGCTGCCTGGTACCGCCGCCGCCGCCCCAACACTGCCCGTGGAGCCGCCGCCGCCATACCCTCTCCTCCCATCTGTCCTTTGAGAGAGGGGGGCCGCCACCGCCGCCGGCATCGGCGACAGCGCCGGCCAGGATCCGCTGGAAAAGGGAGGACCGGCGGCTGGAGGGAGATCGACTCCGGATTCGCTCGGGCGGGCGACCCGGGAGTCAGTTGGTTTCCTTTTTCCCTAAAATTTGGGGGAGAATTTCACTTCCCCGGCTTCTGAGATCAGGAGTAATTCTACATTATAGTTGATCTTTGCAATTGATTGATTCTGTTTGTCAGAAATTATTCACTCCCACTGTCCCACAACATTTACGGTATCAGGTTTGGTATACATAAGTTCTAAAACGTTTGCATGCGAATTAATTTGGGTAGTTCTTCTATTTGGTTTACTTTTTTTGGCATGATGCATGCATGGCTACTTGGCTGGTCGTTATACCATGAATTCATTTTTTCTCGCTTATTAGAGCTGGTATCGGTGGTCATCCATACAATAGGTTGCATCTTTGCAATGATACATGGATGTACAAGCACGGTGGGATATACTATGGCTGGGTGTTTGGTTTGGCCTTATAAGTTTAGGAGAGTAAAATAACTATACTGGAAAACTCATGAAATACAGAAATACCACTCCTTATGTCGATGGTAAAATATTCCCAAATGTGTTGGACTGAAAACCAAACGGATTGAAACTTTGTTTCAGTTTTATTAATGTGCAGTTGATACCCATATAATTGCTCTAATTCATGCATACTGTAAAGGTGATGTACGTCATAATGACATTGCCATATATTACTGGAAGTACAATACAAGATTTTGCATGCTGTTTCCGCATTGTTAGGGATCCTAGGTGATCCTAGGTGATGAACCTTTATTCCTCATAGTATTATTTGACAATTCGTGGAAAATGTAAATTTAAAGCTTGATATTTGCAGGGCGTATTTATCTACAAACCTTTTTTTTGTTGTCTACCCGGCAGTGTGGGACGGATTTGGAAAACATGATCATGTATTTTAAATTTTTCATTTGTGCCTTGAGCTCAACTCTGCCCTCTACTTAGAGAAATTTACGAAGAATCTAATTAATGTCCATGGATTATCTGAATAGTATCATATCTAGCCTGAGATTCATATAACTTGCACTTTATTACCTCCTCCTCTCTTTCATGAAATTCTCCGATAATCTGAGATGTGAATTTAATCGAGCAACAACTTACACATGCAGATTTTCCTCCATATTGAACTCAAGTAACAAATTTCATAAGTTGAGGTTAGCCACAAACTTTGTCCTTCCTTCTACCTTATTATCCATAAATGAATCTGAAGTAAAGAAACCAGATGTGGCCAACGCATGCTTCTTATTAAGTAACGTGATGTCATTCTCCTACTCCGTACTTAATAGTCAAATTGATCTTGGCTTGCATTTTACCATGATTTTGTGGACAACTCATTCCAACATTTTCATCTTGGTAGTTAAGATGTTCAAAAGGTTATCTGTGTTAAGTAACTGAGTATTACATATTAATATTGTGCTATTCTCATAACATCCTTCTTGATCGTCTCTAGATCAATAAGCTTACTAAATTTTATGTTACAATAAAAATGAATGCACCAAAGTATGATAAGAAAGGAGATTTATAATATTCCCATTTCACATACATGTTTCATTTTTGTTACTTGCCAGCACATAATTGTTCTCTTGAGTGTAGTCGTTCTGTCTCTCTGCGGACCAGGAACATCCAGGTCTCTATGCAAAGGAGAGAGTTTAGGGTATCAACTCTTTTGCTCATACGATCCTAAACTGTTAAAAATATTCCAATGGAGAACTAACTGTAGAAGTATATAGTTTTTCGCAAGAATTACAATTAGATGTTATGTTAGTAAAATATATGTTACGTACATTTCGTGATATTTAAATTTCCAAAAACTAATCTCGAATATACATTTGAAAAATAATTCACATATACATACATGCAATGTTATTGATTTGTTAATACCCATTTGTTCCCCACAATAGCTAGCCCGTGCAGGTGCACGGGTTGACGACTAGTTACAATAATATATCTTGATCATGTTAGGCAGCTCACAAGATCTGAACATGATAGCACAAAGTGGAGAGACAACCATCTAGCTACTGCTATGTACCCGTCGTTTAAGGATGAACTACTCACGCATCACTCCGGAGGCGGGCATGATGAAGTAGAGCTCTTCGGCGATGATTCCCCTCTCCGGCAGGGTGCCGGGAAGAGCTTCAGAACCCTCCCGAGCTAGGGTTGACGACGGCGGCGGCGACGGAACTTTTCGTGCATATTTGCTCGGGTGTTTAGGGTTTTTGGGAGGAGGTGAATATATGGGCGAAAGGGCGGCGGCAGCAGGCACCCGAGGGGCCCACACGCCACCTCGGCGTGCCAGCCTATGGGGCCGTGCCCAGGTGTGGTGTGGCGGCCCTGGGTCGCCTCTTCGTGCACCCTTCAGACTTCGTGATCATGTCGGTTAAATACTGGGGTACGTTGATTTTCGTCCAATGCCGAGAATACTTCCTGACTAGCTTTTCTGAAAAGGAAAAACAGCAGAAAATAAGAACTGGCACTGTGGCATCTTGTTAATAGGTTAGTCCCAGAAAATGCATAAAAATGCTATGATGTGTATATAAAACATGTAACAATTGGTATAAAACAAGCATGGAACACCAGAAATTATAGATACGTTTGAGACGTATCAACACAGCACACGTGTAACCGTGCAGAAAGCGTGTGTACATGCATTTGATGAACACAAAGCCGAGGCGTACGGTGGTGGATTAATTCCCCATATATTCCATACACATGCTCACGCGTGCGTAATCAGATCAGTTCATCGTCTTGTCCACTCCGCTCCCCCTCCCTCTCTCTTCTAATACCTATCATCCCTCCGGCCGTCCCTATCACCGTGAATCCAGTTCTCTTCTCTTCGCCCAGAATTTAGTCCCCTCCTCTCTCCGGGCACGAGTGCCTCCCTGTTCGTCATGGCACCACGCAACCATGTCATTCGCGGAACGCCCTGCTGCAGCAAAGAAAAGGAAGACCGCAGAAGGATCTGCTGCATCGTCCGGGTATTTATCTCAACATCTGTTCCACCGTATCCACTTTATTCTTTCATTCGATTCTAGCCTCCTCTTCCCTCTCCAAACGCTTCTAGACTGATTACACAGCTAATTCAACCATGTTTGTACATAACTTCGTGCAGAGCCGATGAATCCCCTTCGCGCGAAAGGAAGACCGCTACAACGGTGTACATCGAATCACTTAGGACCCTACTGGCAGACCGAGACGATCAGCTAACCAAGGCCCTCGAGCTATCTACTGAGCATTTGAGGAGATTGAGAGAATCTCAAAGCTATCGTACGCAGACTCAAACAATGGCGTCGGAACTCTACGCCAAGCTTAACTCGGAAACAATCATCTACGATGACCTCATGAAAACTATCCGCGTCCTCAAAGTTAAGATCGAGCTGCAAGGCAAGCACATTATTCTTCTCCACAAGAAACTCGAACTTGCCACGCAAGAGAAGCTCGAACCATGGCGCCTTCCAGTGTTAAGTACGCTGTGTTGCTGCTGCGTGAGCATGTAGGTTACCTGGTACTACTCACCTATTTCTATTCACGGAGGCTTAGGAGTAAGTCACGAATGAAAATATATGTACACAGCACATCAAAATCCAAAAGAGCTATCCATTGAGAAGTCATAAATATAACCGCGGAAGCTAGTAATGTCGGCTTAAAGAACCGTAGATCAGAGAGGCTGGGTCATGCCGAACCCATGGAGTCCGCATGATTGTCGATTCAGAGCAGCAACCGTACAAGCCAAAAGAGGCGGCTTGGCATTGCACGGCCGGCGGCGAGGCATGCAGCGGTTATTTTCTCCCACTATTTCTTCTCAACTTCCACGCCCCATTGCGGTCTCCTCCGCATTCCACCGCACTGTTCTAATCTGCATCCCCTCCCTCTCCTCTATCTCTTCTCAGTATTGTTCATCGTCCCCTTCGTCTCGATCAGCGCCATGGCCACCTTCACGCACAATCGCACGTTCCCTATCCACGATAGGCAGAGCATAGATGTGGTGTACACTAATGATCCCGCGGAGGTCGCGAGGAACCTCGATATGTTCGAGAGTTTGCTTGAAGGCGTAGAGGACAGGTTCATGGGGCTAGACCTTGAGTACACGAAGGCTGATCTGAACAATGAAGTCGCACAAGAGGTCGCCGTCGTTCCACTCGCCTTGGATAAGCAAGTACTGGTTTTCCAGTACTCTAGGTATGTAAAAAAGCCCGATCTAGCAATCTCTGTTCGACCAACCTCTTCTGTTTTCCTTTCTTTTATTTTTTTAGGGCCGGCATTCCAGTGGGGTATATAGGACGGTAGAAACCGCGATGTAGTAGCTATTGTAATCCGTATGTAAAAACCTCGATCTAGTAGATTAGATTAATTAGATTCAAATATTATACAGTAGATAATTATTTTCTTTCTATTTTTATAGTTGAATTTGCAGTTCTCGTTCGATTTTATTAGTTTCATAAATAGTTTATGAAGATCCGCTGTTAATTACTTACTATTTCATTTCTTCATATATATGAAACTGCAGTTGTGGCCTGGTGGATGAATGCCCTCAGGCGTTGTCTGATTTCCTTCGTTTGAAGGGAATTTCATTCGCCTTAGTCGACAAAAGGGGTGATTTTCAGGTCATGTACACAACCTGGCCGGGCTTCTTTATCCCAATTGATCTACACGTGGACATTCAAAAGCATTTCTGGGTCAACGGAGCCGAGAGGACAGGCAATGGCATGGCCGACCTGGCAAACGAACTCATCTCCAACTTCTATGTGCGCATGAAGGAAGACTTCCCAAAGAAATGACACGAGTTTTGGGAGGAGTCCCCACTTGATGAATTGAACCTGAGATATGCAGCTGTGGATGGCTATGTCTCCTACGAGCTGTACCGCAAGATCAAGATCATCGAGAGGGGCCGAGCGCACCTTGTCCCAATTTCACCACCGCCACCAGCACCACAGCCCCCTAGAGCAACGTACTGTCCCGGTTGCTTAGAGAAAGCAAGCTCGAGCGGCGCCAAGCACTCTAGGTGGGACGCCAAGAACGACGATGATGACGCTGGCGGCTCGGGCTGGACGAAGGACGTCGATGACGGCGCTGGTGGTGGCTCGGGTGCAGCTGGCTGTAAGAAGCTGGAAGACGGCGCTGGTGGCTCAGCTGATGACGACGGCGGTGTCGGTGGATCGGGTGGAGACAAGGGCGCTGGTGGTGGCTCGGGTGTTGGTACTGTCCTGCCCTTGCTCGTCGAGCCCGAGATTGATAGGAGTTGGTGATGTTCAGCGCGTGCGCGGCGCCTCTCGACTGGACAGCCCAAGATATATATCATGATCCCAGCTGTGCCCCAGGCCAGCCGGTTTTACTGTAATTTTGAAGGATTAGCGTTTTTAATTTGCTTCGAACAATATGCTAGCAGTGTGTGCCTGTGAATTTGTGTTAATAGCTACGTTTAATAGGGTAGTATCTCCGACATATATCTGATGAATGGCTAAGCTACCGTCTGACATGCCCTGTGTGCATGCTTTGTGTTGAACTGATGCCCATGAGCTGTGTGCATGCTCGTGCTGAACCGATGTTTTACGTGAAATCTGCGACGTTCTACATGGAAAAAATCAGCATGCCGTCTTGAGCAGACAGATACGCCATATGGATTGTCGAAGACGCCTCGAGGGAGCTGGCAAAATCGGGCGAAGCAGGGTATCGAGCACCACAAAACTTTAAGGTAGAAAGGGCCTAAAGACACAGGAAAAAACGAAGTAGTCAAAGGAGGTTCGACTGGATGCTACCTTCTACATGGAATGCGGTACAATGGTTCTGATGGAATACATTCCCGTGGGAATCAATCCTATATTAAACCAGGGGTCACACGGGTCGGTACACTTAGCGATTCGTTAAATAGCCATGCAGCTTATAGCTATAGTTCTGTAAACCTATCTACTGTCTTGTCAACTTGATAGTGCAATGGAGCATCGCACTTTTTAGCCATTATTGTTTGGTCTTGCTCGTTATTGCAACTTGATTAATACTGTATTGGATGCTATTCTCATGGTAACAAGGCAAAAGCTAAATTAAATGTGATCCTGTAGGATAAAATATCATCTGATTGTTGGTCGGCGAAACAAAATACTGTCAGACAGTTGGTCAGGAAAAGTCCATCGTAGGGCCAACGAAATGTTGGTCGGCAAACAAAAACGCTGTCCATGAGTCGGTCGGAGTAAAATGTCAGTCGGGAAAGAAATGCCTGTCGGGAAAGAATATGTCGGTCGGGAAAGTTATGCCATCGCTGTCCAACTGTTGGTCGGCAAAAAATTGTCGGTCGGGAAAGGGCTTTCCCGACTGGACTTATGGTGACCGACAAGGTCGGTCGGCAATACCGATTCCCGACCGACTTTCTGTCGGGGAAAGCCGTTTTCCCTACCGATTTTGCTGTTGGGGATGTAGTGTCGTGGTGTAGTGAAAGCCGACATTCATGCCAGCTACAGTGATCCGACGTAAACGTGCTATAAACCAAGTTGCCAAAAGGCTACCTCAAAACACGAGATATCATCGCACCGGTATCAGAATTTCCCAAAGCTAGATATACGCCACAGAAACTAAATCAGAGACTGCCATGGTTATTCCAGCGGGTGTATCAAAAGTAGCACGGCAAATATTACGGTCCTCTTAAAATTCCACAAAGTTCAAATTGACATTAAACATCCCAGCTCCTCCAATTCAACGCTTCTGCAAAGGGATCAGTCGGCGATAAATCGTTTACAAGATGAACATGGTTCATCAGGTTCGTACCTATATCTTTAAAGCGAAATTCAGCCTGTGCAGAAGCCTTCTCTGCCGTAGATGCAGCTTCCTGCGCTGAGAACAAGCCACTGGTCAGCCCGGTCTTCATCGATGCTATTCCTCATTAGCTTCAGCACACTTGTGTTCAGAACAAAGAACTTAGCGAACCTAGCCTCACGTGGGGTACCTCGGTAGTCATTCAGATTAATTTCCTTGAGATGGCGATATCAATGGACTCGATAGGACTATTCCTGTCGTATTGCAGGTTGTTTTTCGCCGTCGGCCCCCTCGATGCCTATGAAACAAGGGAACAAGCTAAATGTAATAGCCACTCAAGAAAAAATGCAGCTGACTAAGAGAAAACAAATTGAGGACCAGTTATATGTACGTTAAGCATACCTCGCGAACAGTAAAATGACAATGTAAACCCGGGCAAGACACTAAGGATAGGAGAATCACAAGAATAGATAAAACTCAGTAGAGTGGGATGTCCAAGTGAATCCTATTTCAGAGGATAAAGAGGAAAGCAGCGCCTAAATGACAGCAAGAAAACAGAAACTTTCGATCCCTGAGACGAAACACGGTCGTGAGATGGCCGATAGACAATGCCGTTAGCTATGGCCCATGCAAACTTTCTTGTCGTACGAATGCAACTCGGAGGTTTGTTTCCCATATGAACACTACACTATAATTTTGTCGGAATATAAACATTACTTTAGATGCTTATGCTATTCCTCCGAATCAAAAAAGAAAGTTCACCTCGATGTATAGCTTCTCTGTGCAGGGGAAACAAACAAGGAAGCCGACAGCTGCATCCAGGCTGGGACCAACAGAGAGCGCCAGTACCTTCACCGTGCGCTGAGCCGTAGTCAGCCTATTGGGAATCATCTTCTGCACCACACCGAACATGCACCAGCAACGTTAATGAAAATGCAAGCGGCAAGCCGGGAGAACAACAAGGGCGTCAAGCATACGTCGAGAAAGCCATTTTACCTGAAATGTTATGGATCCAATAACAAGTTTCGAGCTACACTGACTCGAGTAGCCTAACAATGTCAATTTTGGCGCATTAATGACCCTAGCCGATGTCCAACCGTCTGGACTAAACACACTCAATCTCTCAAGCAAAGGCGCTTCCTCGATGATCTGGTCACGAAGCTGGAAACCCGCCCTGGCGTAACTCCAGCAAGACAGGCTAATCGATCGGAGAGTCGCCGATGCGATGCGGAGGTAACCGTCCAATCCGTGAAGTCTACTAATCTGTAGACTCTCCAACGATGTGCAACCACCGAGCAGGCGCTCAATGGAGCTGCTCGATGAGCCGACGCCATAGAGGACGAAATGCTTCAGAAGAGGGAAAACAAGCGTGGACCCAGCCTCTATCGGAGGAACGGAGCATCGAGCAAACCTGGTGCAGTGCAACGTGGGCAACAGGCGGAGCACTGAAGCCGGCAAGTCGAACAACGGTGGTCCACTTTCAAAATGGAGCTCGTCGAGGCGACTTAGGGCGGAAGATTGGAACCATTCGTCGATCTTGGCACCGATAGCATAGCAGCTGAAACAGAAGCTGCGGATGGAAAGGCGCGTGACCGGCCCATCGTGCGCGGCGAGGATCTGCGAGACGGCGGCGAGGCGATCGCGATCCAGGCGGCATATACGATCGTCGACGACGAGATCGAGGGAACGGAGTAACATGAGGAAGTACGCTGCCATCGCTAAAAAAAGATTTCATCCAGTCGGGAACTACCCTGCCTAACTCGACCGTCATACCAAAAACCATGTCACAGCCTCATTGATCCTCTCCTGTTCATACACAACGCCCTAGCTCGAAAGAGTTCTCTCCATGTTTACCTGGGTGACTCGGTGTTCTGTTTGAGGGGACCGCGACCCCTCTGATGGAGGACCCCCTCAACAGGCTTTCACTGCACGTGTTGAAGCGCATAGGCCAGACAGGCGGCGGCGCTGGCTGGGCCTGCAAGGCAAAGCTAGCAGGTACGATTGAAACAGATCGCAGGTACGAAGAAATAGGTAAAGCACAATGGGCCTCGACGATGCTCTCACCCTGGGGAGCCGAGGCCCACCACCCCGTGTCCTGGGTGTCGTGTAAGCAGACGCCTGGGTTGTGTATAACAGGAGGAAGTTTGCTGCTATTGTTAATAAAAGAGTTCAGCCAGTCGGGAACTACCCCGCCTAACTCGACCGTCATACCGAAAACTCTCTATCGCAGCCTCATTGATCCTCTCCTGTTCGTACACAACGCCCTCGAAAGCGTTCTCTCCATGTTAACCTGGGTGACTCGGTGTTCTGTTTGAGGGGACCACGACCCCTCGAGTGAAAGACCCCGCCAACAGGCTTTCAACGTTTTCGTCCATGTATGAAGGGCGCCTGTCCAACGGTCGACGTCACGCGTCGACCTGCTCGACTGTGCGGCGAGACGGGGCCGGCCATGGTCTCTATCATCAGACACTGGTTTTACCTTTTTTTCGTGTTTATATTTATACAACTCGGACATCCATCCTATCCTCGTACAGGCCGCCGGGGAAAACGACCAGGGAGAATTGTTTTGTTACGTCGCCTTGTGATGTCAACCGCATGCCATCAACCGAGCACGAACATGGAAAATGAGGCAAAAACGTGGCCACCCCAACACGTGGCACCGGACAGCACCGCCTCGATCGTCGTGCGTCGAACTGTACGGGCACACGCATAGCCCAACGAACAAGTAAAGGAGGATCAAGAGCCAACACGTAACAATCAAAGAAACACACCGAGACAAAATACATGCACATCACAAGCAAGGATACATGCGGGAAAAGCGACAGCCAGAGGGACACAAGCCCATACGACGAGCATGAGGAAAGAGGCAAAAAACACACAACGCTGCATGAACGCGTACGGCGAGCACGAGTAAAGAGGCAAACAACACACAACGATGCACTAACAAACCAAGCGGTCGCGAGCCGTGCAAACCGCAGGAAACCTACGAACAAAGCAACGACCACAAACCAAAACATCCGCTAACCAAAACGCTGATCGGAACGAAAAACACAACGTCAATCACCATGAAAACAAAAAACACGTAGGAAGGCAAAAAAAAGAACACACACACACACAAGAGCAAACAGCACGACACACCACGAAAACAACGATGGCACGGCGAACAAACACAAAACCCGTGGAAGAACAGAATCAATACAGGGAGACTCACACTGTCGGTATTCTGTACAAAAAGAACGAAGAGCAGTGCTCTCAGACATTCATCCTTGAATTGCACAATGGGCACTGATTCGGTCCTTCTTGCAGAGAGCACCACAGGTGCAGTCCCTTGACGACTTAACCACACGTCTACAACGCTCGTTCACGTGCAATATATACGGGGCGCAAAAAACGCTAACGAACGACCAACATAATATACAGCCTAGAAAAAAGAACACCGTGACAGAAAACAACGGGCAAACAAATAACCCCGGTAAGAAGAAACAGAGATCGCCACAGCAGAACCACCGTCGGGAGGAAACAGCGCCAATACCTACCGAGGACACCGTCGTAGAGCGAACAAAAGAAGCAGCCACCGAGAGGCGCACCAGGTAGAACAAAGAGCGAAACAAAACAAGCAAGAGAACGGCAACACAAGCAAAACAGAAAGAAGAACAAGCGAGAAGCAATGTATGCACAGGAGGAGAGAATACGACGCGAGCAAAAAAAGAGGGAAGAAACGAGGAATACGCAGAAGCAGACGAACGGAACGCACCGGCAGCCGCGGTCGAGGAGAAACAGCACCAACGTCTACCGTCGACGCCGCCGGAAGGCGGCCAAAGAAGTGGCCACCAAGAGCTGAACCGGGCAGAGCAAAGAACGAAACAAAACAACGAAGCAAACGGACGTCAGCACAACGAGGCAGGAAGAAGAACAAACGAGGTGCGATGTATATGTAGAGGGAAGAGAAAACAAGCCGAGCAAAAAAAGGTAAAAAAACAAGGAACACGCGGAAGCACATAAATAAAACGCGGTGCCAGCATCGCGCCCACGCGGCGAACCGCTCGGGCTTCAGGTGCACGAACGGCCCCACAAACAAATAAGCGACGAGAACGAACCAACACATGCCAACCAAAGGAACACGATGATACGTATCGATGTATCTATAATTTTTGATGTTCCATATTTGTTTTATACCAATTGCCACATGTTTTGCATCTACTTTATATCATATTATGACATTTATTGGACTAACCTACTAATAGTGTCAAAAGTGCACAATGTTCTTGTTTTACACTTTGATGTGTAGGAAATACTTGGAAATTGACAAGAACACAAAAAAGGCCTTGTTGTAGTTGGGCTCTGATTCGCAGGAATCTGTCTCAGCAGATACTTTTTGAAGATCTCCATGAACCGACCCGAAGACGACCTCAAATAGAAAAAGTGTAGTCGCGAAAGTTGCAGGAAATTTTCTGCCGCACGATCAAGACATAAAATTCATCCCAATCGGAGTTCGGATGAGCCCTAAAGAGGCCCGACAACTCGGCTGGCCCAGATTTAAATCTGGCCGCGCCGAGGCCACGTGTGGTGGCCTCGGGAACCTTCTGGAGCAGCCCTTTGGACCATAAATAGCCGACGCAGAGTAAACCCTAACACAATTGACGAAACTCCCGAATACATCTCCGTGATCCGCCGCCACGAAACTTCGTTTCGGGGGTCAGAAGGTCCTTTTCCGGACCCTGCCGGGACGGGATTGACCCCCGGAGCCTTCTCCATCGACGCCACCGCCTTCATCATGCTCCGTGAGTAGTTCCCCCATGGACTACGGTTCTAGCTGTAGCTAGTTGGTACTCTCTCTCCCATGCATTTCAATACAATGATCTCATGAGCTGCCTTACATGATTGAGATCCATATGATGTAATCGGTGTTGTGTTGCTGGGATCCGATGAATATTGAATACAATGTCAAGTTAATTATCAATCTATCTTATATGTTATTTAAGATCTTGCATGCTCTCCGGTACTTGTGGTTACCTTGATCAAGTAGTTGCCTGTATCTCCAAGAGGAGTATTTATGCTAGATAGTGGGTTCATGCCTCCATTTAATCTGGGACAGTGACAGAAAGTTCTAAGGTTGTGGATGTGCTGTTGCCACTAGGGTAACCTAACGATGCTATGTCCACGGGCATATGTATTTGTTTACATTACGCACTTTACTTAATGCAATTATCCGTTGCTTGCAACTTAATACCAACGGGGACTCGGATGACAACCCGGCGGTGGATTATTAGTCATAGATGCTGTTGGATAACGGTCTATGTATTTGTCGTAATGCCCAATTAAATATCATAGTAGTCATCATGTCATATATATGCATTGTCATGCGCTCAATATTCTGTCAATTGCCCAACTGTAATTTGTTCACCCAACACTTGTTATTGGAGAGTTACCACTAGTGTAGATAGCTGGGAACCCCGGTCCATCTGTAATCATCATTGCTTTTCCGTCAACTCCACGCAAGCAACTATTTTCTGGTGCCATTGCTTCTGTGTTACTGCTACTACTGCTCTCATATTACTGCTGCTTTCACATCACGTTTGTTACTAGTGCTTTCTCAGGTGTGGTGGAATTGACAACTCCGCTGCTAAGGCTTATAAGTATTCTTTGTCTCCCCTTGTGTCGAATCAATAAATTTGGGTTTTACTTCCCTCGAAGACTGTTGCGATCCCCTATACTTGTGGGTTATCAAGACTATTTTCTGGCGCCGTTGCCGGGGAGCATAGCTCTACTCATAAGTTCACCTGGGGAGTACACTCCACCTCTCTCTCTGTTTTTATTTTATTTTGTTTTGTCTAGTTTACTTTTGTCTAGTTTTATTTTGCTTAGTTTATTTCTGTTTAGTTGTGTTTTGTTTAGTTTACTTTTGTTTAGTTTATTTTTGTCTAGTTTTATTTTTCTTATATACCCGAAAATCCATAAAAATTTAAAAACCGAAAATCTAAAAAAAACTGTTGCTATGGAAGAACATGCTAGAACCTCTATGTTTATGGAAGGTAAAGAATTATATATAAAGTATAGAGAATCAAGAGAGGGTAAAATCATGAGAGGCATGTTAAAAAAGTTAAATCAAATTGCTGAAATTTTGCTGGAACGCCATGATATAAATTGTTGCTCTGAACAAGATACTAAACATCTTAAATTCCAATGTGGCTTTAGTGAAGAAGTTTTAATTATGAACTATCATTGGAATAACTATATTCATTTGGAGCTGAACAAGTAGAACAATTTGTTACATTTGTGGCAGCTGCTGAAATAGATTCCTTCATGGCTAAAAATTATGAAACCTGTGTTGCTTGTAATAAACTTAAAGAAACGGTCTCTTTTATTCTTGATTATTGCCTAGAAAATTTCAGCAATAATTGTTATATCATTGATTATAAAGAGAGACTCATTAATGCACAAGAATGCACTCACAATTTGCAGGAACCTGTAGAAGAAGAAACTACTGCTGAAGCTGAAAGCTCATTGGATGAAAAAGAGGAGAGAGTGATGAACAAAAGGAGGAAGAATGGAGTAGCTACCCATGCCTACCTTCTAATGAGAGTAACTCTTTATCTCTTACACTATTTGATTGCCCTCCATGCTTACCAAAGGAGGATGAATGTTATGTTCCTGTGGATTCTCTTGAAATATTCCCTATGAGTAAAACTTGTGGAAATGATTATGCTACTGATATTTATGATAATCCATGCTATTTTGATAAATCTTATGATAATCCTTTATTTGTGCCTAATTTCGAAATGCATGGTAATGAGAAAGTTTGCTTAGAAAATGTTTATGATAAAGCTCTAGATGATGGTCCTATATTGGTTGATAATATTAATTGTACTACTAATGAAAATGGGATTGGAGAGGTCTTGACTTTATCTAGATGGAGTCCCATACCTCTTGAGAATGATCAATCATCTTGTTATAAAATTGTTAAAAGTGGGTTTGAAAGTTTTAATCCCACTATTTTTGAGCTTGATAAGAATTATGTGTTTGTAGATCATGAAAAGCATGCTTTATGTGATAGTTATATTGTTGAGTTTGTTCATGATGCTACTGAAAATTATTATGAGAGAGGAAAATATGGTTGTAGAAATTTTCATGGTACTAAAGCACCTCTCTATATGCTGAAAGTTCTGAAGTTACTCTTGTTTTATCTTCCTATGCTTGTCACTTTGTTCTTCATGAATTTATTTGTGTACAAGATTCCTATGCATAGGAAGTGGGTTAGACTTAAATGTGTTTCGAATTTGCTTCTTGATGCTCCTTTTGCTTCATTTTCTATTTTTATGTGAGCATCTTTAAAACTATCAAGCCTAGCTAAAAGGCATTAAAGAAAAGCGCTTATGGGAGGCAACCCATTTTATTTTTCTGCAATTTTTCTTTTATTGAGTCAAGGAGTTGTTTACTTCTGTAGCAACTCCTTTGTATCTTTATTTTCTCGCATTGTTGTGCCAAGAGTAGCTCTAATGATAAGATGATGCTAATTTTGATTGCTGCGCAGAAAGATTTTGCTGTTCACTGTACGAAATTCTAAAATCACCAGATTGTTAAAAATCTGAAATTTTTTGTGCGTAATCCTTATGATGTCTGATCTTTCGTTAGTTCAACGTTTTTCGATTTGAGTCCCGTAAGTGCCTCGAAAAAATTCATCTTTACTGGCTGTTCTGTTTTGACAGATTTGTCTCTGTTTTTTGCATTGTCTCTTGTGGGCTTTAAGCAAGGTTCTCTATGGAGGGCTGTAGCTAATGTTTTATTGAGTTCTTGCAATGTGTCACAACAGAACCAGTGGATTAAAGTTTTTGAGTACTAACCCCTCTAATGAGAATTACGTTGAGTTTGGTGTGGCGGAAGTTTTCAAGGGTCAAGAGAGAAAGATGATAATAGGATGAAGAAGAGTGAAGAGCTTAAGCTTGGGGAGGCTCCCATGGATCTCCCCAGCATATTTCAAGAAGACTCAAGCGTCTAAGCTTGGGGATGCCCAAGGCATCCCCTTCTTCATCGTCAAAATTATCAGGTCATCTCTAGTGAAACTATATTTTAATTCTTTCACATCATATGTGCTTTTCTTGGAGCGTCTGTGTGCTTTTATTTTCAGTATTGCTTTTATTTTCAATAAAGCTTGACTGGACCCTAGCATTCTTGATTGGGAGAGAGACACGCTCCGCTTTTTCATGAGAATACTCCTATTCTTCACTTATATTTGTTGAGTATTCATATCTAGCGCTGTTCAGCTTTTAGCTCTTGTTTTCATGTATCTCTTGTCAGAGCTATTAGCTTTCTTTTGTAGAAAGTACTCTCTTGCTTCACTTATATTTGTTTGGAGAGTTGATGAAATAAATTGATTGGTGTTTGGTTGGTTCAGAAAATGTTGCATGTGGTAATTGGTATAAGGAAAAACTTGCTTAATCTTGTAGATCACTAATTGGATAACTTGATGCTTGTCAATTGTTTTGAGTTAACAAGTAGATCATGATTAAATTTGTGCATCACATGAGTTAAGCCTATTAGTGAAGAACTACCGTAAAGCTTGTTGAAAATTTGGTTTGCATCGGTGGTATCTCTAAGGTCTAGATATTTTCTAATAAAGGGTTTGGTTAACAAGGAAGACGGTATGAAGTCTTATAACGTTTGCAATATGTTTGTCATATAAAACTTGGTGTACGGGTTGATATTCTTGTTTGCTTACATAAACCTTGCTAGCCTAAACTCTGTACTGAGAGGGAATGCTTCTCGTGCATCCAAATCCTTGAGCCAAAATCCATGCCATTTGTGTCCACCATAACTACCTATATGTGGTATTTCCTTGCCACTCCAAGTAAATTTTTCATGTGCTACCTTTAAATTATTCAAAATGTTATTATTCCCTTTTGTGTCAATGTTTACTAGCTCATGAGGAATTAGTGTGGTTATTCTTTATTCTATTGTCAAATGGACTTTTACACCTGGACTAGTGGCATATACATCCGCTTATCCAATAACTTGCAAAAGAGCTGGCAACGGGGTGCCCAGTCCCAATTAATTACAACTTTAACCAATTAATTCTCTTCACACTTTTGCCCTGATTCATCAGTAAGCAATGACAAACAGTGAAATACCTGCATGTGTGTAAACCAAAGAGAAAGAGGGATGATCTGCCTTGCTGGTAGAAATAACGTCCTTCATGGGAGCCGCTCTTAAAAGTCCGTTTGACAGGTAGAATACTGTTCTCACCCGCTACCATTCGTTGACAATTAACAAACACCTCTCAAAAATAGATACTCCTCCATGGTATGTGATTGATGGAAGGCACCCGAGGATTCGGTTAGCCATGGCTTGTGTTAGCAAGGTTGGGAGGAGTATCAAATATTTTATGCAATCTCTATATGCTTTCAAAAACCTAAAAGCTCTAGCACATGACTTAATCCCTGCTTCCCTCTGCGAAGGGCCTTTCTTTTACTTTTATGTTGAGTCAGTTTTCCTATTCTTTCTGTCTTCCACAAGCAAACACTAGTGTCAACTTTGTTACAACATGCGTTATATGCAACGTATTGGACTTGTTATACTACTTTGTGTTGACGATATCCATGAGATAAATATGTTGAAAGTTGAAGCAAATGCTGAAACTTAATTCTTCCTTTGTGTTGATTAAATACCTTTTATTAGAAACTATTGCTTTATGAGTTAACACTTATGCAAAACAGTTTGATGCTTGTCTTGAAAGTACTATTCATGAAAACGTTTAGCTTGTGTGATTCATTGTTTACTCATTATCTATTTGATAGCAAATTATAGACCATTGACTTGGATCACTTCATTCATTTACATGTGCCTTGCAATATTATATGATCAAGATTATGATGGTAGCATGTCACCTCAAAAATTATTTTGTTTTTATCGTTTACCTACTCGAGGACGAGCAGGAACTAAGCTTGGGGATGCTGATACGTCTCCAACGTATCTATAATTTTTGATGTTCCATACTTGTTTTATACCAATTGCCACATGTTTTGCATCTACTTTATATCATATTATGACATTTATTGGACTAACCTACTAATAGTGTCAAAAGTGCACAATGTTCTTGTTTTACACTTTGATGTGTAGGAATTACTTGGAAATTGACAAGAACACAAAAAAGGCCTTGTTGGAGTTGGGCTCTGATTCGCAGGAATCTGTCTCAGCAGATACTTTTTTAAGATCTCCATGAACCGACCCGAAGGCGACCTCAAATGGAAAAAGTCTAGTCGCGAAAGGTGCAGGAAATTTTCGGCCGCACGATCTAGACATAAAATTCATCCCAATCGGAGTTCGGATGATCCCTGGAGAGTCCCGACAAGTCGGCTGGACCAGATTTAAATTTGGCCGCGCCGAGGCCACGTGTGGTGGCCTCGGGAACCTTCTGGAGCTGCCCTTTGGACCATAAATAGCCCCCGCGGAGTAAACCCTAACACAATTGACGAAACTCCCGAATACATCTCCGTGCTCCGCCGCCATGAAACTTCGTTTCGGGGGTCAGAAGGTCCTGTTCCGGCACCCTGCCGGGACGGGGATTGACCCCCGGAGCCTTCTCCATCGACGCCGCCGCCTTCATCATGCTCCGTGAGTAGTTCCCCCATGAACTACGGGTTCTATCTGTAGCTAGTTGGTACTCTCTCTCCCATGCATTTCAATACAATGATCTCATGAGCTGCCTTACATGATTGAGATACATATAATGTAATCGGTGTTGTGTTTGCTGGGATCCGATGAATATTGAATACTATGTCAAGTTAATTATCAATCTATCTTATATGTTATTTAAGATCTTGCATGCTCTCTGGTACTTGTGGTTAGCTTGATCAAGTAGTTGCCTGTATCTCCAAGAGGGAGTATTTATGCTAGATAGTGGGTTCATGCCTCCATTTAATCTGGGACAGTGACAGAAAGTTCTAAGGTTGTGGATGTGCTGTTGCCACTAGGGTAACCTAACGATGCTATGTCCACGGGCATATGTGTTTGTTTACATTACGCGCTTTACTTAATGCGATTATCCGTTGCTTGCAACTTAATACCAACGGGGGAGTCGGATGGCAACCCGGCAGTGGATTATTAGTCATAGATGCAGTTGGATAACGGTCTATATATCTTGTCGTAATGCCCAATTAAATACCATAGTAGTCATCATGCCATATATATGCATTGTTATGCGCTCAATATTCTGTCAATTGCCGAACTGTAATTTGTTCACCCAACACTTGTTATTGGAGAGTTACCACTAGTTTAGATAGCTGGGAACCCCGGTCCATCTGTAATCATCATTGCTTTTCCATCAACTCCACGCAAGTTACTATTTTCTGGTGTCATTGCTTCTATGTTACTGCTACTACTGCTCTCATATTACTGCTGCTTTCACATCACGTTTGTTACTGGCGTTTTTTCAGGTGTGGTGGAATTGACAACTCCGCTGCTAAGTCTTATAAGTATTCTTTGTCTCCCCTTGTGTCGAATCAATAAATTTGGGTTTTACTTCCCTCGAAGACTGTTGCGATCCCCTATACTTGTGGGTTATCACACGACGAACCAAATACAGTCGGAGCGCGAACGAGAATACACGCGGAAGGACAACCCGGAGAGTTCACCTAACACAGCAAGCAGACGCAACAAAGAAATAAGCCTCCACGAGAAGACGCAGGAAACCCACCGGCCATTCGCCGCCTAAAAAAAAACAGGCCAAGACAAGCAACGGCATGTAAAGAACAGCTGCCGGTCACGGCCCAAACAAACGGAGAGCAACCGGCAGAAGCATAGGGTAGGCAACCGGCCACAACCGGGAAAACTCCGCAAACACCGCCCCTGCCGGTCCCCCCACCGGCGTCACCGGCTAAAGCCAAGCCTCGACCGGGATGACAAGCAAATAAACAGCATCAAACAGGGAACACCGGCAGAAAAAAGCGCAGGCAGCAACCGGCGGAAGTACGAGCCAGCAACCGGCAGAGACGCAGGCACGTACGACAAACACGAGGAAGCAGACACAAAAAAGCACAGCACCGCACCAACACAACTAACCAGAGTAGCACACGTCAGACGCAAAGGCGCACGCGTCGCTCGACGATAGGCCAGCGGGGCGCGAGGCGCGCAAAAGGCCGGAAACCCACGAGCTTTGTTATAGTGTAGTATTACAAATGTAAACTCAAGCTTTATGACAACAGGAGGATTTCCATAGCACAACATTATCCTGATGAGGTGGACCCTGTTTCCGCAATTCTCCCATGCATTTCTTAACAACGTAAACAACGGAGGGAGTGGTTGAGAAACAAAAGGAATTGATGCATACTAGGAAAAGGGAAAACACTGTTTACAGTCGATCTCGACTGTATACCGTGGGACAAAAAGTCTGGCAAAACAACACTCCAGCTTTATTACAACTTCAGAAACAGTGTTGTAAAAGAAAACGTACATCCACGACTCTACATAGACAACATAGTGGTCAAACAAACATGCTAAGAAGTTAAGAACAACTCGCTGTGGAGCGATCACTGATCATATATCTCACTATAACCTTAAACTGATTGCCCTTGGGGAGTCGTCTGTTACTTTCGAGCTTGAGGGCCTCCAGTGCAAGGCTCAGCGAATCGTTGCATCTGTCACCCGTAAGGTGCACCTCTTTAAGGTTTGTCAAGTTCTCAATGCCAACAATGCTCCTCCTCTTATCCTTGCAAAACGCCACAGAAAGCTCCTCTAGCTTATCCATGCATCCTCTCTCGAACTGGATCACTTCAGGGAAGATGCAATGGATTGAGCACAGATAAAGGGTTTTCAGAACCGGGAACTGGTGGGTACTGCGTACAACAAGTTTTCTCAGAAAGTAGCAATCCCGCCATAGCTTGATGCTCAGTAGATTGGGCAGCTTACAGAGGACGCTGAATATTTGGTCATCACGGAAGTGTAGCCAAATACCTCCAAAGAACGTAAGATGTGATAGTGAGCTCACCCACTCGGGCAATTTTGTGATATCGCCATCAATGAAGAGGAACCGAAGGAGCCTTGGTGGCGAGGGCAGTCTATCAAGAAAGTCCATTTTTCCTCCGTCGCTCCCTATGCGGCAAATGCTGAGAGACCGAAGGGAGTATAGCTTGCTCAGGGAGATGGCAAGCTCCCGGACAATCTCCTGATTGCCATTATCGTCAACGTACAAGTATATGCGACGTAGTTGTCCCAGTTCACCAAACTCTCGAGCAACATCAACATTATCTATCTTTGCACGTTCCACCTCACGCAATGCCTTCATTTTAGAGAGACCCTTCGGAAGCGTCCACCAAATTGTCCATTCTTTCTCGTGGGACAAATCCATGCGCTCAACTTTCTCTAGCTTTCTCACTGTTTCTGGCAGGTCCTTGAGGTTTGTATCACGCACATCAAGAACTTGCAAATGCTCTAGGTCACTGACTTTATCAGGCATCACACTGATATCGGTACCCTTTAAGCTCAAGAACTTTAGAAGGTACATCTTGCAGATATCCACCACATGCTTGTTTTCAAGGCCTTGGCAGCCTTCAAGATCAAGCACTCTCAGTAGGGTGAACTCCCTCAGTCGATCAAATAGCTTCTCCCCTTTGAGCTCAAACATGCTTAGCGATCGGACATGCTGCATGTCCATCCTCTCCGTGCTATTCCTCCCCTTGGATGGAGAATCCACAGGCTCATGTTCTATGCCTTGGATGGAAAGGCGACGAGCTCTTTCATAAAACATCCCTTCATACTGCCCACCTACCAGGCTAATAAAGTTAGTCTCTAGGGATTTGGACACCAAGACCTCAAGCATCATGTCGTGCACCCGACACGCCTCCATCCTCCCAAAGAACCCTATAGGAAAGGCCGGATCAATCATGCTCCTACTCATCAGCTCATCATAGTAGCCTTCTGCAACCTCCAACAAAGACAATCCCCGCTTCTCCTCGACCAAACCTTCGGCGATCCATCTGTACAAGAGCCTATTTTTGTTGATTTCATAATCCTCTGGGAAAAGACTAAGATACAGAATGCAAGCCTTGAGGTGATAAGGCAGGTGGTTGTAACTAAGTGTGAGTATTTGCGCCATCCCCTCTAGGGTAGGGTTGCTCTCCATATGTGAACCAATTGATTTGCAAACTGTTTCCCACATATCTTTCCTTTCTGGGTATTTATAGCTAGCCAAGAGACTGGCTATGCTAACAATGGCCAGAGGTAACCCAGCACACTTCTTCAGAATATTGTTCATTGTAACCTCAAGCTGTTGATGAGGAGGATCCATGGTGCCAAATGCTCTACTAATGAACAACTTTCTGGAGTATTCTGCATTGAGTGGCTGAATGCGGTAGATGTAATAGTCATCAACACTTGGATCACTGCATTCTTTGGCCACGGTCTCTATTCGAGTAGTTACAATGATTCTGCTGTTGCATTTGTTGTCTCGAAACTTGGAATGAATTGCATCCCACGCTGCTGATGTCCATACATCATCAATTACAATGAGGAACCTACATGCATCATTCGTATTGTATCATTAGCAAGATCAAGTTTCATGTCCAATAACCGTATTTTGAAATATAATAAGACACCTGTTTTTCAGACTTTGACCATTATGTTTCAAAACACTATTTAGATCAATGATATCAAATAAAACAAACAAAATTGTCACAGTCTTCTATGTACTGAAGTACAAACTTTCGATGAGGTTTAAGTCATTCATTTGGCTTTGGAAATAAGTACAATCCAGAATGATCACAAGGCAACAAGGTAGGAATTATGTAATAAGCTACATTTAATTTGAGAGTAAAACACAAGGATTTTAAGATAATCATATATTTATGGTGCTAACTTATAATAGTGTAAAATGATATAATCATGCTATCTTATAGTAGTATAGATTCATACACATACAAACAGAGATCAATATCAGTAGAAAAATATATACTACTCCCTCGGTTCCACAAGATAAGATGTTTTAGATGTTTCACATGTGTAGATTCGGACTAGAATGTGGACACATACTCTAAAACGTGTCTATATACATGTGTATACATGTGAATGTGGAAAATGCCTAAAACATTTCATATTGTGGAACATAGTGAGTATATAATAAATAAAGAGAAACATAGAAGGGTTAACTTCTTCTCTTAACAAGGCTAGATTTACTTTGGGTAAAACAAAATAATCAATCATACCATAAAAGCAGAAAGAGAACCATAGAACATGTCAAGCAAAAATACAATGATCAGTTTTCATATTCTACTGTTTCAAAACATTTTACACTTTATTTTTATTTTGATGAGTTTGTACTTAACGGCGTTGGTTTCATCACTACTCCCTCAATTTCTGAATATAAGGTGTATAATTTTCTTGCATAAATATTAAGATGTGAGAATTTTGCATGCGGCATCATCATTTTTCCTGAAAAAATCGAGAAGTCCCTGAGTCACAAATTAAAAACAATCCTTCAAATCTCTCTGTTATAGATTGGAACGTATTTCTGGAGGGGTAAAATTGTCCCTAAACACAGTACACCCTATATTTGGAATTTTCCTAAAACAAACTATACACCCTACATCAAAAAATGGAGAGAGTATAAAAGTATGATTCATTCAAGTTGTTTAAAATTGGAAGCACCAAAGTATATCATATCATCTATCTATCATACGATCTCGCTTGGACTTGTTGGTATGGTGGATAACCTTTGAACCATCACGAAATACTTTTATTTTGCTTGCATTTGGTATTGTGGATGTGGATATATTTTATATACATGGTCAAACTTTACTAAGTTTTTACTTTGACCAAAGCTAACAAGCAATGTACTAATTGAAGATGAGGGGAGTACATTTATAACAGATAGTTGAATCCATTTGGCCTATAGAATATAAGAATTTGCAATGACGTGTCAAATTTATATTTAGGTGTAGAATATCCTTCTAGGATTGACAATGTATTCACAAAGATATATCGGAGCCACTTTGACCATCGCATTCAATACAATGTGTAAAAAAAACTATTGTAAACTAATTTTTTTATGACAGATCATAAATTACTATTTCTGACTGCTAATCTAGATGTTTTCTTTTTTGTAAATTAATTGGAAATAAATATAATGAGTCGTGATGGCAAGTAGTGATACCCATCGCCTACGAACCCGATGGATCCTATTAGGGTAATGATTAGTCGTGTCAACTCGTCATTAAACAAGTATAAGCTGTTAAATAAAATTTAAAAAAAATAATAATACGTAATTTATTTTTATCTGCAAGTCTGTACCTTTGACCTTTGAGAAGGCTCTCGAGCTTGCAGGCAAGTTCGTCCGCATCCAACGAGTCGATGCCGGTCATTAGATCTTCTTCCTGGGTACGTTTCCTCTTGACGATCTGCTGAAGCACACGCTTCAACAGTTCCTTGAGGTCCTTACCCACGTCGAACATCTGAGATACCGATACCTGCGCTTGTCGGTCGAAGTCCGCCTCCAGCTGCCGGCACACCTCCATGGCCAACGTTGTTTTTCCAAGCCCCCCAAAGCCTAAGATGGAGAATACCTTGAGCTTCGAGTCTAGCACCGCAGCTGCCTTCACCTTGTCGGAGAGGGTGTTTGCCTGGCCCTCCATGCCGATAATGATCTGATCAGTGTGGTTGGCAGGGCGTAGCCCTCGCGCGGACGACGCTAGGGCCAAGGAAGGAGATCTTCGTAGCGCCTCCCGGCTGACGCCATAACGAGCATGGCGCTCGCTGATGGAGACAGCGCGAGCGCGGAGGGCCGTGATCTTCCCAGCAAGGCGATGGCGAGGGAAAAGCGTCGCGAGCAGCCGTTTAGACCAGACGAGGAACCCGTCTTTCCGCTGGCACCTTATGCGGAATATGTAGAGGTCGACGCAGTCCTCGGCGTCGTATGCGAGCTCGCGGACCTGCTTCATCCACTCGCGGATGAAGTGGTCCACGGCGCCATCGTCGGCTTCAGTCTGCATGCGCAGGACGGCGTGCATGGTGGCCAGTTCGCCCCTGAGCTCCTCAATCTCGCCGCCGACGGCGCGGAGCACCCGAAACTCCTCGCCCACCAGCTGTCCAACGTTGCCCAGGATGGTCTGCGCTGTGCCCTCCATTGCGCCTGGCTCTGGAAAAGTGGAATGGTCGATGGAGAGTTTTGTCCTGGCCGGGGAATAGAGAGAGTACTAATAAAATAGGATCCAGCATGCCGAGGCCTGGTGCAGCAACTAAGTACATATGAGGTTGTTTTTTTTCGAAACACGGTACAACGTAAATGCTCACACACGTAAATACACTCACCCCCGTTAACGCATATATGCACACGCTGTCCCTATGAGCATCTCCGAAAGGCGGATCAGATCTTAAGATTTACGAAGTCGACGTGTCGCTATCGACGGGAACGTCGCCCCCCAATAAAGAATATTCCGCCTAAATGAGATACACTAGCGTCAAACCTGGGTTTAAACTCTCCTAGGCTGGGAGTATAACCACCCTCCAAACCATGTTATCATAGGCATCTCACATATGAGTTTATGCTATTAGAAAAGGGGAAAACAACTAAACTTCCCAGGTAACGTTTTGGAAGCTGACTTCGCTGCAATAAGGGACATACCAACTAATGTTCTTTTTATATAGAATCTTTATGTTTTTATGTTTAAATAAAAACGTGTTTTTATGTTTAAATAAAAAATAGAGATAATTTATGATGATTCTACTAATTTTACAATTTACAACTTGTATATCTTGACAATGTTTCCTATATGTTTGGTCAAAATTTACAAAGTTTCATTTTGTCTACCCCTACATCGCATTTTAGTTGCGAACGAGCGGATTATTTTATATGCTTGGGAACGGCGTGGAAAAACTTCCATCCTAACTGTATGATGGTAGTATTATGACATGAAACTAACAAAAGATGATTTGTTTGTCTTGAAATTTATACTAGCGTTAAAAAATTATTTCAAGTATGAGTCCAAAGGGTATACTTTTTATATACCGTGTTCAAAAATTGAGTGCCTTTATATTTTATTTGTTAATTTGTGGTCGAAACTGAGATTAAAAATCAAAGGGCTTTATAATCCTAAGGCCTTCCCTAGTGCTTGTATCTTAGTCCGGTATTTGCTAATGTGCAGTGTATGAGGGAAGAGATTGGGGTTGTATCATTATATAGGGTACAACTCTTAGACGAGATCATAGGCAAAAAAAAGTTGTTAGCCTAATCACATGCAAGTGTAAGCCCAAATACAATTTAGGTACAACCCTTAAAAGAGAATACATTAGTGAGATTGTCTCTTATAATCCACCATTGCCTAGGATAATGCCCTAAAATACAATACATTACAGAAGGCCAAAGAATATGGTTAATAGTATAGCCATTGGCTATAAACAGCTGTCATGCCATTTAAAGTCACCAAGTGGCTCACTTGTTATATAAGGTTGGCTATCAGATTATCAACTTCTACAATCTTCTCTCTATCTCTTTCTTCATATTTATGTCATTTGACTAGAAACGCGTATAGAGGTGGGTTCTTTCATGAAACCCAACTTTTTTTTCATGTCTTTGAATACAAGAATCAACTTCTAAAATACAAACACATGGGGCAGTCTTGTAAAAATGGTAATTGTGGAGAGTAACTTGGAGTAGTAACATGCAGATGTTGCTAGTCTACATTATTATATCCATAGTTTGGATAATCTCGCGGATACTATGAAAAACATAGAGAGGTATATTTATTATTTTGTATATTCAAATCTCATTGAGAAGCGATATGTGATGATAACATATTATCTACTAGTATGTATTCTAATTGTCTCTCTCCTCTTTAAATATTCACATCTAAGTGACATCTACTAAACGTATGTCTGAGCCAGCTTGGTGACTCATTTGTTGACAAATTAAGATCTTAAAACTCATCGAGTAACGTGTACAGCCTGGAGCGTGTATACCCATGTTCCTGCATATTGATCGGAATTATCGGCAAGTACGTAGTTGGTCTAGTCGTTCGTGTTTAACATGGAGTAGAAATGTAGAATACTTAGAAACGTTGCTAGAGTTTGACAATCGACCTGCCTATATTATCCCTTCCCATTCCTGGAGTATCTGGTAGTCCGCGGGCACCCCAAACATGGCCTGGATGTAAAAATGAACGGTTTTGTTTACCCTAGCAGCTCCGTGTTACTGCATAGTACGGAACTTAATGTTAGGTTTAGCACAATTCGGTCTAGCCCCTATTTCTCCAATCCTTCTATGTGGTGCCGTTCACAATAATCAATTTGAGGCTAACGGTTAGGTATCTTTATATAGTGCTAATTCCAATTTTATTTAAACCATAATTCCGTAGATAATTGTTCCAGAAACTTCAGGTTAACCAAATTAACCATAATCATTAGTAACCATTTAGGAGTCTCAATTTGCAATTATCCCACGAGCACACGGGTGTGAGTCACATGGTGAATTTGAATCGTAATTCAAATTCACAGGCTTTAATCAATTCATATAGCCGACATATGAACAACCCGACTTTCCTGATAATACCATGCTTTTTTTTGACACCCAGAGATAATACCATGCCCGGGCATTATACCTCGTATAATTCCAGTATTTGTAATATTGTGTTCCAGTTTATCAGTAATACCGGCTTCCTTAAACATTATTCCATTTAAGTACAATTTCACATCATTAATTCCCTTTTATTTCCATGATACTTCCACACGAAGTTTAATTCTGGACAATGTAGTATACAAATAAAGTGTTGCAAGACACAAATTCCAACACTTAAATCACCCCTCAGCCAGGCCCGATGGGAAGAACGGTCGAATCAGCCATTTCCACAGAGCCACCCTCGAGGGCGATATTTCTCGTGCAGGGTCGGGGAAGGCGGAGACGAGTTCGTGCGACCTCAAAGATGACGCGAGCTCGTGAAAAAATGGCGGAACAGATTTCATGTCACCGCCCATCATTTTTGCTCGCCTATTTCACCCGCTCCGCCTCACCGCCAGAACTCTCGCCACCATTACCCCCCGGAGCTCTCCCCTTTGCAGGTTTTCATAGAGGAGCAGGTGAGCGGCGGCTACTCCTCCTCCGGTCGGAGGTGGTCATCGGCGGCGACCCGTCTTCCTCCTCTTCTACGAGATGTCCTCCTCCTCCGTTGCTTTTGTGCCTGCAAGCAGCTTTGCTGTAAGTTACATGCACCCCTCTCTTGTTTATCCTAGATCTACGAGTATGTGGTAGATCTAAGTATATCTTTAGGCTCTATGATATGATCTTGGTTAGTGTTTTGCTGTAACACATGCTTAGATCTCTATGTTACAGTTAATTGATGTGGTAGCTCCATGTATAGCTCTTGATGCGATAGTTCATTGATGTTGTTATACATGCTCAACATTGATTTTTCCGCTACGTTTGGGCTCATTGATCCGAGGTAACATCTGTAGGACACGTCTACCCGGATCTGTCCGCTACGTTTGTGGTGCCTTTGCTCGCTTAGCCGCTGCGATACATACCCGCGCATGACAGGGTCCTCACAGCAAAGGGCTAAGCACACCGCAATGCAGTGGTTTGTCCACCTTCGTCCTTCTCGGATGTCTAATTAAGCTCGTCAAGGGTGGAATCGATCTTGATAGGGGAATCAAAGAGAAGAGTTTGGACGGGACTTTCAAATCTGTTCTCTTTTTCTGCAGCACCACGGTGGCCAGCACCCAGGTGTACCATCATCTCAGGAAGTGGAGGTACAGGGGGAGCATGCTCCGTGATTTGGCACAAGCCGAAGGAGTGAAATGGCGTGTGGACTCAAGTACTTTTTTCATGGATGATGAGGTGTTCCTCAAACATGTCTCTATAAGCTTCCATAATTCAGCTTGTTTAATTCCACCTATTCTCTACTTGCTATGTCCCGGGACTAACTGTGCCATCATTTCAGGTTCGCCCAAAGGACGAATGCTTCATCAACACACCAATTGAGAACTATGATCAGATGAAGATCATATTCGGAAAACCGCGTATGCAAAATCCTCTCGCTGCCAACACGCTCCAACATGGTCTAAGCTACCTCTTGGACCATGAAGAGGACCGTATCGTCTATTTTGCCGGGAATGAGGCAGACATGAAGATGTTGTTCTTCTCCTACTATCACAAGATCTTCCGGGCGATGAGGTGATGATGTTGTTGCTGATGTGTCTGTGTCATGCCCTCTAGTATGTCCCATAGTATGTAGAACTTTCTAAAATTGATTCCAGCTGTGTATATTTTTGCGAGGTATATACTAAACCTCTCAGATGATGAAGTTGTAGTGCATCACCAGCAGTTAATGTGTTGAATTCATGGTGCACCATGTATTTTTCTAACTATTAAGGGCATGTTTAGTTCAAGGACAATATGGTTCCATACTTGGTATGTTCCCCACTCGGTTAACAAGGTAACCCCATCATGGCATTCGCACGTAACTAAACACAATGAAATTAGCTATGAAACACACTCATGCAATCAAATCCCTCGTACCCTTTATCTTGATCCTAACCGAACGGGCCTGGATAAAACATTGTTGATAACCATACCAAGTGCACAACATAGGCAATAATTAACTACCTTTAACTTTTATTTGTTACATTTGTGGTAATTAATGTGCTTGAAAATCAAACGGCCTTATAATCCCAAGGCCTTCCCTAATGCTTGTATCTTAGTTCGGTATCATAGGCAGTTTGCTAAGGTGGTAGTGTATTTAACAAGGAAAGAGATCGGGGTTGTATCTCAACTCTTAGATGGGCACAGGCAAAAAAAAGTTGTTAACCCAGTCACATGCAACTGTAAGCCCAAAATTATTTAAAAACGTACAATTAGGTACAACTCTTAATAAGTAATACATTAGAGAGATTGTCTGTTGTAATTCACCTATTGCAAACAAAGAGTGGATAGTAAATGGTGATTTGTTTTTCCTTTTGAGAGGATTGGACTAACGTGGAGTACAAAAAAGAGTTCTAAAACAATCATAGAACCAAAATGGAAAATTTCTTCAAAAAATAAAATTGATTTATTTTAGACCCGTTGCAACGTGCGGGCATTTTGCTAGTATAGATAGCGTTATCTTCTATTAAATCCTGACCGTAAATTTTAAATCTGACAGTTAAAACAATTCAGATGATCTAGACTAATGTGGTGCATCTATAATACCCTTTATATGACTTTCAGCATATAATAGATAGAGAGATGAAAGTTCAGTGCTTTTCTCACTAGTAGAAAAAGGACTTTTGGTCCGGAGTACTGTTTTGCCATTAGCCCCGGTTCAGGCAAAAACCGGGACCAGTGCCTGGCACTGGTCCCGGTTCGAGCTGCCAGGGCCCCGTGGGGCATTGGTCCCGGTTCGGTTGGGGGCATTGGTCCCGGTTCCTGCCAAGAACCGGGACCAAAGCTCCAGAGCCGGACCACGTGGCATGCCGCGGAGCTTTGGTCCCGGTTCGTGCCAAGAACCGGGACCAATACCCCTCCCCTGCCTATATATTGTTGCCCCCACCCCCCTCTCTCCTCTGTTTTTTTTCCTGGATTGGTGGGAAGTGGGGGTGCTAGTTTTTTTTCTCTTTGCCACGCACAAGATGTGTTCGATGAAATGCCCGACCCGCACCGAGGTTAGCAACTTTATCCTTTTCGTCTGTAATTGATACAGAAATATTGCACGTGTCGATGTACGGTGGTCATTTCACTATTCAAGATGTTATTGTAATGGTATTTGATAAACTTAATTATATATATGATGCAGATGGATGCACGGATGCGATGGATGTACGGCGAACGACGCAGTTCCGAGTTTATTGCAGGCCTGCATAAATTTCTCGATGTGGCTGAGGCAAACAAAGTGAATAATTTTATGCCTTGTCCATGTGAGAAGTGTCGGAACGTCAGGGAGTACTCTGACCCGAGAACCATTCAAGACCACGTGATTCGGAAAGGTTTCATGCCCAGCTATAATTGTTGGACCAAGCACGGAGAAAGAGGGGTTACGATGGAAGACAATGAAGAAGAGGAGGATGATGACAACTATCCTATGTTCCCTGAGGAATGCGGTGATACTGTTATGGAAGACGTTGAAGAAGAAAGAGGTGAACATCGGGCATCAGATGAGCCCGCTGATGGTCTTGGTGGGGTCATTTCTGATGCAAAGCGAGAATGCGATACAGAAAAGGAGAAGCTAAAGTTGGAGGCCATGCTTGAGGATCACAAAAAGTTGCTGTACCCAAACTGCGAAGATGGCAGCACAAAGCTCGGTACCACACTGGAACTGCTGAAATGGAAGGCAGAGACTGAAAATAATGAAGCCGAAGCTTCCAAAGGATAACGAATTGCCCGAGACTACATACGAAGCAAAGAAGGCTATCTGCCCTCTAGGATTAGATGTGCAGAAGATACATGCATGCATTAATGACTGCATCCTGTACCGCGGTGAGTACGAGAACATGGATAAATGCCCGGTATGCAATGCACTGCGGTACAAGATAAGACAAGATGACCCTGGTGATGTTGAGGGCGATGACGAGCCCCCCCGGAAGAGGGTTCCTGCTAAGGTGATGTGGTATGCTCCTATAATACCACGGTTGAAACGTCTGTTCAGAAACAAAGAGCATGCCAGGTTGTTGCGATGGCACAAAGAAGAGCGTAAGAAAGACGGGAAGTTGAGACACCCCGCCGATGGGTCCCAGTGGAGAAAAATCGACAGAGAGTTCCCGACATTTTCAGATGACGCAAGGAACTTAAGATTTGGTCTAAGTACAGATGGCTTTAATCCTTTTGGGGAGCAGAGCTCCAGTCATAGCACTTGGCCCGTGACTCTATGTATCTACAACCTTCCTCCTTGGTTGTGCATGAAGCGGAAGTTCATTATGATGCCAGTGCTCATCCAAGGCCCGAAGCAACCCGGCAACGACATTGATGTGTACCTACGGCCATTAGTTGATGAACTTTTGCAGTTGTGGTCCGAACCAGGTGTACGTGTGTGGGATGAGCACAAACAACAGGAATTTGACCTACGAGCGTTGCTGTTCGTAACCATCAATGATTGGCCTGCTCTTAGTAACATTTCAGGACAGTCAAACAAGGGATACAATGCATGCACGCACTGTTTAGATAAGACTGAAAGTATACATTTGGGAAACAAGAATGTGTACCTGGGGCATCGTCGATTTCTTCCGAACGGTCATGCCGTAAGAAAGCCCGGCAAGCATTTCAACGGTGAGGCAGATCGCCGGAAGAAGCCTAACCTCCCTGATGGTGATGTTATATATGACATGGTCAAGGATTTAGAAGTAATCTTTGGAAAGGGTCCTGGCAGTCTATCTGTTCCGAATGACGCTGACAACCACGTACCCATATGGAAGAAGTGCTCTATATTCTGGGAGCTACCCTATTGGAAAGTCCTAGAGGTCCGGTCTTCAATCGACGTGATGCACGTGACGAAGAATCTTTGCGTGAACCTGCTAGGCTTCCTGGGCGTGTATGGGAAGACAAAAGATACACCGGAAGCACGGGCAGACCAGCAACGTATGAAAGACCCATACAACAAGCAGACGGATAAAGGGCGTAAATACTTAAGCAGATACGCTCTTACCAAAGCAGAGAAGGAAATCTTTTTTGAATGCCTGAGCAGTATCAAGGTCCCGGCTGGCTTCTCGTCAAATATAAAGGGAATAATAAATATGGCAAAGAAAAAATTCCAGAACCTGAAGTCTCATGATTGCCACGTGATTATGACGCAGTTGCTTCCGGTTGCATTGAGGGGGCTTCTACCGGAAAATGTTCGAGTACCCATTGTGAAGCTATGTGCATTCCTCAATGCAATATCTCAGAAGGTCATCGATCCAGTAACTCTACCAAGTTTACAGAAGGCTGTGGTCCAATGTCTTGTCAGCTTCGAGTTGGTGTTCCCCCCATCATTCTTCAATATTATGACGCATCTCCTGGTTCACCTACGCGACGAGATTGCCATTCTCGGTCCTGTATTTCTACACAATATGTTCCCCTTCGAGAGGTTCATGGGAGTCTTGAAGAAATATGTTCATAACCGTGCTAGGCCAGAAGGAAGCATCTCAAGGGGCTATGGAACAGAAGAGGTCATTGAGTTCTGTGTTGACTTTATTCCTGACCTTAAGCCGATTGGTGTTCCTGAATCGCGGCATGAGGGGAGACTGAGTGGAAAAGGCACGCTAGGAAAGAAAGCACTGATATGTAGGGACGGGCATTCTTTAACTCAAGCACACTACACAGTTCTACAAAGTTCCACCTTCGTGGCTCCGTATATCGAGGAACACAAGAATTATGTACGCTCCAAGAACCCGGGGAAGGATGACTCCTGGATTAAAGAAAAACACATGGAGACCTTCGGCAGTTGGTTGCGATTACAGCTCATGAATGACACCACTGTCGGAGATCAGCTCTACTTGTTGGCCGCGTCACCATCTTCGACTGTATTGAATTTCCAAGGGTACGAGATAAATGGGAATACATTTTACACGATCGCCCAAGATAAAAAGAGCACCAACCAGAACAGTGGTGTCCGCTATGATGCAACAAACGACGATGGGCAAAAGGACACATACTATGGTCGCATAGAGGAGATATGGGAACTTGACTATGGACCTACTTTTAAGGTCCCTTTGTTTCGGTGCAGTTGGGTCAACATGAATGGAGAAGGGATAAAGGTAGACCAGCTGTACGGGATGACAACAGTGGATCTCAAGAATCTTGGTTGTTACAAGAACGAACCATTCGTCCTAGCCAATGATGTGGCTCAGGTTTTCTATGTGAAGGACATGTCCTCCAGACCGAAAAAAAGAAAAAACAAGCAAACGAATACCGAAAAAAAGAAAAAACAAGCAAACGAATACGATGAGCCAAAGCGTCACGTAGTTCTTTCAGGGAAAAGAAACATCGTGGGAGTCGAGGACAAGACAGACATGTCAGCAGATTATGATAAGTTTGATGAAATTCCGCCCTTCACAGTGAGAACTGACCCAAGCATCCCGTTAAATAATGAAGATGCTCCATGGTTACGGCTGAAGCGATCATAGGCCAGGGACATACGCGAAGAAGGGTTCATGGCTTTTATGTAAATCAATGTAATGTATTAAACCTTTATGTGATGTGTAGTAATGTATTAAACCTTTATGTGGTGAAACACGCGTGGTAGGTGGTTGTCGGCTCCCACACCTCCCGTGGGAACCTCTCAAACCTCAGCTTCGACCGTCCAAACACAGTTCCCCCTGCATACAGCCCGACGGTGGCTCGTGAGTTTGAGCGCCACTTCGATCCAAGCAGCGGTAAGACGTCTCTGATGATCTACAACCGTCCGGCAAGACGTCTCTGATGATCTGCAACCGTTTGGAACGGTCGCAGGTCATCAGAGACGTCTTGCCACTGGTTGCCCAAAGATGCCTCTCCGAGTGACGCTGGAATGTTTTGTGTTTGAGCACCACTTCGATCCAAGCAGCGGCAAGACGTCTCTGATGATCTACAACCGTCCGGCAACACATCTCTGATGATCTGCAACCGTTTGGAACGGTCGCAGGTCATCAGAGACGTCTTGCCGCTGGTTGCCCAAAGATGCCTCTCCGAGTGACGCTGGAATGTTTTGTGTGAGTGAGTAACTTGTCTGAGGAGGGCGGTTATATATAGGGTACGTGTGCTTCTTTAGTCCCGGTTGGTAACACCAACCGGGTCATGTGGCTCACGAAGTGGTCGTGATACTGCTGATCCAACAGCTCACAATCCCTCAAAAGAAACACACCCCTGATCCAACGGCTCACAAGCGATTGAAAGAAACACACGATCTGTGTGCTTCTTTAGTCCCGGTTGGTAACACCAACCGGGACTAAAGACGGGCTTTGCGGTCACGACACGTGTCCTCCCCCAGCGCTTTCCTGGGCACCTATCCTCCCCCAGCGCTGCCCTGGAGGTCTTTATATATTGTCGCCGAGGGGTAAACCCTAATCCACCATTCCTAGCCACGAACGCATCGTCTCCACGAGATGGATCCGCCACGCCCGCCGCAGCGCCTTCTGGACGAGGTCGAGCGTGCTCGGCAGAGCGCGCTTGGGCGCAACCGCGGGAGTCTATCCCGCCGTATGCCCACGAGCCCGGCGTGGAGAGGAATGCCCAGCTACCGGCCTCCTGCTCCACCAGGTGCCGCCACACCTCCACCTGGCGCCGCTGCACCTCCACCAGGCGCCGCCGCTCCTCCCGCGGAGGAGGAGGAGGACGACGACTTCGACTGGAGCGACGACGGGGAAGAAGGTTGTGGGTTGCAGATACAGGAGGCCATGGAAGCCTCCTTCCAGTCTGTCCGCGACTACCCTGTCCAGCGAGCCAAGACTTCCTACCAGCTCAAGGCGAAGGAGGCTTCCGATCTGGATTGGGCGCTGAAAGACTCATCCTCCATGGATCTTGCCCTCCGCCGCAAACGTGCGCGCGAGAACCGGGCGGCCGCCCACGGGGCTGGCTCCTCCCGCCGTTCCCCCTAATCCTACGGCCTTCGAGCCAGCAAGTCCGTTTATGTAGAATAATGTTGGTGATGTTGGATCAGGGGTGTGTTTCTTTCAAGCGCTTGTGAGACGTTGTATCATGTGTAATAATGTATTAAACCTTTTATGTAATGCATTAAGATAAATGAATTAATAATTTTTATCTGCTTTCTTCTGCATTTTACAACACCAAACATTCATCTTACAAATATAGGTTTTCTGAAATTGTTCTGCATTTACTTCTGCTTGCCATGGGATTTTACAACACCAAAAATAGAATTAACTGAATTAATAATTATTATTACTTAATCATAAATCTTACTTAATCAATTTTTATCGATTTATACGTATTATTAGTCGAGTTTCGACTTACTAAATCTTACTTAATCTTACTTAATCAATTTTTAAAGATATGAATTTATCCATATTAAATTGAAAATGACAATAATAATGTAAATTTATTTTGGATTATTTATACAAATTCAAACACTTTTCATGTTGAAAGTTTTGTCAATTCAAAATATGCAATAAAGTTAATGCATTTTTAATTGAAAATGGCAAAATGGTTAATAGTTTGTATAGTTAGAATAATTATTTTAGAAAACAGAAAATGGTTTTGGATTATTTATTCAAATTTAATAACTTTTCATGTTGAAAGTCTTTTCAGATTCAAAACCATTTGAAATTCATATTCAAACACCTAAATAAGAAAAAAAAAGGCGGGAACAACATTTCAGAACTGAAAAGTTCGAAATAGTTTTGAAAAAGGACTCTTTGGTCCCGGTTTCTGGCAAGAACCGGGACCAAAGAGTCCATGAACGCGCCACTGGATCTGGCATTAAATGACCCACTCTTTGGTCCCGGTTGCTGTAAAGAACCGGGACCAAAGGGTCATTGGTCCCGGTTCTTGCCAGCAACCGGGACCAAAGAGTCCTAGTATAACTTCCCGCGCCCTCTCTTCTTCCCCATTCAGGCAAAATCGACTAAGGACTGGAGAAGGCGCGACCGCACGCGAAGCCGGCGAAGCCCTGCTCGTTTTTCCGGCGAAGCCCTGCTCGTTTTTCCGGCGGCCCTGCTCCGCCGCGGCCCCCGCCGTCGCGCGCCCCTGCTCCGGCGGCCGTCGCGCGCCCTGCTCCGGCGGCCCTCCCATCGCGCGCCCCTGCCCTCCGCCGCGCCCCCCGCGCCGTCGCGCCTCTCCCGTCGCCGGCGGCCTGCTCCTGGCCTCCGCCGCGCCCGCCCCTTCCCTCTCCACGGCCAGGTGATCGCCGCGGCGCCCACGCCCTCCCTCTCGTGCTCAACACCGAGCCGTAGCACCATTGCTAATTAGTGTTTACAATTTAATTTGACAGAATTTTTTAGATAGAATTTGGTAGTGTTGTTTAAAATTGTTGAATTTTAGATAGTTGTTTAAAATTGTTGAATTTTAGATAGTTGAATTTTAGATAGTTGTTTAAAATTTTAGATAGAAAATATTTTAAATTTTAGATAGACTTAATTTTAGATAGAATTTTTAGATAGAATTTTAGATAGAATTTGATAAAATTGTGTATAAGAATTTAGCTACTGTTTTAGTTAGTTTTAGCAATTTTGAAACTTAGCAATTTTGTTTGTTTATCAGAAAAATATGAATAATATATCAAAATGCCAGAAAATGATTTAAACTTGTAAAATCAATATCTTTTAATCTGTTTATCAGAAAAATATGAATAATATATCAAAATGCACAGAAAAATAAATTGTAGCTATTTATGTCAAAATACAAACATTTTGGAACATTTCAATTTGGTGAATATTTGGAAATAACTTCAATGCATTTCCTTTAGTTATGGAGCTAATTTAAATAAGTGTTTATATTTGAAATTTGACTTCTATTAAATTGGTCATGCATGATTGAACAATGTTAAATTAGAAGAACTAAAATACCTTCTTATATTAAATATGGAATTTGTGGAAATGATTTTATTAGTCATTGCAATTCCATTTAAATTGACCTACATGACCTAGGATGTATCTTGACATATGGAACAAGTTACCCAACTAAAGTTTTGTGCATTGTTCTTAATTTGCAGAAACTATGGAACGAGACGAAGATCAGGAAAATATCCTCCAGGATATAATCCGCGGGCCGGAAGATATTGTCGATGTCACCACGGAGTTTTTGAACAACTCCGGTGAGGGAGATGAGTCTCTCAACCGAAGAGACGGCTCCGGTGAGGTAGAACCCGACGGCCGGGGTGAGGGAGAAGTCAGCGAGGGAGAAGCCGACGAGGGAGAAGCCGAAGGCTCCGGTGGAACATTAAATGTTGCAAACTCCGGCGAGGTGCATATACATATATTAATGAAGCCGAAGATTGTATTAATTAAGTCTCTGATGTCTATATACATATATTAACGCTCTTTCTTCTTTTAGCCCTCCGGATCGAGCAAATCTTCTGTAAGGACAAAACGAGGCCCAGCCAAAAAGTTGGGCGACCAAGAAAGGTACACGATCGAAAGAGTCGCTGAAGACGGCACACCGACTGCTCCCCCTGGTGTTAAAAATAAAATGGTAAAGCAATGCGGAGTTCTTGTTAGGGACTTCATCCCGATCACCGTTCGAGAATGGCATCGGCCAAACGAGAAAGGACAGCTATATGTCAGCGATGAGGGCAAAGAAAGACTTTGGAGAAAGCTCATGGTTAATTTCACCCTGCCGGCGCCAGAGGTGGATTCAGATGAGGAGGATCCAGATGAGGCAGAAAAGATTGCCCGGAAAATCATGGAGCAAAAAGTCAAGGACTGGGCACTTAAGAAGATGGCCGAGCTATTCAAGAACTG